>CM072512.1:119468704-119498704 GCA_036898135.1 Oncomelania hupensis
CGTTTGTTGTCCCTTCCCTTACTGCAGGTCAAAAGTGGTCCAAGTTGCGTGGTCTGACGCTGGTGGCTCGCGGCTTGGGGCGGCATGGCTCCATCTCTTCCGTGGCGTCCGGCAGAGCCAGCCAGAACGGCCGCAGCATCGACAAACCCACCGGCCTTGCCGTCCTCCTGACGCCAAGACGCAAGAGCAGCGGCACCAGGAGTCCGCTGCCCGGACATCGCGGTGAATAGTTCGTGGTTTCCATTCCTACAATGGGTGGTGGATGACGATGATAAATAATAAAAGTCTTTGAACAGCGCGCCGTCTCCTACGTCAAGCAGCCTCCCTCCATGTAGAACTATATTCAGAAGAAGAAAAAAACACACACAAATATTTTGGTTTAAAGTAAGCAGGGACAGCTAGCTGAATGCAGTCTTTAGTTGATTTCACTGAAGGTGACAGGTCTTTTTCTTTTTTTTTTTTTTTTTTTTTGTTGGCCCGATAAGCTTTTTTGCTAAAAACTTACAAAAGACTTGTTGGACGACATGTCTACTTCGGCCTACCTGTACAGCCTGACCACCTCTCTATCGCCGAAACTGGACAAACATTGAGATGTGCTTGAACTGTTATAAATGATTTGTCTGCCACGACAGTGATAATAAATAGGTTAACAGTGACATCAGGAACAGTTTACTCATCAGCTATAGGTCTCTCTTGCCAGCTGATTTTGTGGATGGATTTGGGCGGCTTGAGTTAGATCATGTGGCTAGCGCCTTGAGCGGCTATTGTGCTGGAAAAGCGCGGTGTAAGAACGAGTAAACAGACACATTGGACTGGGTTGAGGGAGAGTTGTTTTGAACGAATCTCAACCCGAACTGTAAACTGTGACTATCCCCTTGACTCGATGACTGTGGAAAAATAGGCCTATAACTACTGACGGATGAAATATGATATTCTGACTAAACGCCTAGCATACAAGTGATTTACAACTCGCCTGATTAATTTGTCGAGAAATGGACTGAAAACGCCGATTAGTTGATTAACTGACTGACCGACCGACCCGACAGAAAGAGAGAGAGAGAGAGAGAGAGAGAGAGAGAGAGAGAGAGAGAGAGAGAGAGAGAGAGAGAGAGAGAGAGAGAGAGAGAGGAGAGAGAGAGAGAGAGAGAGAGAGAGAGAGAGAGAGAGCCTGATTGACCAATCTACTGACGGACTAACTTACCGGTCTTGAAGCTAACAAATTGCCTAACTGACCAACTAACTGATCAGCCATCTAGAACACTGTCAAGACACCGTGATAACAATATAGCCCATATATAGCACTTATAATATACCAACGTGTATATATATATAGCTCTAAGAAACGTACACAAGTGTACATAAATTAACATAACACATATAAGTGTACAAACGTGTAAGCCTACATGTACGTACAAAATAAGCAGACGACTGTCTTGTGGGCACTACAGATGTTCAAAATAGTTTAACAGACTGATGATTGACTTAATGATGATTACAATATGACGGAATGAATATGTGGGGTTCATTCACGCGATTATGGCATGTTTAGTGCGATCAGCACAAACACTGTTCTGACCTTCACGATACTCGGTTTTGTCGATTGAAGTTTGACAGGTAACAGAATAGGCCTATGTGAATTTTAAACTTCTCATATTGAGTCTAATAGGTCTAATCGTGTGGGTTTTTTCAAAGGGGTAGGCCAATTTCCTTTGCCGCTTGAAGACAAGAGTGCAAGTGTTTTGGGTTTGCTTAATTGACAAAAGTTGTGAGTATACTGTGATTATGCACATCGAAGGCCACTGGAAATGCTTCATTTCGCTCTGCCACTCCATCATGGAGCGCGATTGTTTTATGTTTGTTAATCGATTTCTGTTGTTAGTGGTTGGTTTACCTAATTATTCATGCATGTTTTATTTATTATTTATTTAATCGTTCTTATATAGCGCTTTTCCAGCTTAAGAGCTGCTCAAGGCGCTGGCCGATACAGGATCTAACTCAAGCCGCCCGAGACGCCCACCCGCAGCCTTTGGGCGCATGGTCTGACGCCCGGACAACTGAGCACAATCCTGGGCAGCCAGGGATGGGGGAGAAGGACCTAGGTGCATGCTGGGTGTGTTCTTGTCACCGGCACTCACCCGTCTAGGACATGAGCGTCAGGATCTTTAAAGTCCGTTATGATGGAATGTATGCGACACAGACTAGACCTCGGTTTATACTCTCATCCGATGTCAGATGCGTGTGCTTTACAAATCTGCTTGTTTAATTTATTAATTATTGTACATTTCTTAGGGTCTTTGTTTTGTTGTTAAAAAAGAAGACGAAATACAATACAATACAAATCTTGAAATTTGAATGTTCGCCTGCTATTATTCCACACATGAATATTCTGGCTGCTGTCCAACCTGCCTGTCTCTGTCGCTCTCTGTCTTTGCTCTGCCTATGTCTCTATGTGTCTCTGTCTGTCTGTATGACTTTCCCCCGTTGGGGTGCCGGGGGTTTCAGTATAAATAGTATCCCCACTTTCTGGAAATTTAGTGCTTTAAATTCCCACTGTCGCTGTCTTTCTCATTTGCTCTTTCTCATTCCTGCTCTGTTCTATCAATCTGCTATACTATCGTCTTCTTCGCTAGACCAGTCACCTACCTTTTTTCTTGAAAACTCTTCCGGGACAAGACTCCTTGTTTGTGTATGAGGTCTGTTGGATCAGCTTGGGAATATTGGACGCTTTCTGCCAGGTGGTCACTAGGGCTTCCTATGATGTTATTATTTAGCAATGTAGGCATTTTATATGTATGTGTTTTGTTGATAATTTATAATGATGTTTGTATTCTATTTTGTTTTTGTAAACGGGGGTTCGATAAGTTGGGGTGAAACCTCAGCCATCTCCTGCGTGGGATGTCTTTATTGTAAAGTGACTGGCTGGTGGAGAGCTTTCGGTTTTACCACTAGGGTTGTTTCAGCAGATCTTTTATGCGGATCGGGGGTTGTCCGGTCCTGATTTGGCTCGGAAGAGTCCGTTGGACCTAAAGCAATAATAATGTAATGTAATGTAATGTAACCCCACTTCCCTCTGGTAGGCAAAATTCATCAGACAACAGGCAAAGGGTTTGCTCTGCACGAAATAGGGCTTTGTCTATAGTTTCAGTTGGGTGAACCTCCCCTCCCACCATTGGGGATACGGCAGACGGGATCAATAACCCTCTCAAGAAAGAGGGGGTGGAAGGTGAAGTGGGTAAAGGGACCTAAATCAACCCTGATCCAACCTACAGAGTAATCCCACGTACCAGCTGCTAAGACGGACAGCGAAAAGTGACCACTTTTGTCTTGCCCACCACGGAAAATCTTGTCTGTTTCGGTTGTGGCAATGGTGAAAAGCAGTTTGGCATTCGCAATGTATTAGTGTTGGTTGTGTTACTAGTACGAGTAGTTGTTAAAATCTAAACAATTGAAGCTTACGAGAGAGAGAGACAGACAGACAGGCAGGCAGTCATACAGACAGACAGAGACACATAGACAGGCAGGCAGTCATACAAACATTACATTACATTACATTACATTACATTACATTACATGATTATTGTTTTAGGTCCAGCGGACTCTTCCGAGCCAAATCAGGACCGGACAACCCCTGATCTGCATAAAAGATCTGCTGAAACAACCTTAGTGGTAAAACTGAATACTCTCCACCAGCCAGTCACTTTACACTAAAGACATCTCACGCAGGGGACGGCTGAGGTTTCACCCCAACTTATCGAACCCCCGTTTACAAAAACAAAATAGAATACAAACATCATTATAAATTATCAACAAAACACATACATATAAAATGCCTACATTGCTAAATAATAACATCATAGGAAGCCCTATTGACCACCTGGCAGAAAACGTCCAATATTCCCAAGCTGATCCAACAGACCTCATACACAAACAAGGAGTCTTGTCCCGGAAGAGTTTTCAAGAAAAAAGGTAGGTGACTGGTCTAGCGAAGAAGACGATAGTATAGCAGATTGATAGAACAGAGCAGGAATGAGAAAGAGCAAATGAGAAAGACAGCGACAGTGGGAATTTAAAGCACTAAATTTCCAGAAAGTGGGGATACTATTTATACTGAAACCCCCGGCACCCCAACGGGGGTGGGAAGTCCTATCCTATCCTATCCTGTCCCATAACCCGAAGGTCGTAGGGGCACCACAGATGATCGCTTAACCAGCATACTCCATCTTTCTCTGTCCTCAGTGTCAAACCAGTCCATTCTCGAATGTTGTCCTCCCACCTCTTTTTCGGTCTCCCCCTTCTTCTACCTCCTTGCACTGTGCCTTGCAGAATGGTCTTTGCAAGGCCTGATGATCTGGTGACGTGGCCATACCATCGGAGTTTCCGTTTCTTCACCACTGTGAGCAGGTCATCGTGTTGTCCAATGGCTTGTGTGATGGTCTGTCGGACTTCAACGTTGGTGATGTGTTGGGTATAGGAAATGCACAGAAGTCTTCTGTAGCACCTCATCTCCATGCTTTGTATTCTTCGTTGGAGATCTGCTGTGAGGGTCCATGCTTCGCAAGCATATAGGAAGATGGAGATGACCAGAGAGCGCAGCGGGAAGAAAGTGGGAAGTGGGGTAAAGAAATCTCTCCTCCACCCAAGTCAGTGCAGCAAGCTTACCTCATGTTAGACAAAAAGGTATCTAGACCATTTCTACAAGCATTTGCATTACCAACTGTGACGGCATCCCTTGGCAGACTGTTCCATGTGTTAGTAATTCTTGTTAGTGAAGGTGCGTGTGAATGATGAGCACTCAAATACATTGATATTTGTTGATGGACACTCAATGCACATAGAAACACAGGCTTCTATTTAAAAAGAATAATTTTCCATTCCCTGTATAGTGTATATTTATTTTCTATATGTTTAAAAAAAAATTCATATTACATCTATGCATACATCGCTTCACTTTACTGAAATAATGACAGTAGTTCAGGTCATTCAGTACCGAAGCTTGAAAATCAAACTACGCGGGAGAACAATTAACGCTTTTACCGAAGGGAAAAACAATTCCATGCCAGAGGTGTTCTTATTTATTATTGCTACATCCGCACTGCGTGACGCCTGCAGCATCCTGAACGCTTTCACTACACATCCACCCATTAAAGTTGTTCAACGTCCACCCTTTGTCCACGTCAACAAGTTCATACAGCGTAGCTGAGACTAGAATAGGTCTTCTCCCTTTCCTTACTTTTGTGAGAGCGAGAGAGAGAGAGAGAGAGAGTGAGGGAGAGAGAGAGAAAGAGAGAGAGGGGGAGAAAGAGAGATAGAGGGAGAGAGAGGGAGAGAGAGAGCGGGAGCAGTCATCGTGTATTGTCAGCTACGCTGCATGTTTGAATGGAGTCTAACCTCTAGAAATTTCGGGTCCGTGTGATCTTGTGTGATATTTCTCCCTATACATTTTGCTTGCTCCTGTGCAGTTAAAAAAAAAATTGGCACCATTGAATGTTAATAACTAGTCATGTAACGTCTCCCTCTTAAATTCTATCTTGTAATTTTGAAAAGTCTTCAGTCTTAGCTGTCTCAGATTTAGGCTGAGAGTTTGGTTGGATGTCCACTTAAATGGAGCTCGGTACGTTAAATTCAAAGTGGATAGAATTTGCAGAAATGAGGTTTATTTTAAAAAGCAAGCATCCTGAGTATACATCAAATGTAACAACAACAACAGTAGGTCACGCTGTGCTAATTTAGAAGTTAGAGCATAAGTTCTGATCTTAGGTAGGGAAAACTTGACAGAAAAGTAGCACAACAACAAATAGCCGCATTGGAGGAAACAAAATGAAGATGTGAACATGCCAACCACCATGAAGGTAGAAGAGGGGTCTGCAAGCAACTTTTGAACATTCTTGTCATTGAAAAGTAGATTTCAATAAGGCTTTTAAAAATAGAGCAATTTGCACAGACTAAAATGATAATAAATCATTAAATAGTAGAACGTTGCAGGCACACTCATTACTGTAATATTGTTACATACGGACATCAAAGTCCAAGGCCAATCCCTCCACACAGTGTTTAGCTTCAAATATTTAGGAGCCATTGTATCAGACATTGGGTCTCGACAGAAAGTCCTCTTCAGGCTCTCACAAACAACTGCTGCAGTGACAAGGTTGGAGCCAATTTGGGAAGACAGGATCATCAGTCTACATTCCAAGGTAAGACTGCAGCTCTCCCTTGTCATCTCCATCTTCCTATACGCTTGCGAAACATGGACCCTCACAGTAGATCTACAACGAAGAATACAAAGAATGGAGATGAGGTGCTACAGAATTCTGGCCATTTCCTATACCCAGCACATCACCAACGACGAAGTCACACAAGCCATTGGACAACACGATGACATGATCACAGTGGTGAAGAAACGGAAACTCCGATGGTATGGCCACGTCACCAGATCATCAGGCCTTGCAAAGACCATCCTGCAAAGCACGGTGCAAGAAGGCAGAAGAAGAGAGAGACAGAAAAAGAGGTGGGAGGACAACATTTAAGAATGGACTGGCTTGACACTGAGTGAAGCCATGAGGGTTGCTGAGGACAGAGAAAAATGGAGTACGCTGGTTAAACGATCATCTGTGGTGCCATAATCATCTGTAATCCCATAGCCTTGTGGCCGTAGGGGAGCGTGATGTTGGAGATCACACTTATCTTGGGCCAGCGTAATGAGGGTGATGCCCAACTCTCTCCCTCGCTGCTTTACCTTCCCCACCCTCAAGAGAGTAGGTACTCAATCACAGTTGAGTCAACTGGGGGCGTTGTTGTTTGTCGCTTCACACCTTAGCGGTCACCCATCCAAGTGCTAACCGCACCGGACGGTGCTTCACTTTCGACACAGTAGCGAGTGCTCCAACCACTGCACTATCCGACACCCCATACCTACCTACCTACCTACCTACCTGTGGTGCCCCAACGACCTTCGAGTTACGGGATAGAATAGGATAGGATAGGATTTTTTTTTATGAACATAGGTCGCCGAGCTACGTTTTGAACTATAGAGGTTACACTTTTATCACCCCCATAATCAAAACTAACAGTTATAGTGACCAGCACCACCATATACAGGAAAATGTAATCTGAATTTTCAAAAACTTTGCAGACATAATCTTCATTATCATCTTGTTACATTCAAATAACATTTTTACCATCCACAACAAATCTGACATCAGGAACGGCCGCATAGACATGATCGTGATTATTTGTTGCAACAGCAGACGACGTATCAGGCCTGAAAATGGCGACTAATTTAGCCATGGCTAGTGGGAAAAAAAATTGGCGACTAAAAAAAAAATTTTAGTCGCCAAATGCGAGTGCGCTAAAATGAACTTTTTTTTAAATTTGGCTAGTAAATTTTTTAGTTTGGCTAGTAAAATTTTAAAGTTACTAGCCAAAGGCTAGTGGGACCTTTTTTTCATTTTCAGGGCTGCGTATTTGCAATGTAAACATCAAGCATCTACTCGCTTTTTTTCTTCCAGCCCGTGATTACTGTTTTCGAGAGATCATTTCTTCTCTCCAACTCTATTTGTTTTAAAAGTACATTTACGTCTAAATTGTCCAGTGGTTTTTGTCAAATTTAGACACAATATTAATACCGTTTGGATTATTAAAAAAAACACAACCCACCCCCCCCCCCAAAAAAAAAAAAAAAAAAAAAACAACAACAACAACAACACAAAAACCTACAAAAAAAGGGTTTTCAATTTTTACAGCAGAATTGATAGCTATTTTAATGGCTTTAAATAAACTTGTTAGCTTGCCTACTGTTTTCTATAGTATAGTAATGTGTGTGGATTCACGGTCTGTTTTACAGGCTTTAAATACTACAAATAGCAAGGAACGACAAGAAATAATTTATGAAATCAAACATGTTGTTCACTGTTTGATTATAAATGGAAAGAAGTTAATTTCTGTTGGATACCATCACACTGTGGTTTTATCTTTAATGATTGGGCAGATCGAGAGGCAAAGAACGGTGCTCTGAACTTGAATTCAGTTACTGTTCACATATCTTTATCTACTAAAGAAGCAATCAGCAGACTAGAAAAAGCAATTTAAAAAAAATACAATTATTCACCCCAATATTCGTTACATGTTGGTTTGTCAAGACCTGTTGTAACATTAGCATATAGAATTCTTTTAAATTCATTACGAACTAAGTTTTGTAAAAATATTTTTTGCTCTTGTAATAGTGCTTTTTCACTGGTTCATAATACTGTTTAAATGCACTGATTTTGACTTTTTACTACCAGTGGAAATGAAAAACATTAAGACATTAAGTGATTTAAATTTGTCAGTATGTTTAAAGCTTGCGAAATGTTTTATTTATTTATCTGTTGGAAGATTTATGTAGAATTCTTTTTTCAGTGACTATAGTATGTGTAAATTAAAACATAGAGGTATGGGGAGGGAGAGAGAGAGAGAGAGAGAGAGAGAGAGAGAGAGAGAGAGAGTTATTTAATTTTTTATTCTCAGTTGTTCTTGTTAATAAGTTGACTTTTTTGATATAGTTAATTATTTTACATTTGTTCAGTACTATGTTCGTTTTCTTATTTTCAATGTCTAAATCACTTAGGTGAATAATAGACAATAAATGAGTAACACACACACTACATGACGAACCCTTGGATATAATTAGGCTATTAATGCGCAAAACGATGCGCAAATGAACATACCCAACTCCCTTATATTAAATATTACCTATCCCTTCAATAAATACATAATAATACATGATATGCTTTCCGATCACTAGATGAGAACCGCTTACTTCTGAACCTACCTTAAGAAATGCACACAACAGAACAAATGAAATCAGTTTTCCTCGCAAAATTATTTTGAGCGTTTGGCGGAACTGTAAAATTCATCATGTTGTCGACCTTCTCCAAAATACCTATTTGGTAAGTTTTTATTTTCCGGTAGTGTACATGTACATGTTAGTGTGTGAGTGAGGTGTTTGTGTGTGGGTGTGGGTGTGCGTGCGCGCGTGTGTGTAGGCCCTATGTGTGTAATTGTAAAAGTGTGCTTCTGACACACACAGAGAGAGAGAGAGAGAGAGAGAGAGAGAGAGAGAGAGAGAGAGAGTACTTGAAGAACCATGGAATTATGCATGTGTGTGTGCGTGTGTATGGAAAGGCGGGTGAAAGTATGCGCGCGCATGCATGCGTGTAATAATTTTGTATTGACTCTGACTTTGTAATATTATGAAAGAATGCTGTGTTAACTACCATTATTTGCTGTTGGTTTGTGCGTGTATTTTATTTCACCCTATTTATGTATCACTGCACACAATGTGTTCTTCCATTGAAGTGAATACAATTTTGAATCTTTCAGTCTTGAGTCAGCAAAGAGCTTTTCATATCAACAAAAAGGGAGATAAACGCCTCGGGACGATACAAGATATAAATTTGCATAATCGAATCTAGAGTGCATTATCCTTGTGACACAAAAAATGTTTTTCCTTAGACACAAAAGAGTCCTTTCGCTATTATTTGAGTAGAATATTTCGTATCGGTTCCGTTCAAATACCTGATAAAGTCTTCAATGTAATTTTTTATTAAAAGCGACAACAAATTATTGCAACCAAAACGAACTATCTGCCTTGTATAAATTCAAAACTGTTAACCATGTTCTTAGAATTGATGTAGTTTCGAAGCAGGCGATTTGACGTCAGAGCGAGGTCAAAGGGTGCGGTTTAGTGTAGTATATTATGTTATGTAGGCATTGTATGGGTTGCCTATAATACTGCGTCAGTAGAGTCACTTCACAGCGGAAATACCCGTCAGCTGCTGTCATTTCTCTTTAACTACTTGAATGGGAACAAAACTGTCATCTAATATAGAAGCCTATCTAAAGAATCTAGATGAAAGAGAGAGAGAGAGAGAGAGAGAGAGAGAGAGAGAGAGAGAGAGAGAGAGAGAGAGAGAGAGAGAGAGAGACAGAGAGACAGAGAGACAGAGACAGAGAGACAGAGAGACAGAGCACATTGAACATTGAATCGCTCAATAGGATGCAGGTATTTGGCTCTGAATCCTAGTTTTACTTGTCCTAGAGAGGGAGAGAGAGACAGTGAAAGACAGGGAAAAAGAGACACAGACCGAGAGACAGAGACAAAAAAAAGAGAGACAGTGGTGGAGACAGTGAAATACAGATACTGGCAGACAGAGAGAGGGAGTGAGAGACAGACTGACAGAAAGGGAGACAGAAAGAGACAGCGTGGGAGACTGAGAGAGAGAGAGAGAGAGAGAGAGAGAGAGAGAGAGAGAGAGAGAGAGAGAGAGAGAGAGAGAGAGAGAGAGAGAGAGAGAGAGAGAGAGAGAGAGAGAGAAGAGAAAACAGACAGAGAGAAGAGACAGGGAGACAGAGAGAAAGAGAGGGAGACAGAGATGGAGAAAGAGAGACAGACGGAGAAAAGACATTATTGGGGAGTGTGAGACAGACAGAAAGGGAGAGAGAGAGTGAAAGAGAGACAGACAGACAGAGAAAGACAGACAGAGAGAAGGGGTATGCGTTTGGGAGGAGAAGACGAATTGCGTATGATATAGTCTATAGACGTCTGGGTGTGAATGAAAATCAGTGAGAGAATTGAAAAGAGGGTAGTTGATGGCACGGAATTTCATGGTGCAGGACAAGTAAGACGGAATTGCCAGGGAACAGAAGAGCGAGAATGGGCTGAGGCGGAGGGGGCGGGGGGAAGGGGGGGGGTTGGAGAAGATTGCGTTGACGTGGCCCTAGTTTTACACCAAAGCAGACGTCAATCGCTCTTTGACAAGTATTAAAAAAGAATCAGTATCGCCCTTATTGCTGTGTCCTTTGCGTAAATTACCAAATACAAAAAGAAATCAGAACAGCAACACAGAAAAGGCTTTTCATAACATCATAACATCCCAGCTGGCGATATGGTTTATCATATGAATGGTGGGCCTACTCAATGGACTCATAGTAATACTGACATATCGAAAATGGAATATGCTTTTGTGGGTGTGTGAAAAATGCTAATGCGTTTCAATGCATTACCGTTCGTTCGTCCATTCATTTATTTATTAGTTTTCATTGAAATCTTTGAGGAGAAAAAATGTATATAAAAAGCTGCACCGGAAACCCATTTGTGTGAGCATGAATCTCGGTCAAAATGTCTTGCATTTCCACACAGTAATATATCTTTTGCGCAAAATTGCCTTACTTAGCAAATCGCCATGTTGTAAAATTTACAAAAATGTTAGTTCTATAGGCTCACAGAAAAATAACATTGCTTTTTTTCTTTTAATGAATTTTCTTCAAGCTATTTCAAAGGTTAGGGTAAATAAACAGCGAAATAAACACCGTATCGTACACTTGTTATTCAAGTGAGCGTAAAAAATTAAAACAAACCTTTGAAGGAAGCATACTGCGAAGATCTTTTTAATAGAAAAGAACATTCCACTGCTTAAATAAATAAAATGCGAAAAAATCTCGCCGGAAACGCATTCTCTCGTGATCGCTAAGCTTCAAGAATGTCTTTTCACCGAAATAAAATACGATAATATTGTTCATATGAAATTACTTAACAAAAAAAAACAAAAAAACAAGTAGTTTACATTTGACATTCCAGCGATTGATGGATAAAAGAAGAGAAAATAGCGACTATAAATTTGTAGAAAGGCACTAACGACTCAGGGTCCCCAAAGAAAAATTCCCGTCAAACTGAGTTGACAGTAGCATAATGCCTTATACTTTGAAGGTAAAGGTAACATTGACTGCAAATCTTCCGTTTGGGAACAACACATGACCATCCAGTGTTTATAGGCGCTCTCTCTTCCTTACCTACGACCAGAAACTTATTCTCTGTTGAACTTGAAGCTTCCACAATGACTTGTTTCAAAATATAAGTTTAATATAAGTTTAATGCTAGTTTTGTAGCCAAACAATTCAATAATAATTGGTATTCGTGTGAATGAAAGGAGTACCTCCGACCCCAAATTTATTCTGTAGTTAATAATAATAATAATAATAATAATAATAATAATAATAATAATAATAATAATAATAATAATAATAATAATAATAATAATAATAATAATAATAATAACAATCATCATCATCATCATCGTGATCATCATCAGTGTTTAGGACTCTTGCACCTCATCCTTCCCTACTGTAAAACCCCCGTTGGGGTTCCGGGGTTTTCTGTATAAATAGTATCCTCACTTTGTGGAAACCACAAAAGTCCCCTATACGCTGATGTGTCCGGGGACGTTAATCTACTTGAACTGAAGTGAACTGGAAACCACCGTTAAATTACCACTATTTCTGTCAATATCATTTGTTCTTTCTCGTTCTTAATCTGTTCTATCAGTCTACTATCTTCTTCTCTAGACCATGCAGGCACTACCTCTTTTTCTTGAAAACTCTCCCAAGACTCCTCATTTGAGTATGGAGCCTGTTGCGTCAGCTTGGAGATATTGGACGCTTTTTCCCAAATGGTCACTATGGCTTTCTATGGTAATATTTAGGAATGTAGGCATTTTATATGTAGGTCTTTTGTTAATACCTTATATAGATGTTTATATTCTAGTTTGCTTTTGTAAACGGGGGTTCGATAAAATCAGAGTGCAGCATCAGCGTCTCGTGCATGGGTTGCCTTTTTCGTTAAGTGACCGGCTCGTGGAATGCCTTTAGTGTTTTATATGAATGAGGGGTGTCCTCTTTCAACCAAGTTGTTGTCCTGATTCTGTTCTTAAAAGTCCGCTGGACCCTATTAACAATCCTATCCTATCCTATCCTATCCTATCCTATCCTATCCTATCCTATCCTATCCTATCCTATCCTGTCCCGTAACCCGGAGGTAGTGGCACAACAGATGATCGTTTAACCAGCATACTCCATCTTTCTCTGTCCTCAGCAGCCCTGATGGCTTCGCTCAGTGTCAAACCAGTCCATTCTCGAATGTTGTCCTCTCACCTCTTTTTCGGTCTCCCTCTTCTTCTACCTCCTTGCACTGTGCCTTGCAGAATGGTCTTTGCAAGGCCTGATGATCTGGTGACGTGGCCATACCATCGGAGTTTCCGTTTCTTCACCAAACAATGACTACGTAATTAAATAACTACCCCTGTAAACATTTTTGTTTAGAGTAGAAGATACTATTTTGTAGATTTCATAGTGTTTGTTTTTGTACATTTCATAGTGTTTGTTTTTGCAACAGTTAATTCTCTCTAATACTTTCCCAGTTTCTTTTAAGCACCATAAATAAATAAATAACTTTAATAAATAAATAAATAAATAAATAAATAAATAAAACTTGTCCTGGAAACGTATTCTCTGTTGAGTGTGAAATCTTCGATCATTTCTTTTATGAACACATAATGTGAATTGTAATATTTTCAATATAAACCGACCATACAGTTTCATTTGACAATCCAACGCCTTAATAAATTGACAAAGAAACAATTGACCGGAAAACTTTCCTCAATTGAGTGAAAATGTTTCAAAATTTCTGTTACTGCGACATAGTACTAGCCTATTTTAAACACATCTACAATATATATATATATAGGTTTCTGGTAATATATATATAAAATCCAACACCTAATAAATAACAGGCTAGAATTTATTACCAGAAACCTATTCTCTCCTATGTTTGCAATCCTTCTAGAATTTCTTGTGTTGCGACATTAAGCAAGAATACATCAAATAATAAGATTTCATTCGCCCTGGAATACGTAGTCAATATCACGGTTGACACATCTACCAATGTATGGCAATACGTCTATAATTGTTTCCTCGAACGCTCAGCGGTACTGACGTCTGGAAGCAATAGTTTGCGAACTTTCAGAACTTGACACAGAGTACGGCTATTCTCTATGTACTCTTATGTTACTTCACCTCACCGCGCAATATAAGTACATTAAAAATATTTTTTGGGCAAAAGGCTCACAAATAAAATAGAACATCTCAGCTGAGTGTGGATCTGGTGTTCCAATCTTGTTGTTATTGTGGTTGTTGTTGTTGTTGTTGTTGTTGTTGTTGTTGTTGTTGTTGTTGTTGTTGTTCTTCTTCTTCTTCTTCTTCTTCTTCTTCTTCTTCTTCTTCTTCTTCTTCTTCTTCTTCTTCTTCTTCTTCTTCTGCTTGTTCTTGTTGTTCTGCTTCTCCTTGTTCTGCTTGTTCTTCTTGTTCTTCTTGTTCTTCTTGTTCTGTTTGTTCTTCTAGTTCTTGTTCTTCTTGTTCTTCTTGTTATTGGTGGTGTTGTTGGTGTTATTGTTGTTGTTGTTGTTGTTGTTGTTGTTGTTGTTGTTGTTGTTGTTGTTGTTGTTGTTGTTGTTCTTCTTCTTCTTCTTCTTCTTCTTCTTCTTCTCCTCCTCCTCCTCCTCCTCCTCTTCCTCTTCCTCTATTATATGAACCATCTGCAAGACAAAAAAATTATCGAAATCGGCTCCGCGAATTTTTTGATTCAGAGCAAAACTTGTTTACAAAATGTTGAAGCTATGACCTTGACCTTTGGGAAAGTACAAATACAAATGATCTTAGCGGTAGTTAAAGTATCTTACATAACAAACCTAATCACATTTAGGTTAATTTAGTCTTGAGTTGAAACAACAAGAAAAGTGTATTTTGAATAAAACAGTTAAGTTCGGAATGACGGAGCGACCGACTGACCAACAACGGCGGATTGCTACTGAAGGATGGCACATGATTTGAAGTACCCGTATACCAAACTTCAGGAAAATCGCTTCAGCCGTTTTGTAAGCTATTAAAAAAACGCACTTGGCAACAAAATGACTCCAGTGACCTTGACCTTTAGAGCAGAGCAATTAAGATGACACGGAAGTCAGGCCACTAACCTAGGTAATGTTTCTATAATGTTTGGTCAAAATCCGTTCAGCGGCTCTTGAGATAGGGCTTCCAATGGACCGACGGACTGCAGACTGACCTACCGACGGACTGCAGACTGACCTACCGACGGACTGCAGACTGACCTACCGACGGACTGCAGACTGACCTACCGACGGACTGCAGACTGACCTACCGACGGACTGCAGACTGACCTACCGACGGACTGCAGACTGACCTACCGACGGACTGCAGACTGACCTACCGACGGACTGCAGACTGACCTACCGACGAACTGCAGACTGACCTACCGACGGACTGCAGACTGACCTACCGACGGACTGCAGACTGACCTACCGACGGACAGGCCGACATTTGGTTAGTTCTGATTTCTTTTACCCCCCCTCCCCCTGCTCTCATCTACTTCCGCCCTCCATCCCCCCTTACCTTCCCGTTTACCCCCTCCCCCATTCTTCCCCGGTCTCCTAGTTCCAGATCAGTCTGGAAATACGAAAATAAAGGATGGAGTGGATATGTGGAAGATGATATCTATACCAACTTTCCTTTCCTTTCCTTTCCTTTCCTATCCCATAACTCGTAGGTCGTTGGGGCACCACAGATGATCGTTTAACCAGCGTACTCTATCTTTCCCTGTCCTCAGCATGTTTCGCTCAGTGTCAAACCAGTCCATTTTCGAATGTTTTCCTCCCACCTTTTTTTCGGTCTCCCTCTTCTTCTACCTCCTTGCACTGTGCCCTGTGGGTTCGGGCACTGATTAGAATAGACCCAACGTTTCCCGACGTGTCGTAAGAGGCGACTAACAGGGGTGATGTCAGCACGGCATCACTGGGCGAAAGTCTTCTACACAGAAGTCACCTGCCAGGAAGGAGGAACAATCATGTTACTACAGGTTCAACGACCACGTGCTCGGGGCCAAGGCGAGCCACACTGTATTCCTGGATATCGGCTGTGGCCAACAGCCTGGAGAGGATTGGGCCCTGCCAGGTCTTTCTTGCCCAAGACACACTACTATAACAACTATAAGCTGTAAATTGAAGTGGGGTGGTTTGGGTACATCAAGTGTTCGTGGACATTATTTTCTAGGGTGGATTTCTATTAAGGGGTTTCAATAATGGTTCTGGATTCACTCTAAGTAACATTTAAAAAAATAAAATTCCATACTACTATTGCTACTACTCCACCTCCTACTTCTACTACTTCTACTGCTGCTACTACTCCTACTCCTACTATTACTACTACTGCCGCTACTACTACTACTACTACTACTACTACTACTGCTAGTACTATTAATACTACTGCTACTGCTAGTACTACTACTACTACTACTACGACGACGACGACGACGATGATGATGATGATGATGATGATGATGATGATGATGATGATGATGATGATGATGATGATGATGACGATGATGATGATGATGATGAATTTTTATTGGACTACTTACTTCAGGGATATGGATTGAAAAGGGAGATAAGGGTTGGATGTCATCACTACAGGAAAAAAAGAGTGTTAAAAAGCACACACACACAAAAAAGGTGGATACGGTTGATATACATCAAATTTGCACTTCATTCACGGGGTTTGAGTTTGCCGGAATGTGCAGTTCTGGCACAAATGCAGCTTTGCGATACTGCAGAGCTGATGTGACGCACCAGCACTAACTGATTGGTATTGCTGATACCTATCTCTGCACCATTGAATACGCACCATCCCTTTCTGTCTACAGGTTGGGTCGAGTTTAAACAAATAGTTTAAGAAGGAGGAAGAGGAGTATGATGACGAGGGAAGAGGAAAAGAGGAAGAAGAACAAGAAGAACTAGAAGCTGTGAGGAAGAAGAGGAGGAGGAAGACGAAGAAGACGGAAGGAAGGAAGAGAAGAAGAAAGGAAGGAAGAGAAAGCAGGAGGACAGAAAGAAAATTAAGAGGGAGGAGGAGAAGAAGAAAGGAAAGAAGGAAGGAAGGAAGGAAGGAAGGAAGGAAGAGAAAGAGCAGGAGGACGAGATGAAAATGAAGAGGGAGGAGGAGGAGGAGGAGGAAGAGGATGGAAAGGAGACGAAGAAGAGAAGGGGGCGAAGTATATATGTACTCGTAATTGTTTCTCCGACCACCTTTTTAGTGACATTTTCTGTTATCTGTCTGTCTGTCTCTGTCTGTCTCTGTCTCTCTTTCTCTGTGGCTCTCTGTGTCTGTGTCCGGATGGTTCTCTCTTTCCCTCTCCCTCCCTCTCTCTCCCCCTCCCTCTCTCCCTCCCTCCCTCCCTCCCTCCCTCTCTCTCTCTCTCTCTCTCTCTCTCTCTCACCCGTTTTTAGCCTATTTCCGATGTGCACGATATTCTTTTTTCCTCTTTAACTACTTATTTTTTAAGTGTACCTCCTCCTTTATTCCCCCACCCCCACCCCCTTTGTGTGTGTGTGTGTGCGTATGTGTGTGTGTTTGTTTGTTTTGCTGTTTATTCTATCGGCCAATGGCCCAAGTTCTCGAATAAAATTTGTCCATTCTCTCTTTCTCTCTCTCTCTCCCTCTCTCTTTCCTCTCTTTCAGCTCTTTCTCTCTCTCTCTCTCTCTCTCTCTCTCTCTCTCTCTCTCTCTCTCTCTCTCTCTCTCTCTCTCTCTCTCTCTCTCCCTCCCGCTCTCCCTCTCTGTTTCAGCTCTCTCTCTTCCCATCTATGAACCACGCTTACCCATTTTTCCTCTTCTCTTCAAACGTATGGGTTGGGCCAAAGGTGATATAATAGATACGGCATCACCTACCTGGAAGGCAGGGTAGATCGAGAATAAAGTATATTACATAACATAAGAACTACACCGAATCTCTGAGGTCTAGGCTATGTCTGCAGAATGTGAAGAATAATAATAGCTCCTCTCTAGGCTTCCGCGTCTCTCACATTCAGATTTGGGCGCCTGTGATCGAATTGTACATCCATTTTTAACAAAGAAATTGTAGTTTTTCTGTATAGTCCAAAGTATGACTTTTGCACAGGATACACATTTTTTAAAAATTTATTTTGTTTATTTTCGGATTAGGGTGTGGAAAGATGAGGGTTGATGGGGGTAGGTTATTTGTGGAGGGGAGGGGGGTGGATGTTAGGGTAGGAAATAGGTAACTACACGTGTGGTTAGCATTCCGTCAGGTGTCAGGGGTGCCTCTGGCAAATCTCTCTACCTGTTTCCTCCGAACACATTCAGACAGGTGAAATATCAGGTGTGGTGTGCTGCCAGTCTTGATTGTCTGCCGTTAGTTTCGCTTTCTTCCTTTCTCTTTCTTTTCTTTTCGTTCTTTCTTTTCTGTTTTTTTTTGTTTGTTTGTTTAGTTCGCTGTTTTCTTTTCTATTTTTGTTCCTTTCTTTTCTGTTCATTTCATTTATGTCCCTTTCTTTCTTTATTTCGTTCTTTCTTTCTTTTTTTCTTTTAGTCATGGTTTTATTTGAAAATCCTATCCTATCCTATCCTATCCTATCCTATCCTATCAGATCCTATCATATCCTATCCTATCCCGTAGCTTGAAGGTCGTTGGGGTACTACAGATGATCGTTTAACCAGCGTACTCCATCTTTCTCTGCCCTCAGCAACCCTCATGGCGTCGCTCAGTGTCAAGCCAGTCCATTCTCGAATATTGTCCTCCCACCTCTTTTTCTGTCTCTCTCTCTCTTCTGCCTATTTGCACCGTAGAATGAGGAAGGTTACTTAAAAAAAGATTTGAATAAATCGAAAAGTTCTTTCTGAGATTGAGACTGAGACTTAATTATTCGTCTATGAAATTTACATAGAAATGTTCCTTTCGGCTGCACAAGCATAGTAAATGTAAAATGTAGAATGACATGTAAAAAAGAAAAAGAGAGAGATTTCTCTTATATAGCGCACTTACAAGCTCAGAGAGCTTCTCAAGGCGCTTGCCCGTAATATCCAGCAATCACAAAATAGTTTGCTGAAGTCAGGATTCGAACCCACGTCGCCCAAGACGCACTTACACAAGTCGTGCGCTCTGACCACTGAGCTATCCCTGAGGGCAGAGAAAGAAGGAGTACGCTGGTTAAACGATCATCTGTAGTACTCCAACGACCTTCGAGTTACGGGATAGGGATTTGTACAAACAAAAAATAAATAGTGCAACATATAAAATATAATTTTAAAAAAAAAACTATCCAATACTCCTTCTTCTTCTCTTTCTTTATTTCTTTGTCTTTTCTTGTTTCTTTCTTTTCCGTTCATTTATTAATTCTTTCTTGCTTCGTTTAAAAAAATCTTTCTTTCTTTTCTTTTTTTTCCCTTTTCATTCATTCATTCGTTCTTTCTTCCTTTAAATTGTTAAATTATTTCTTTCTGTCTTTTTTTCTGTTTTTTTTTTACTCATTCATTGGTAATTCTTTCTTGCTTCCTTTTAATTTTATTAGATTTCTTTCTTTCTTTCTTTCTTTTTTTTCAAGCTTTCTTTCCTTTCTTTCGTATCTTCGTTTTTTAAAACCTCTTTTCCTTTTTTTTTAATTTTTTTCTCTTGCTTTACTAATTCTTTTTCTGTTTTTCTTTCTTTTTTAAATTTATTTCTTTCTCTTTTTGTAAATACATTTTCAAGCAACTAGATCATCTGAATGGAGTGACAGGATGTCAAACATAAAATTTTGAGAAAGGTTGAAATAATCTAGAGTTTCTTAAATGTTGAAGGAAAATGACCAATGGAAGTGAAAAATGCCACCGTCCCGATACTTTGCGATGAATAGTTTGATCAATTACCATCTGTTTTATGAATAGTCTATTTTCTGTAACAATGTAGATGTTCCGGATAATACGAAGACATGTAAACTAAAACCATTTTACATTGAAATGGGTTTGGACCAAGTATAAACGGGATAGTCCATAACCTCTGCAAGCAGGAGTTTGTTTAATCTTCTTCTTCTTCTTCTTCTTCTTCTTCTTCTTCTTCTTTTCCTTCTTGTTCTTGTTCTTGTTCTTCTTCTTCTTTTCCTTCTATAGGCAAGACCGATTCACTGCGGCAACAGTACCCCCGTTGGAGTGCCGGGGGTTTCAGTATAAATAGTATCCCCACTTTCTGGAAATTTAGTGCTTTAAATTCCCACTGTCGCTGTCTTCCTCATTTGCTCTTTCCCATTCCTGATCTGTCCTATCACTCTACTATACTATCTTCTTCTTCGCTAGATCAATGACCTACCTTTTTTCTTGAAAACTCTTCCTGGACAAGACTCCTTGTTTGTGTATGAGGTCTGTTGGATCAGCTTGGGAGTATTAGACGCTTTCTGCCAGGTGGTCACTAGGGCTTCCTATGATGTTAGTATTTAGCAATATAGGCATTTTATATGTATGTGTTTTGTTGATGATTTATATTGATGTTTGTATTCTATTTGGTTTTTGTAACCGGGGGTTCGAGTAGTTGGGGTAAAGCCTCAGCCGTCCCCTGCGTGGGATGTCTTTATTGTAAAGTGACTGGCCGGTGGAAGGCATTCAGTTTTCCCACTGGGGTTGTTTCGGCAGATCTTTTATGCGGATCGGGGGTTGTCCGGTCCTGATTTGGCTCGGAAGAGTCCGCTGGACCTAAAGCAACAATCAATCAATCAATCAATCTTTTCCTTCTTCTTCTTTTCCTTTTTCTTCTTATCCTCCTTTTTCTTCTTCTTCTTCTTCTTCTTCTTCTTCTTCTTCTTCTTCTTCTTCTTCTTCTTCTTCTTCTTCTTCTTCTTCTTCTTCTTCTTCTTTTTCTTCTTCTTCTTCTTCTTCTTCTTCTTCTTCTTCTTCTTCTTCTTCTTCTTCTTCTTCTTCTTCTTCTTCTTCTTCTTCTTCTTCTTCTTCTCCTCCTCCTCTTCCTCTTCCTCCTCGTCCTCCTCCCCCTCCTATACCTTCTCCTCCCCTTTCTTCTTCTTCTTTTTCTTCTTCCTCCTTTTAATTATTCTTCTCCTCCTCCTCCTCATTCTCTTTCTCATCATCCTTGTAATTCTTCTGCTTCTTCTTCTTCTTCTTCTTCTTCTTCTTCTTCTTCTTCTTCTTCTTCTTCTTCTTCTTCTTCTTCTTCTTCTTCTTCTTCTTCTTCTTCTTCTTCTTCTTCTTCTTCTTCTTCCTCTTCTCTTCTTCTTCCTCCTCCTCATTCTCTTCCTTCTCACCCTTTTAATTCTTCTTCTTCTTAGTAATGTGAAAATCCGTTCCCAGATAACAGTTCACATGTTACTTTGTTT
This sequence comes from Oncomelania hupensis, assembly GCA_036898135.1. NCBI lineage: Eukaryota > Metazoa > Mollusca > Gastropoda > Littorinimorpha > Pomatiopsidae > Oncomelania > Oncomelania hupensis. The sequence continues at coordinate 119,489,740 of CM072512.1, forward strand.
CTTGGGAGTGTGCATGGGAGTGTGCCACATACATGCATTGTACTTAGCATTAATTATTATACATTAAAAATGTTTAAATATGTAAGAGAGCTACATAGTCTAGACTGTTTATATAATTAATTGCATCTTTTTGTTTTCATCCTGTATTCTAGTTTTATATATGTGTGGGTGCGCCTAGATGATCTGCTTAGACTATGATCGTAATGTCCTTGACAGCTCAAAATTATAGTAAAATTCAGAGCGAATGTCAGGAAAATTTATATTCTGGAAGTATTATTAGGCAGAACGTTTTTCTTTTTCTCCTCATCCTCCTACTTCTTCTTCTTCTTCTTCTTCTTCTTCTTCTTCTTCTTCTTCTTCTTCTTCTTCTTCTTCTTCTTCTTCTCCTCCTCCTCCTCCTCCTTCTTCTCCTTCTTCTTTTAATAATAATATTGCAATAAGTTCCTGGCAATTCATATCACACATCCGGTGTGAACATAGAATGAACTTGGTCAAAGTTGAGACTGGCAGAGTATTTATACTGGTATGAAGCAAAAAACTACGAGCCAGACGAAATGAAGCGGATTTGCAGCCATTAAAACACGAATCAGTAAATTTTCTGTTTCTCCTAATGCCTGGTGAATCATCTAGGAAAGCACTCATTTATCTTAATTAATTTTCCAAACGTTATGTCTGAAATCTGCTTGTCTTCACTACGGGGGATCATCATCATTCACAAATTCACATTCATTTGGAAACGTGTCAGCAGAGCTCACAAACCAAATTAAAAGGCTTCTCAACATTGTTGGGTTATGGATGATATTCTGGCATATAAATAAACAACAAACTCAGTTGCTTTTCAATCTTGCAGACGACAGCTCGTTATTTTATCATGATGGAGATATGCCTGTTTTGCATTCATTATCATTCCACCTTGCAACTACCCCTTTCGCGTTTTATTACACTCGATCATTCTTTTTAAAGGCATTTCGAATGAACTTTTTACCTTTGTCCTTTCGTGCAGTTACGATTTCCACAACTTGTCTTTTTACCCAAATGAAATATACTACAATGTCGCAGACTTTACTTGCAGGTTGGGTTCCTGTTGTGGTGATCTGGAAGCAAGCACTGGCTCGCTAAAGTCGAAGAAGGTCGTGGCGTGGCGGTGGTGTCCCCGTAACCTTTCGCTCGTTGGTAAGGGAAGATGCATCTGGGATGTCTCTTTTCTGTAGGCCAGCTTAATGAGGCGGCGCCTAACTCCTCTCTCCCTCAATGCCTTTGCCTTCCACGGTTCTAACAGGCTACCCATTCACAACTGGGTGGGTTAAGACGTATCGTGCGCTTGTTTCAAGCTGTGTGTGTGTGTGTGTGTGTGTGTGTGTGTGTGTGTGTGTGTGTGTATGCGTGTGTGTGTGGTTTGGTGGTTGCGGCCTTCCAAGCATGGACACCCACCCAAGTACTAACCCCTCCCGACGTTGCTTAACATGAAGCATTGCCAACGTGTGCACCAACCCCTATACACTACTACTGTGCCACCCTAATATGTCCCAAAGTCAGATTATCCATACACAAAAACAAATGTGATTATCAAAAGAGATATAGCATATATCTATATCTATCTATCTATCTATCTATCTATCTATCTATCTATCTATCTATCTATCTATCTATCTATCTATCTATCTATCTATCTATCTATCTATCTATCTATCTATCTATCTATCTATCTATCTATCTATCTATCTATCTATCTATCTATCTATCTATCTATCTATCTATCTATCTATCTATCTATCTATCTATCTATCTATCTATCTATCTATCTATCTATCTATCTATCTATCTATCTATCTATCTATCTATCTATCTATCTATCTATCTATCTATCTATCTATCTATCTATCTATCTATCTATCTATCTATCTATCTATCTATCTATCTATCTATCTATCTATCTACACACTGTTTTAAATTGCCTTGTGATTTTTATAAACAAATAAATAAATAGAATGTAACCAAATAATAATGTAAAAATAATAAAGAGTCTAATATCATACATGCGAATGAGACTTTATAAATTAAATAAATGCAATAAACTACACCCCCCCCCCCCAACCCCCAACCCCGCTCAAAACAAAAACTTGGGCTAAGATCACTGGGTTCAAAGGAAAACGGGACATTTATTGTTCTCAATGTTGCGTTTATAGCTACTAACTATCAACGATAACATTTGAATGAAACATTTTTCGCTCACGATATGCTTTCTACTTGTGGAAGTATCTTCGGACCTGGGCGTAGGTAGGACTGTTGCCAAGGCAGTACATGATGTAACAGAAAGATGGAACACGCTTAGTTATTCTTGCCTATTCCTCTCAGCTTTGAAGACAAGAACCAGGGACTGCCAGGTATAAGGGTGGGGTGGGGTGGGGTGGGGTGGGGTGGGGAAGAAGTATACACTTGTACACTCAGGAACTCAGTTCTATACAATTGCAGTTGCGAGATTGTACTTTTAGACTTGAACATTTTATGTTATACTTTTGCAGTTAACATACAGGTATTTTTTGTCATACATGGATTGGGTGAAGATAATATTATACATGCGTCGGTCTGTTGGACCCAAATCAATAGTATTATGTTAAAGTTAAAACATGTCTGATGCTCGTGGTTACATGCAGTCTGCACCTATAACACAGTTGGTGAGCCAGTTTTGAGCTGTGAAATAATATGCTGTGCCTTTTTTTTTTGTTCATGGCGACATTTACTAGCGAAAGTGTACCTCAAAATTCTGTTGCTGTCCATAAAATTATGTGAGATTAATGTGATGCAAGATGTATTTGCATACCAAAAGAAAATCTGTCTCTATTGAGCCAATATTTACATGAAGTTATGTTTCATTGGTCTACTATAAAGAGTCAGATGTTATATAGATTTCGTAATATTTTTTACTTCCTGTCTCAAAATTATATTTCTAGTTTGCCGGAAACAGTATTAATTCACGGTCCTGTAGTCAGAAAAAAAAAACTGTAGTTGGAAAAGGTCGACCAGTCGTAAATTCCAAGAATCCGCAAATGGAGTGTGGTCAAGATGATGAACAAATTTCACAGCGTAGTAGAGCATCCGATCCAGGATCTAACCACTAAACTAAGTGGATCTAACTCAAGCTAGAGGCGCCATCTTTCTACCTCTATCGCACAACTAGCATAGGTCTTCACAGATACACCTTGCAGGTGTGAAAGTCTTTATCCAAAGTTCCGTAGCAGTGAAAACCAGATAGGTTAAGTTGAATCGTCGGCCAAGCGAAGCCAAAAGAGAGACGGTAGAAAGGAAAGCAATCGCAGCACTCAAGAGAAGACAAGTTCACCCACACCTGGGTGGTCCGTGCTAGTGTTAATACTTTGAACTTTTAGTAATAGTGCAATGACACAATTGCGTCCTTTCTTTGTCAGTTATAATCATTCCTCAAAGTTTTGCTGATTCTATAGACGTAAGTAACAACAGCAAACTTTTACGTTTGTGCAAAACCTTTTCACCGGTTGCCCATTTTGAAGCCAGTTTTGATGCAAGTTATTACCCGTAAAGTCGGACTTAATGTTTCTGGTTATAGTCTGTCTTAATTGGAAGGTTCACGGAGGTCCAAAAAACTTTTTTTATTTGAGGTTCTCAGATTCCGAACTTAAGTTGCTGAATCTTTGCGAGAAGGGGTGATGGGGTGGGAGGGGGAGGTTCAGGAACTAGGTTCGGGATCTAAGAACCTGGAAAAAAAGTTTTTGAATCTCCAAGAACTTTCTAGTTAAAACAGGCAATTACCCATTACAAAGCACCGTTGGTGTAGTGGTAACATGGAGGCTTACCATTCTTGAGACCCGGGTTCGATTCCTGGACGGCGAATGTGTATGTATGTGTATTAGTTTATAGTCCCCTCTCTTCCCAAAAGGATTTTCAGAGAGGAGACTTATATCATTACATAGTTTTTGTTTCGGTTTAGTTGGTTTTGTTTGCAACATATTAATAAAACATACTTTACTTCTCCATATCTGTGTCACCATGACTACCGCATCTTTTTTTTTTCTTCTTCCTTGATTCGTATTCAAAGCTTTTATATAAGCTTATTTCACACGCACGCACACACACACACACACACGCGCGCGCGCACGCATGCACACTTACCCTTCCTATTGCTGGAGGATAAGCTGCTACCTTGCATTAACACCATCATCTTCTTCTGCTAGTTCTTCTTGTTCTTGTTCTTCTTCCTCTTCTTCTTTTTTTTCCTTGTTATTTTTTTTCTTTTTTTTTCTAGGTCTAGTTCTTGGTTTTATTTGTATTTTTTTGTTCGTGTTGTTGTTGTTCTTCTTCATTTGTTAATAGACTGTAATAGTCTAAAATCCCGTTGTGTACAGACCTTAAATGGAAAAAAAGTCTTTTGCTAATTCTTCTAGTTCTGCTATTCTTTTTATTCTTGTTCTAGTTCTTACTGTCCTTCTTCTTCAAGTTATTGCTATTGTCCCTCTTGTTCTTCTTCTTGATCTTCTTCTAGTTATTGTTCTTGTTCTGCTTCTCATCATTGTTTGTTGTTGTTGTTGCTGCTGCTGCTGTTGTTGTTGTTGTTGTTGTTGTTGTTGTTGTTCTTCTTCTTCTTCTTCTTCTTCTTCTTCTTCTTCTTCTTCTTCTTCTTCTTCTTCCTCTTCTTCTAGTTCTTGTTCTTGTTCTGCTTCTTGTTCATCATCATCATTGTTTGTTGTTGTTGCTGTTGTTGTTGTTGTTGTTGTTGTTGTTGTTGTTCTTCTTCTTCTTCTTCTTCTTCTTCTTCTTCCTCTTCTTCTTCTTCTTCTTCTTCTTCTTCTTCTTCTTCTTCTTCTTCTTCTTCTTCTTCTTCTTCTTCTTCTTCTTCTTCTTCTTCCTCTTCTTCTTCTTCTTCTTCTTCTTCTTCTTCTTCTTCTTCTTCTTCTTCTTCTTCTTCTTCTTCTTCTTCTTCTTCTTCTTCTTCTTCTTCTTCTTCTTCTTCTTCTTCTTCTTCTTCTTCTTCTTCCTCTTCTTCTTCTCCTAGTTATTATTCTTGTTCTTGTTCTGCTTCTTGTTCATCATCATCATCATCATTTGTTGTTGTTGTTGTTGTTGTTGTTCTTCTTCTTCTTCTTCTTCTTCTTCTTCTTCTTCTTCTTCTTCTTCTTCTTCTTCTTCTTCTTCTTCTTCTTCTTCTTCTTCTTCTTCTTCTTGATCTTCTTCTTCCTCTTCTTCTAGTTATTATTCTTGTTCTTGTTCTGCTTCTTGTTCATCATCATCATCATCATCATTTTTGTTGTTGTTGTTGTTGTTGTTGTTGTTCTTGTTCTTGTTGTTCTTCTTCTTCTTCTTCTTCTTCTTCTCCTTCTCCTCCTCCTCCTCCTCTAAATTTCACCCCGACATTGCCTTTCACATTGTGCCTTTTACTCTGCACTCTAAGTCTCTGTCTTTATTTGTTTAGACTTAAACTCTCTCAAGCCATTCCATGAAACTGAATCAACCCGATATCCTAGCCCCTAGCCCCCCACCCCCCACCCCCACCCCTCCTCCGTGCCCCCTCTCCCTTACCCGCCATCTCTTATCTAGGAAGAAAAGCTCAAGCGAGATAGATGCGATTTGAATGACCGTAAATTACACGTCATTCTCTTGAACCTGCAAAGTTTATGACATTCATTATGCTTACAGATTTAACGACTGAAAAACTTTTTTTTTGAGTTCTTATCGCATACCTTAGCCACTTCATCGTTGAGGTTTCGTAGTGTAAGTTCAGTTATTCTTGGTTAAGCCCGTTCCTGGAACATCTAGGCCTATCTACACAATGATTTGCTACCCGATCTGTTTTTTTTTTTTAATATTAGCGGACTGCTTGTCATTTAAAAAAAATTGTTCTGATATAACGGTTTTCCAGCTCAAGAGCTGCTCAAGGCACTCAAGCTGCCAGACTCCCACTTGCAACCTTTGGGAGCACAGTCTGACGCCCAGACCACTGAGCACGATCCTGGGCGACCGGGGATGGGGAGAAGGGACCTAGTGCGTGCTGGGTGTGTTTGTGTAACCGGCAATCACCCGTCTAGGACACGAGCGTCAGGATCTTTAAAGTTCATACGATGGAATGTGTGCGTGCGTGCACAGACTAGATCTCGGTTTATACTCTCATCAGTCAGCATCATCCTCTTCGTCATCGTCGTCATTATCATCGTTTTTATCATCATCATTCATCATCATCATCATCATGGTCGTCGTCGTCATCGTCGGCTATTCACCAATAGGATTAACTCAGTCTGATTGCCAGAGTAAAAAAATCTCTCACAACTGATTTTACCCATTGGATTAATTGAAGCGTAGAGGGGGGGGGAAGATTGGGGAGGGAGGAGAGAGAGGAAAGGAAATAATGACATTAACACAGCAAGGGAAAAAAAGTAAAAAATAAATAAATGCGCCGGCTGGGTAATAAATTTATATATATATAAATTTATTACCCAGACGGCGCATTTATTTATTTTTTACTTTTTTTTCCCCTTGCTGCTTTATAATATATATAAACTCTAGAAGGACGAAAGGAAGGAATTTTACCACACACAAAATAAAATAAAACATAAAAGAAATAACAAAATAATGCCCCGACTGGGAATCAAACCCGGGACGCAAAAATGGGAATCTAACATGATACCATTAAGCCAACGGCGCTTGTTAACGATTCCACGAAAAGATTTTATTGTGTTGCTAAACAAAAGTAGTGATTCAGAATACAGTCTATACCCGGAGTAAATGATAATTCGTGTTGTAGGTCTCTCAGTACCAATGAGGAGAATGTTGACCCGTTCAGAAGATTCTCTATTTATGCGGATCGAGGGTAAGTCCTCTTTCAACCAGGTTGTGGTCCTGATTCGGTTCTTTGCAGTCGGCTGGACACTATAAACAATGGCTAACTAACTAAGTAAATTCTCGCTATGAACTGGTTTTGCATTCGCGATATGGCCCAACCAATGCGCAATCAATCAAGTAAAATCGGGCGCTAAACCTGGTGATAAACTATTCGGCTTAAAGCGGACAAGATGGCGTCGGGTAAGAGCAACCCATCGAAGGATAACTTTTTACCTCTGAGTATAAAGAACATGTCGTCTCATTTTGATGACCTAGCTCTTCGCTCTTGATTATGGCTGTGTCCTGATCACTTGGCTGCTGAGTCCAGTCACGTGGCGGCGTAACCCGCAGAACTAGCAAACAAGCGTACCCTCGTATTGTGTGAGATTTCAGATCTCCTTTATAGCTTCGTGCGGGCGATGCTAGCCCTTCCCCTATTCACACTTTTCTGCTATCCTATGCACCAACGGGAATCCCCTCTATGAAACATACTTCCGGTTTTTTTCTCCGCGTGTTTTAGTGAGTTATTTCCAAATATTCAAGAATAATAACATGTGTCACTGGCCACCTGTATCGTACCCTCACATATTTTTATTTTTTTTTTCTGCAGTTTATTATCCCTTTCTATCGCCAGTGGCGCGCCTAAACCCTACCTACCTAACATTATTTGTGAATTTTTGAAAAATATTCGGAAAAACATAACGCCCAGATGCTGGCTCGAACCCACACCTGTCATGCACCATTGGTTTCTGGCTTGTGGACAAGGCAAGTTAGTCCCGCCTTAGCCCACTTGGCCACAACGCTCGCCTATCATAGTCAGTTACTTCGTGTTTTGTGAAGGTTGAGACGGCGAAGCTATGGAAAACTACAAGAGTCTTCAGGTCCTGTTTCACTTTCTGTCGATGATCGACGCACCTCCGAAGTCGCCACAAATACAGGCCTCTACGATTGTTTTTTGCATCCTTTCACTGAGCATGTAATTCCTCCACCGTTTTTATACTTATCCCACTCGTTTTCTGGCTCTAACAATCGTCGTTTTCGGCAATTTGCCATATTTAAAAGTCACGCATCAAGCTTTGATAAAAGCAAAACAAGCCAAACCGGAACTTGGTTTCATAGAACCTCGTTTTAATTTATAATGGCGATACCCACGAGTTTTTATGAGAGGTGCCGGAAAGTTGTGAATACGCTAATGTGTCCGGGGACGGTAATCTACTTAACGCTAGCCCTTCAACGGCTGAAGTTTTTGTTGTTGTTGTTGCTGTTGTAAGACAACTCTTTTAATGACCACATCTCTCTCTCTCTCTCTCTCTCTCTCTCTCTCTCTCTCTCTCTCTCTCTCTCTCTCTCTCTCTCTCTCTCTCCCTCTGTTAAAATACGGTGTCTGAAAAATAAAACTATCTTTTATTCATTTGCCGAAACGAGAGAAGAACAGACGACCTCAAATTTCTGGGGTTTTATCAGTCGATAATGTTGTATGGCATGGCATGCTATTGCTATGCTATGCCATGGTATGCTATGCCATGCTATGCTATACCGTGCTATGCTATGGTTAACGGGTGTAAAGGATTCCAGAAGCCAGACTGCATGCAGCGATGACCTAAACAAAGTACGAGCTGCAAAATAGAAGGTGTACACGTCACAGGATTACGCTGTCTCTTTATCTACCTTACAGCGTGGCGTCGTGGCGCAGGAAACCTAAACCCGAGGCTCTCTATCGCAACAAACAGGGTTTAGTCTGGCTTTTGATAAGCATGGAGATTAATGACAGTTTAAAGAGGACAACGTGCATCAAAGCCAAACAAAAATGGGTTTGGGGCGTCAAGGTGGATTTCTCACGCATCTCAAATTTTAGTGGCTTTATGTTTATTATTTAAATGGCGTGTGTTCTTTTCTGTGGGTTTATTACTTATTCCTTTTTTATTTAGCTTTTTTAATTTATTATTTTATTTAGCCTTTGAAAGGCCCCAATTCAAAGGCTTTGTTTACGTTTGGCTAAAAACGTGCTTACTTTAAAATCCGCATTGTTCTTTCGTTAAACGACGAGAAAGTGAGTGTTCATTACAGCTTTCGTTGCTCAAACCGACCGCTAAACTTTGAATTTTCCATTTCGGTTGTG
>CM072512.1:119503704-119531204 GCA_036898135.1 Oncomelania hupensis
AGATTGATAGAAAAGAGCAGGAATGAGAAAGAGCAAATGAGAAAGACAGCGACAGTGGGAATTTAAAGCACTAAATTTTCCAGAAAGTGGGGATACTATTTATACTGAAACCCCCGGCACCCCAACGGGGGTATTTAAATGATTTGATTGTTTTGTTTTGTTTAATGATCGGAGGAAGTTCATTCCATAATTACGGTGCTCTGAACCCAAAACTAGTCTTATCCCAGAAGAAGAAGAAGAAGAAGAAGAAGAAGAAGAAGAAGAACAACAACAACAACAACAACAACAACAACAAAACAGCAGCAAGAGGAGAATTAGAGGAAGAGAAGGAGAAGAAGGAGGAGGAGGACATTTTATTTTTTTAAAAGACATCTCCTGACAAAGAGCTGTGTCGACGTTACGAAGACGGATAGAAGTTATATTGGGGATGATAAGATTGACGATGGCTATAATACAAAATGATGTTAGCGAAGGTCGTTACTATGAATATAGACATTACTGGCAATGCGGTTATCTTTATTATAACGAAAGTCAATGTCTTTTAGGAAATAGAAGGTACCGTTAGTTTTGGAACGTAGGATTCAGCTCATATTCGGTAGAATACGTATAGTTTCCCAGAGGAACTGAACAGCTCGAGGATTGGATTTCTAGAGTTATCTGGAAATACTTTGAAATAGTCTGGTGGAATCAGAACGAGACAAAATATCGGTCTATCAGTACGTCCGTCGGTCGGTCCGTTGGAAGCCATATTTCATGAACCACTGAACGGATTTTGACCAAACGTCATACGAACATTACCAAAGTCAGTAGCCTACCACCCATGTCATCATATTTGCTTTACCGAAAAAGGTCAAGGTTTGTGTGTGCGTGTGTGTGTGTGTGCGTCTAGAGCTGGGCACTATCTTAATTAATGGGCATTGGAATGTAGACTGCTGCTTGATAGCCAGGTATTATTTATAAATTATAGTCTACCTGTAACGTGTAGCGGTTTCCTCTGTTCAGTGCATACTGCGTAGGTAAGGCTCGCCACCAACCCCAGCGGCACTAAACCAAAAAGATTGGATCCGGGATAGCAAAACGATTGCAGTAGTAGCGAACAGTCCATGTGTCATCATAGCTGGAAGGGTGGGATTAGACAATGCTTTTGGCGAAACGAATCGGCCGCTCAAACGGATTATTCCCCCAACCCGTACCACTGAAACGTACATCTTAGTGTTGTTCATTTAGATACAGATACAGTCCTATACCTGGGAAGACATTAATATAGGCCTATTTTATTACATGCGGATCAACGATCAGATAATGGCAAACACTCTTGGTCTCCACAAAAAATCCAGACGATGGACATGGCACAGTCCTAGCGGGGATTACCATAACCAGATTGACTACATCATGGTCAAGACACGCTTCAGACCAAGCATCAACATTGGCAGGACACGCACTTTTCCAGGAGCGGACATCGGAAGTGACTATGATCTCGTGATGATGTCCTTCCGACTCCACTTGAAGAGAGTAAACACAGCAAAGTGCACTAGACTGAAGTTTGACCTGGATAAACTAGACCCGGAGGTGGCAAAAATATTTTAAAGCACAATTGGAGGGAAATTTGCACCACTGCTAATTTTGGTAGCTGGTGAAGTAGATGTCGACATCGTGACCAACGTCTTCAACTCAGCTGTGACAGATGCCGCTACTGAGATCCTTTGCAAGCACCGCCCAAAGAAACAAACCGTGGATCACATCTGAACTTTTGGATCGGTGTGATAAACGAAGAGAGATGAAAAAGAAAAAGAACACCTCACAGAGAGCTGATTCCTACCGAAAAATCAACAATGAAATCCGAAAAGGCATGCGCACAGCAAAGGAGAACTGGATAGAAGATCAATGCCAGAAAATAGAGAACAGTCTGAACAAGAACAACAACAAGAAGACCTACCAGACTGTGAAGCAGTTGACAAGTGTTAAACAGCCCGAGGTCTCCACGATCCAAAGCAAGTCTGGCATATGCCTTACAGAAGAACAAGAAGTCTTGGATAGATGGACAGAGTAGTGTTCTGACCTTTACAACCACACACCAAATGGAGACTCATCAGTTCTAGCATGTCCCCAGAACAGAGAAGAAGAAGAAAACCTCCAATTCTTCAAGAAGAAGTTGAGGCAGCAGTGCATTCGCTGAAGAAAGGGGAAGTCAGCGGGAGTTCACAACATACCCTCGGAATGGCTTCAAGCAGGAGGAGACTCAATGATTGACGCCCTCACCATTATTTGTAACAAGATCTGGCAGAGTGGGGAGTGACCTACACCATGGACCCAGTCGCTTGTCATCACTCTTCCCAAAAAAAGGTAACCTTCAGGAATGTGAAAATTACCGCACCATCAGCTTAGCAGAGTATGTTAAACGATCATCGGTGGTGCCCCTACGACCTTCGAGTTACGGGATAGGATAGGATAGGATCAACTTTCCTCTATCATAGGCCTATATATCGTTTACGGGGAGATTACATGGGCGTTCTTTACGCGCGGTTTGGGAATTGGCAGTCTGATCTTACCCGTACTATTTGAAACACAAACGGCTGTGTGGTGTCTAACTCTGCGCGATCGAGGATCCACTTTTGTGTTGCTGTTGCGGATCAATCTACTTGGTTTTTGATTGATTGATTGATTTATTGTTGCTTTAGGTCCAGCGGACTCTTCCGAGCCAAATCAAGACCGGACAACCCCCGATCCGCATTAAAGATCTGCCGAAACAACCCTAGTGGGAAAATTGAATGCCCTCCACCGGCCAGTCACTTTACAATAAAGACATCCCACGCAGGGGACGGCTGAGGGTTGACCTCAACTACGCGAACACCCCGGTTACAAAAACAAAATAGAATACAACCATCATTATAAATCATCAACAAAACACATACATATAAAATGCCTATAGTGCGAAATAATACAATCATAGGAAGCCCTAGTGACCACCCGGCAGAAAGCGTCCAACACTCCCAAGCTGATCCAACAGACCTCATACACAAACAAGGAGTCTTGTCCAGGAAGAGTTTTCAAGAAAAAAGGTAGGTCATTGATCTAGCGAAGAAGAAGAAAGTATAGCAGAGTGATAGGACAGATCAGGAATGGGAAAGAGCAAATGATGAAGACAGCGACAGTGGGAATTTAAAGCACTAAATTTCCAGAAAGTGGGGATACTATTTATACTGAAACCCCCGGCACTCCAACGGGGGGAACTGTTGCCGCAGTGAATTAGTCATGCCTACAAAGGCAAGACAGGTTTTCAACTGGGGCTTTCACTGTTCCCTTTATAGGTTAGAACAATCTACAGTGACAAGATTGCTCATGACCCCAAGGGGTAATCTACTTGGTAAATGCTTGTCATACACTTATATTATGTGTTATGAAATAATAAGATTTATTCTCAGAAGATTCCTACAAACTTGATATTAGTTTGTAAACAGTTTTTAACGTTCCAATTTCACGGATACACGCATTCATCAAAAGGCCCTTCTTGTACAATAATATTTATTACGCAAGCTGAGACAGAGAGATAAACTTGAAACACTGAGGACGTAAAATACACAACAGTTGGAACAACACACCAATATACGTCTTGCTACGTTTATGGTTCTCTTCTTTCTCACTCAAAGTAATAGAATAATAATTAAAACGGAATTCAAGGAAACTATAAGCCCTAAAGTAAAAAATAAAAAATTTCTGAACTATAATATAATCTTATTTTTCTCTGAAGCAATCCCGTTTCCGGTTTGACAGAAAATTACATTTATGAATTTATGAAAATATTTTATGTATTTACAAAATTAGTTTCAATATTATATTTCCAACAAGCAAATCTTAAAATATAAATATTTAAATTACTGTGTCTGTCATGAACAGAATCCAGAATCACCACAGTGAAAAACAGAAGTAGCCTACACAGTAACACAATATTTCTAAGCCACACAAAATAAGCACTCACCTTTTTTTTTCACAGTCTATCTTTCATTCCATTAATACACCCTATCATAGTCCTATTTCATCCAATCACAGTCTCAGATGCATACGAGAATAGCCTTCTGTAAATGTATTGTTCTCCTTCTGTAACTGTAGATTATAGTCACACGACGCCAAAGCGTATAGGCGACTACTGGTCACATTATTCTGACACCAGCGAACCAGTTGATGGTAAGGGGAAAATAATAATTATGGTCACAAGTTGGCCAAACCGGGATTCGAACTATGTACCTTTCGATTACTAGTAAGACGCTCTACTAACTGAGCTACAGCGAACCAGTTGATGGTAAGAGGTAAATAATATGGTCACACGTTGGCCAATCCGGGATTCGGACCAGGTACATTTCGGTTACTAGTAAGCCGCTCTACCAACTGAGCTACCCGCCCCCGCCCCCTGCCCCCTCCCGTTCAGAGAGAGAGAGAGAGAGAGAGAGAGAGAGAGAGAGAGAGAGAGAGAGAAACCAGTAGATCTATAGATCCTCGGAAACATATGTTTTTGGTCTGTATAATGATGAAAAGGCAAGGGCGTTATGACTTCCGTAACTCAAACGATGTTTCGATATTGACAGGAGTCAGGATTGGGAGGATCGAGTACAGAACACACAAGGGGTTATTAAGGCCAGCAGACCTTTGGATTCTCACACACCTGTCTCACTTAAAACACCCAATGGCACGCAACAACCGTCATATCACTTATTTCATGTGACGTCATTGTGATGTCATCGTATACTCCCGATATCCTCCACGTTTTGCCCAATTGTACCTTTATCCACACACACACGCACACACACACACACACACACTATGCAAAGAGCCACACATGCACGCACACACAGACACACGCAAGCGCGCGAGCACCCCTTACACATATACACATACTATACAATAATTCTCGCAGTCGTACATACATATAACACATAAACAAAACACGCATACACACTCGCACGCAATCACACTTAAACACGTACACGCACACATACAAAAATACGCGCTCGTGCGCTCTCAAATGAATAGATACCTAACTACACTCTCTCTTACTCTCTTACTCTCTTCTCTCCCTCTCTCTCTCTCTCCTCGTCTCTCTCTTTCTCCCTCTCTTTCTATCTCTTCCCCTTTTTTTTGTATCTCTCTCTCCCACCCCTTCTCTCTCTCTCTCTCTCTCTCTCTCTCTCTCTCTCTCTCTCTCTCTCTCTCTCTCTCAAACACACACACAACTCAGCATCTGTTTAAAATCCTAAGGCGCTGGTGGATAGGCCAAGGCAGGTATGATCCCCAGCTTCGCTGGCACACGACAACCACTTGCCGTCGTCACAAGTGCATGTGCATTCAACGCTAGAACAGCAGCACCAACACTGACTGGCCGCAGTATGCAGAGCAGAAGTTGAGCTGAGAAGAAGACAAGTAAAGATTCTAAAATAACCTTAATAAATAAAATAAAAGGACTCCAGTCCCATTTCTGTTTAGGCGAGACACCTTTATCAATTGGGTTTTACACACACGTTTTGTTTCCCCGCCCCCCTCTCCCCGCCCCCCCCCCCCCCAAAAAAAAATGAAGTAGCTGGTTGGAGAACTTCATTGACAATTACATATTTGTAAGTCCGGCAGATGTCTGGAGCATCAAAATTTGATGCGTTCAAGGCAGCAAGTGGGTTAAATCCTGTATCGCTATGTGCCTTGAGCAGCTCTTGAGCTGGAAAAGCGCTGAAAATGAACGATAACATTAAGAAAGAAAAAATAATAATAAAGAAAAAATAAATTTAAAAAAATAGCGTTCACGAGCTCATCCAGTTTTTAAATCCTTATCAAAATCTTTTATTTTTTAAAATCATGATTTACATCATTTTGAAAATGGTCTCTTCAGTCTTCCTCTTTTTCTTATTTACTGCTCTTCATCTACATCTGTCTTCCAGTCATTGTCCTCACCTCCTTCTGCGTTCTTCACGTCTTCTTTTCGGCCTCTTCAGTTATCTTTCTTCCTTCTTCTTCTTGTTCTTCTTGTTCTTCTTCTTCTTCTTGTTCTTCTTGTTCTTCTTGTTCTTCTTCTTCTTCTTCTTCTTCTTCTTCTTCTTCTTCTTCTTCTTCTTCTTCTTCTTCTTCTTCTTCTCTTTGTTGATGTTGTTGTTGTTGTTCTCCTTCTTTTCTTTCTTCCTTGTTCTTCTTCTTATTCTTCTTTTTTCTTCTTCTTCTCTTAGTTGTTATTGTTGTTGTTGTTGTTGTTCTTCTCCTTCTTTTCTTTCTCCATTTTCGACCTCTTCGTCAGTATCCTTCTTCTTCTTCTTCTTCTTCTTCTTCTTCTTCTTCTTCTTCTTCTTCTTCTTCTTCTTCTTCTTCTTCTTCTTCTTCTTCTTCTTCTTCTTCTTCTTTTATTCTTCTTCTTCTTCTTCTTCTTCTCTTTGTTGTTGTTGTTGTTGTTGTTGTTGTTCTCCTTCTTTTCTTTCTCCCTTCTTCTTCTTCTTCTTCTTCTTCTTCTTCTTCTTCTTCTTCTTCTTCTTCTTCTTCTTCTTCTTCTTCTTCTTCTTCTTCTTCTTCTTCTTCTTCTTCTTCTTCTTCTTCTCTTTATCCTCTTCCTCCTCCTTCTTCTTGTTCTTCTTGTTTCCTGTTCTTCTTGTTCTTCTTGTTCTTGTTCTTGTTGTTGTTGTTGTTGTTCTTCTTCTTCTCTCTTCTTCTTCTTCTTCTTCTTCTTTCCTTCTTTTCCTTCTACTTCTTTCTAGTTATTATTTTTCTTTCTTTCTTTCTTGCTTTCTGTCTGTCTTTCTTTCTTGTTCTTCTTTCCATGGCTGTGCTGTTTGGCCTGTATCAGTGCACTGTTGGCATGAAGTAAATGGATGACCGTAGCACTGCGGCCTGGCATTTAGGCCAAGAGATTAAACCTGCACTTTTTGCATTGCGATTCTGAGCAGGACAGAGAGGGAAGTGGTATAATCAGTATTCCTCCTCCTCCTTCTCCTCCTTCACACCCTCTTATCTCTAACTCTATCTCTCTCCCTCTCTCCCTCTCTCCCTCTCTCTCTCTCTCTCTCTCTCTTTCCCTCTCTCTCTCTCTCTCTGGATCATTTTGTATCATGATTTCGTCTTGAAGAAGTCGAAGAAAAAAGACCATAAAGATAAGAAGAGAAGAAGTATTTGATGACGACAACGACGATGATTATGATGATGATGATAATGGTGACGATGATGATGATAATGAGGGCGACCACGATGATCAATTCCATCAACGGCGCGGCTACTACTAATGCTGCTGCTACCGTTGATGATGATGATGATGATGATGATGATGATGATGATGATGATGATGATGATGATGATGATGATGATGATGATGATGATGATGATGATGGAGGTGGTAGTGGAGATGATGATGGTGACGAAAGTGCTGCCGTTGCTGTTGATGACGAGGATTATTAAAACTTCGGCGCTGCTGCTGTTGACAAATAATTGGTTTACTCAAAAAGGCAGAGTGTCTTATTGAACGTAGACTAGCAAAGTAGACCATTATGATAATTGGCCCAAACGCCACTTAGTAGTTTAAAAAACCATAAATTTAAACCACTAAAAGTTAGGGTTAAACAAAACAAATTAGGCCATTATGATTATTCACTTACCGCTGCTAAGTGCAAGCAATGAGACAGTAACTAAAAATAATCTTTGCTGCTGCGTATTTGTATATTTGATAATAATAATAATAATAATAATAATAATAATAATAATAATAATAATAATAATAATAATAATAATAATAATAATAATAATAATAATTTATTTTGTATAGTGCAAATCAGATATTGTGTTTGCTCAAAGCGCTGTTCAAAATCATTCGCTCAAACCAATGGCAAAAACATAAAAGTCAATCTAAATGAAACAACACCCCCCCCCTTCTCCTCCCCGCACACACCACACACACACACACAAACACCCACACCCACACACACACACACACACACACACACACACACACTGCTATTTAAATTTGAAGGGAAGGGAATCAAACACACACACACACAAACACACACACACACACACACCCACACGCACACACCCACATACACACACACACACACTCAAACTGCCATTTAAATTGCAGGGTGGAAGAAGTTGGAAATCAAAGTGGATACGCTCGAGCACCAATCCCTTCCCCACTCCATAGGTTATTTGGACAGACGTTCATCCACAGGCCCATCTAGAAGTACTGTTTGAACAAACGCGTGCTAAGCTTTGCCTTCAAAGTGGGAATTAGCACTAGCCAAATGTCGGTCTGTCTGTCGGTTGGTCAGTCTGTCGATCTTCAGGTCCGTTGGAAGCCCTATCTCAAGAACCACTGAACGGATTTGAACCAAGCTTCATAGGAACATTACCTAGGCTACTGGACTGCCTCCCGTTGCCATCATATTTGCTCCGCAGCAAAGGTCAAGGTAACTGGAGTCGTTTTATTTTTAAACACATTTTACTCAACAATATCTTGAAGAATGGCTGAAGCAATTTTGTTTTGAGTTTTGGTATATGGGTACTCCATATCATGGGCCATCCTTTCAGTAGCAATCAGGCTGTCGGACAGTCCGTCAGTCGGTTGGTCCGTCCCTCCGAATTTTGTTGTTGCTGCTGTTGTTATTGTTGTTGTTGTTGCTGCTGTTGTTATTGCTGTTGTTGCTGCTGCTGTTGTTGTTGCTGCTGTTGTTCAAAACACGCGTCTGGCTTTATCTTAAGAATAAATGAACCAAAATTCATCATCCCCCCCCCCTTTCTTTTTTTTAAATTTTATAAAATGTTTTTTTTTTTAAATTTGGGGGTTATTAGCGCCTGTAAATTCATTTGAATGGCTTTGCTGGGGTTTGTGTTTTAATCTAGGACAAGGAACGACTCAACGGGAACACCTGTTCGGTGACCCAATACCCTGGGGCTATCGAAAGAAACTGATCGATCTGTTGTTAGCTAATCGATCAGGAGGGGTGTGGGGTGTGTGGGGGGGGAGGGGATTGGACTAGTTATTAAAAACAATTGTGGGGGGAAATTAAACTGGGATTTCAGACACCCGCAGCGCGAACTGTTTGCTTTAGCCCTTGTTGATCACTGACAAGGCTTTAGTCTTCAACATGAATAGTTTTGCTTGCGGTTTGTGCAGGAGGTTTGGTGGGGGTGGGGACGGTGAGAGAGAGAGAGAGAGAGAGAGAGAGAGAGAGAGAGAGGGAAAGAGAGAAAGAGGGAGAGAGAGAACATATCATATTTTAATTACTTCTTGAAAAAAATATAAGTTTGTTCCCCGGGATCTCAGATACAAAGACAAACATTACATTCATAATCTTATTAAAACAGGTGGACGAGAAAGGGATTTTCTGCCCTAATAACCGGTTATTTTCACTCCTCATCCCCTTTCCCCATCACCACCCCACCCCACCGAACCCTTGCCATCCCCGTCCTTTCTTCCTTTTTTTAATTTTTTTTTAACCCATTTGTTTCTCTAAAAGTAGTGAAGCTAAACATTTCCTTTGTCAAGTGAGAAGAAGCCGAGTTGGGATTGTCTCCCTTCAGACCACAGGCCCTTGTATCTGGGCACGCGAGCGTCTATGCCTGTGACGCGTCTCCCTTTGGATTATCTATATTAGGTATCTCCCTTTGGTTATAGAAAGAGATTTCTCTTATATAGCGCACTTACAAGCTCAGAGAGCTTCTCAAGGCGCTGGCCCGTAATATCCAGCAATCACAAAATAGTTTGCTGAAGTCAGGATTCGAACCCACGTCGCCCAAGACGCACTCACACATACAACCACACACACACGTCACAGGCAAAGGCGCTCGCGTGTCCAGATACAAGCGCCTGTGTATTATAGGTAATCAAACAGGGGTGGACTTTGGGGGTGTGCACTTGTGCACGTGCACACCCCCTGGCGGTCAAAAAAAAAAAAAGGAGAATAAAGAAGAGAAAAAAAGTTACTAATTCTCACTCACCACACAGTTTCATGTACCTCCGCGGGAAGACAGTGTGTATGCATAAGAAGGATAGATGTTACAGAAATATTACAACAAATCCAGTTTTATTTCTAAGTACTATCTGCACCTTTTGTGTGAAAGACACTGAACTGACTTCTGTAGGACCTTACCTCGTTATGACCATAATCTGTAGTGCGTGCGTACCTCTAAATCTTTAGTGCTCCGGTTTGTGTGTGTGTGTGTGACCAAACGTGTACATGCATCAAGTCAGTTTTGAATAAAACTGATGTGAGTGGCTATTTCTTGTTTTATTTGCAGTAATCTTACCTGTCTTTTTATAAACCTTTATGCAAGATGTTCTGCTATTGCAAATTTTATAATCAGAGTTTGCACAGGGGGGTGAGGGAGGGGGTGAGGGAGGGGGAGGGCTAAAAGAGGACTTTTAGCTCAAAACAAAACAGGGGTGAGTCCTCTTTCAGCGAAGTTGTGGTCTTTATTTTGTGGTCCTGATTCGGCTCTTTGCAGTCCGCTGGACCCTGTAAGCAATGAATAACTAATTCCTTTGATGTGCGCATGCCTTTTTGGATGTCATTGTTGATTTTTTTGGTAGGCATCAGCTCCCTGTGATGTGTTATTTTTCTGTTTCATCTCTCTTCGTTTATCACACAGGTCCAAAAGTTCAGGTGTGATCCACGGTTTCTTCTTTGGGCGGTACTTGCCAAGGATCTTAGTGGAGGCATCTGTCACAGCTGAGTTGAAGGTGGTGGTCATGATGTTGACATGTACTTCACCAGCTCCCAAAATGAGCAGTGGTGCAAATTTCCCTCCAATTGTGGCTTGAAATATTTCTGCCACTTCCGGATCTTGCAGTTTATCCAGGTCGAACTTCAGTCTAGTGCACTTTGCTGTATTTACTCTCTTCTAGTGGAGCCGGAAAGACATCATCACGAGATCGTTGTCACTTCCGATGTCTGCTCCTGGAAAAGTGCGTGTCCTGCCAATGTTGATGCTTGATCTGAAGCGTGTCATGACCATGATGTAGTCGATCTGGTTGTGATGTTCCCCGCCGAGACTGTGTTATGTCCATCGTCTGGATTTTTTGTCGAGACCAAGCGTGTATGCCAGTATCAGATTGTTGTATCTGGCAAACTCCAAAAGTCTCAGACCCATGTCATTTGTTTCGTTGATGCCCTGGAGTCCACTTGTGTCTCCCCAGTTGTGGTGCGCATCTTGGCCAACCTCTTCCGCTGAAATAAAGCTTGTGGCCTTTGTCGGTGGTTGTTTTACCTATGCCTTTCCAGCGCAGTTCGCTGATACCTAAAATGTTCCATCGATAGTGGTCCAGCTCGTGGGCCAGTACTCCCTCTGCAATTAGGGTCTTGACATTCCAGGTTCCTATGACGATGTTGTCTCTCGTGCGGATCTTGCTAAGTTGTCCATGAGTAGCACACTTATCACCTCCGACCTGGTGGCCAACGGAAGGCGTGGTCCTTGGTGACCCGGGCGACGACCGATCCGGTATGGAAGTGAGTGGGTTTTTTAATCATATGGTGTGTCTTGGGCAAGAAAGAGCTGGCAGGGTCCTATCCTCTCCAGGCTGTTGGCCACAGCCAAAATCCCCGAATACAGTGTGACTCGCCTAGGCCCCGAAGCACGTGGTAGTTGATCCGGTAGTAACTTGAGGTTCCTCCCTCCTGACCGGTGATTTCTGTGTAGAAGACTTTCGCCCAGGGATGCCGTGCTGACATTACCCCCTGTAGTCGCCTCTTACGACACGCCGGGAAACGTTGGGTCTATGGCGTACGAACAGGGTCAAACGCGCGATGAAAAGTAGCGATGCTTTGCATCGATACTTTTTGAAAAGTATCGCTACTTTGCATCGCTCCGTTACGAAAGGATCGATCCTTTTCATCGCGCATTTCCGAGTTCTTCCGAATACACAGTATGCAAATTTTCCAAAAGTTTGATCGGAACTAAAGCGGAACACAAAACAGGCAATCGCGCCAATCTGCTTGCTTTCCTTTCGTTTTGCGTTACTTGAGGCGGGAAGATGGATGTAGATATTATTTATTAACTAATATTAATTCTTATATTTAGCTATTTGGAAAAATTGTATTTATTAATTAATTTGCTCTGCAAAGGACAATTAGAACTGCGGAATGTTACATAATACATGTATATTATTTCATTAGCTTGACCGATTTCAGTTTTGCAGAAACAGTGTGTTTCGCCTCGGTAAACTTCGGAACTGCGCGATGAAACTGCTCGAGCTAAAGTATCGATGGAAAGTATCGATACCAAAGCATCGATACTTTCGCAATCGGCGTTCCATTTGAGAAAATGTGCGATCCTTTTGAGAAAAGTAGCGATACTTTCCTAAACGGATGGATCCTTATGAGAATAGTATCGATGCAAAGCATCGCTACTTTTCATCGCGCGTTTGACCCTGTTCGTACGCCATATGGGTCTACTGTACAGGGCACTGATCGTAAAAAAATCACTGCAGCCAATACCGTGTTACTTGGACTAGTAAATGTAAACATAATTATTGAGACTAGCACCCACCAACCCATTACCTCCCCAAAAATTTATATCTGCCAAGACAACCATCAAGATAATATTATTAATAATAGCACGAACACCATAAAGAGATAAAGAGAAACCGAGGGAGTAAAAGAGAGAGTAAGAGCATGTAAGAGAGAGAGAGAGAGAGAGAGAGAGAGAGAGAGAGAGAGAGAGAGAGAGAGAGAGAGAGAGAGAGAGAGAGAGAGAGAGAGAGAGAGAGGTGGAAAAGTCGGTTAGGAAAGAGAGAATATGGAACGAAAAAACAAAAACAAACAAAAAAAATCTGCTCCCTCCGGGAATCGAACCCGGGAAGCAAGAATCACAAGCTTACATGATAGCTCTGTACCAACGTCGCTACGTTTTTAAAATTCGAAGAAAAAAGTCTTTGATATAGATAAAATGAAAGTAATTTAAAAAAAAAGCAAAGCTGAACGGGAACGGACATTTTAGGCCTTGTACTGAATGAAATATTAAACAAGCGCACAACACACTACCAATCCACTCAGGTGGCGAATTGGTACCCAAGTACCTGACTGTTTAGAACCGGGGAAGGTAAGGCAGCAAGAGAGAGGGGTAGATGGGCACCACCCTCATTAAGCTGGCTCAGAAAAATCATAAAAGAAAAGGGAGAAAACAATAGAGAAAGTAGAGGGGCCGGGTAGCTCAGTTGGTAAGAGCGTCTTGCTAGTAACCGAAAGGTCGCTGGTTCGAATCCCGCCAACAACTGGCCCGCTGGTGTCAGTATAAATCGGTCCAGTAGTCACCTATATGCGAAAGTGTCGTGTGACTATAATCTACAAACAAGACAATAGAGAAATCCCAAACGCCTATCTCCTCCCCAAACGACTAAGTTAGTGTAACCTCTGCACGTTTAGTGAGTTTACACGCAATATTTATGGGTTGAGGAAATTCCGAGGAAGAAAGATGTTATTTTCAAACAAGTATTTTGGCCTTTTGTGTTTGAGGCCTCCAGATCACCGTGGTTTACGCGCTCTTACCTTTGCGGAGACGTCGTCACCTCTTAACATTTCGAAACTACAAAGGGCCAGCACTACAGAGGCCAAGTAGAGTTATCGTTCCACGTCTCCAGTGAAGAGTTGCACATGTCAGACGGGCTGCACATCTTACGGGGCCTTAGATCTAATGTTACTTATTATAGGTTACAAACACATTAGACCTAGACTGTATTTATCAATAGCTTTGGTAGAACTATATCATCTGGATGCATTGGCTAAGCCATTGGATTTAAATAGGGAGTTACTATTGGGATTTTCGATATTTTAGGTTCAAAGTATTTACACGAGGCATTGATTGCAAAAAAAAAAAAAAAAAAAAAAAAAGCAGTCCCCTTGGAGGGGCCGGGTAGCTCAGTTGGTAAGAGCGTCTTGCTAGTAACCGAAAGGTCGCTGGTTCGAATCCCGGATTGGTCAACGTGTGTTCATATTATTTTCCCCTTTACCAACAACTGGCCCGCTGGTGTCAGTATAAATCGGTCCAGTAGTCACCTATATGCGAAAGTGTCGTGTGACTATAATCTACAAACAACAGTCCCCTAAACGATTTGTGTCCGGAGACGGTAATCTACCTAATGGAAATATTGTCAATAGCTCTCGTTGGAATATTTCAACTGGAAATGTCTGTCATAAAAATTTTAAATATGTACTATTTTTAAATATGTACTATTTTTAAATATGTACTATTTTTAAATATGTACTATTTTGATTTTGTGTTATTTCATATTTAGTCAAAGTGCACTTCTCTAACTTTTGGACTTCGATTATCATGATGCGTCTTTGTTTATGCTTTGTTTATGATTCGTTATGCTGAAAGATTGCAGGGTGACTGATGAGCTCAGAGAAAAAATGTCCGTGTCTATAGTATCTATACTGTATCAAACTGATGAATGTGTCCTATAGCAGAAGAATTAATTTTTGTTTTTGTGTAGTAACGTGAATAAAAGGAGTTGTTTGTTTATTTTTATTTTTTTTTATTTATTACGTGCATCCTAGGTTTATTTATATACGTTTTTATTGCGACAAAAAATGGCTATTTGTAATTCCTGCAATGTGTAATACAGATTTGTTTGTATTGAATCAGTTAAATTGAAATCTCTCTAGCGCGGAAAGAGTTAAAAATCAGCCTGTGCAACGCAAGGAGGTTCTATCTAACCTCCTTGGTGCAATGAGTGTGTTGACTAAAGCTTAGGTCTGACGACGAACGTTTTGATTGCAATCATAGAGAAAATCATGACCTGAGTCACTGATTTCGTGAGACTATCACC
This sequence comes from Oncomelania hupensis, assembly GCA_036898135.1. Classification (NCBI taxonomy): domain Eukaryota; kingdom Metazoa; phylum Mollusca; class Gastropoda; order Littorinimorpha; family Pomatiopsidae; genus Oncomelania; species Oncomelania hupensis. The sequence goes on from CM072512.1 coordinate 119,518,484, forward strand.
GAATCATCTCAGTCAAATCAGTTCGCAGCGTGATTTGCGATGATTTTCCACGTTTAGAACATGGCCTAATTTCGACCAAAGAATGTACAGCTTCACATTGAAGCTGTACATTCTTTGTATCGACGAACTCATTGCGAGTCATTCAGCATGGGAACCAATGAAATGCGCTTCTTTGTTCACGTGATCTTGAGAAATTGGCAAATAATTCTAAGACTGGCCCGATTGGAACGTTGAGTGTGAAAAATACCTGTGTAGTAATAGTGATGGTACAGTCACTTGAATGTTTATAGGATGTCGTCTTTTTCTCTGAACTTGACAAATGATATGCTGCCGTGTAATGCAAACATTCTTTGTCACTGCTTTTCACACATTTTGACTTTCGGCGCAGCAATGGTAACAACTCTCTTTCCTTTGTTTTATGCGCAGTGACTGCGCATGTTTCCCAAAATCAAACGTTTTAGTGTGACTACTGAGGACTCAAAGCGTCAATCTTCCCATTCAAATCATGACTCGAAACATTCACAGTCGTTGTGATTGCAATCAAAATGTTCGTCGTCAGACCTAGGCTTAACAATAATTCCAACTGTCTTTCAACCTCATTTCTATATCTCATCTCTCTCTCTCCTAAGAAGCCATCTTTAAAAATAACTCGTTTCTTCTTCAATCTAATGGCTAAACTTATATAAAGCTGGTGTCAACAATTAGGAGACGCCCCCCATATAAGAGTTCATCTAAAGGCAATTCAGCTTTCAATCTCTGTTATCTTCTTCCCCATTGGATTGTCTCCAACAGTCACTTCTTCAATCTAACGCCTATAAAGATTTTAAAGAGCAATCACTTCGTTAACTGATGCCACCGACTGTTCCATCTAAAAGCTTTTATTTATTTATTTCATTTTACGTCTTTACACAATTTGTGATTTTAGACGATCTTTCACTCACTCATCCGTTCCCTTACAGACACACATGCCCACAAAGACACTCACATAACATACAACCACGCAAGGACAAGTATATATTAGCATAGTGATAATAATAATAATAATAATAATAATTTAATAATTTAAAAAAAAATATAATAATAATAATAATAATAATAATAATAATAATAATAATAATAATAATAATAATAATAATAATAATAATAATAATAATAAATATATACATAAATGCACACACATACATACACGTACATATATATATACAGATGAACATATTTGTCGATTTTGAATTTCGTAATGAACGAAATCATAAGGCAATCTACAAAACTGTCCCTAAAGGACTATCTAACAAAGAATTAAACAGTTCATACAACAGCTGTGGACTATTAAAGATAGCAGCTTCAGTATTTGATTGCAGAACCGGTAAATGTTGTTGTAATATAGGGCACGAAAGTATATGTCTCTGGGAAATAATATCATTACAACAACATAAAACATGTTTAACGTATTTGGTTTTAAATGCATTACATTTCCATCGATACATTAGGGACATTATTCTCCTTACATGAAAGGGGTTAATATTTTTTATTTTACAGAAATCTAGAACTTTCTTAATATCAAATTGCATGAATGATTTTGTGTTATTAGTCAAAGTGTTAATATTATATTTTTTATGTTCTAGTGCCATTAAAGTTGATATATATTCATTAATTGAAAGAGGAATTTCAAGATGGACATATTGCATTGATTGTTGAGCTCCTGATTTGGCAGCAGCATCAACTCTTTCATTATAATATATGCCGGTATGTGACGGTATCCAAGTGAAGGTGATATTGCATCCTCTAATAATCATAAAATGAATCAAATGAATAATTTCTGCAATTAGGTCTGATCTGACTTTCAGTTTTAAAGAACTTAAGGCATTAAGCACTGATTGCGAATCCACACAAAACAAAACTTGACGTATTGTATGTGGAAAATCATATAGAAAATAAAGTGCCATCAGAATAGCAATAAGTTCGGCTGTAAAGATAGATTTATTTTTCCCAATATAAAATGATTTTTGAATCTTTAAATCAGGTATAATGAATGCTGAACCGCCTGCCATATTATCTAAAATAGAACCGTCAGTATACACTTTCAAATGCATTGGATATTTTTCGTCAAGGTGCTCTCGGACTGAAGATACTAAAACATTAATTTCAGTTGACTTTTTATGGTCTGTATATTCAATGTCAAATTCTGCTCTCTTCAGTTCCCAAGGTGGTGTAGGCAATATTTTTATTTTTTCGATTAAAGGTTGATTTAAATGCAACTTAGTATCTTCAATTTCTTTACTAATGAAGGTGCCTATAGTAATATTGGATGCTATTCGTCTAGCCCTCTTTGGAAAGTCTATGTCAGATCGAATTTTTATTTCATTACTTACATTATTTTCATTTATTGATGACCTTAACACATATTTAGCGCATGCAATTTTTCTGTACGCATCTAGTGAGAGTATACCTATTGTTTTGTATGTTTTTTCGCATGATGCATGAACAGGTAAACCTAGTGCAATTTTAAAAGATTTGCAGTCGATGCTCTGTAGCTTTCTTAATAAATATTTTGGAGCATTAAAAAACACTTCTTGTGCATATGTCAACTTTGACCGAACAAGAGCTGTTGAGAGATGTACCAAAGTTGATACATCTTGACTCCAGTATTGCCTATTAATGATTTTTAAAAAATTTAAACTCTTCCTTGCTTTTGTTAATCTAAAAGCTTGTTCTTTCCAAAAGGTCGTGGACAGGGCCGTCGGGAACTATTTCTGGTGCCTGCGGCAGCAGGTCGTGCACCTTTTTACTGTCAGTAATCGTTCGAACACAATCAGTCTCTCCTGTCTTTAAAGGTGGTTCCTCCCCCTACCCCTCCCTTCCCTTTACACTCACCCACCGCCCCACATTTCTATTATTATTTTTTTAAGGTCCACCTGACGGAAAGCTTAGCTCGAAAATTTACCCTGGGTTGTTTTTCTTCTTCTCTGTCTTTGTTTTTCTTCTCTAACTTGGCCCTTTTTTGGGGGGGTGTGTTTTTTTGTTTTGTTTTGGGCTTATGGACCTGTCAGTTTTTCGTTATTATCTATTCTTCGCTAAGATCTCGCCCCAACGCGGATTCATCCCACTTCCCAGGAAATATATATTTTTTTAAAAATATTTTTTTTATTTTTATTTTTTGTTTAACACTTTATTGTTCGTTTTTTATCGGGAAATTCTGGGCCGCCTCCCCTGGGGAAGACGTTGTCGCAGCTTGTGGCGCGGCCTCAAACCCAACCTACCTAATATTAGTTGTGTTGTTGAAATTTTTACTGGTGACGCAAACCGGAATACCCGGAGAAAACCCCCAAGACGTTGCCCGAGTCGAAAGTAAATAATATTCGGAGAAACACCCACGGATCGATCCTACGCCTGTCAGACGCCATTGTTTTCTAGCCTGTGGACAAGGCAAGTTAGTCCCGCCTTAGACCACGCGGCCACAACGCTCACTATTAAAGCCACTGTGCATGCAGGTTGGTTTCCTCCAAGTCTTAGTTATACAGAAGAAGAAAAAAATGAAATCATGAACTTCACCTTAGGCTTTGACCTCTGCTAAAGATGTTGGGGGCTTCAGGGAGGAACTGACATCCTCTCTGCTCCTCTGACGGTTCTTTTTACGGTTCTTTGGAAACCGATGTAATCGATATTCCTGTCTATCCCTTGAACTTTGGGAAAAAAAGCAAATACTGTGATAAAATAAAATTTACCAGTGCAGAACACTCGTAATAGTAAACGTTGACTAAACGGAATGTTATTTTGTTGTTGTTGGTGGTGTGTGTGTGGGGGGGGGGGGGGGGGGGGAAAGGGGGTGCGTGTGTGTGTGTATGTGTTAATAGAGAAAACGGCTTGCTTGTCTGAACTCTGGATGATCTAACAGGAGACCTTTGACGGGAAATCTTCATTGTGAAGACGGAGTTATAGTTCCTTTCTTGTAAATTTATTTTCTGCAGCAATTCTACGGGAGATAATCCTGTCATGTAGCTGCTGGGATATAAAACAAGAGCATAGGGACACAACTGAAACATAAAACGAGACTTGTACCTGGAATGTGTGAAGTTTCGTTTTCATTTCTACGGAACTACTTTACAAGTGAGTGTGCGTAGGCTTACCACTTCAGTGCTAAGGCTTCAGCCATTATTAGACAACGTCTCCAAAGCTTTTCATTACAATTCTACAATATGTACATTTAGGTTGTTTGCTTGTGCGTAGTGCATAATTATTATTTTATGTCTTCAGTATCTGTACTTTGTGTTGTGATGTTAATTCGTTTTGGAATTTCACAGGTACCTGCGTGAAGACTTTTCTTCATTTTTTTCCCAGGGTGCCACACTTTTGGGTTGGTTCCAGCATTTCGCTCAAGAGGTAGCCGTTGTTGTCTGGTCCATCATAGAGGAGGTTATTTTTCTCTCCCCATCAAGGAGGAGTTTTGTCCAGTTGTGGACCGGATTTATTCCTACATTGGAATTGCAATGGGCTCTATGCACAAGTCGGCGGCATGGTCACGTGGCGCGGGAATAACACAGCGGTCATGGCTTCTTTTAGCTCGCTCGCGTGTACTCCAATGCTGCTTAAAAATTTTTAATTTACCGACATTTTGGGATATTGTGATGTTTTGAACATAGCACACTCGTGCAATAATGATTACAGAGCGATTTGTCACTGACATTCAGTTTAGAGTTGACGACATGCAGTGCTTCATCATTTGCGCTCGAAGTGGAAATCGATGAAAGGAAATGTTCTTTTCTTTGCAGAAAGGTTTTACGTCGGAGTTAGAGCATCGAAACGCAGCACAGAACTTCACCATTTTCAAACTCGATCACGCTGTGTTATTCCCGCAGCACGTGGCCTTTGTGCATAGCGCCCATTGAGCGATTTTGTTGCAGTGAGGATCGCAGTTAGCTCAATGGTGTAGGCAGTCTATACGAATGTCAGACGATATACTATTGCAGCCAGTGGTTCAAAGCCGGTTGACAGTTAGGAGTTTTAAAAACAAACAAACAAAATAAAACTGAGACTCTGCGCCTTTACTTCTTCGGACAAGAGTATAAACCGAGGTCTAGTTTGTGCACGCACGCATTCCATCGCACAGACTTTAAAGACCCTGACGCTCATGTCCTTAGAAGGGTGAGTGCCGGCTCCACAAACACACCCAGCACGCACTAGGTTCCTTCTCCTCCCCATCCCCGGTCGCCCAGGATGGTGCTCAGTCGCCTCGGGTGGCTTGAGGTAGATCCCGTATTGGCCAGCGCCTTGAGCAGCGCTTGAGCTGGAAAAGAGCTATATAAGAACGATTAAATCAATTAAACATTCGAGGGGCCGGGTAGCTCAGTTGGTAAGAGCGTCTTGCTAGTAACCGAAAGGTCGCTGGTTCGAATCCCGGATTGGTCAACGTGTGATCATATTATTTTCCCCTTTACCAACAACTGGCCCGCTGGTGTCAGTATAAATCGGTCCAGTAGTCACCTATATGCGAAAGTGTCGTGTGACTATAATCTACAAACAACAATAAACATTCGTTTTGGACAACTTGAGCGAAATTTGGAATCGGAGTTAATCCAGTCAGTTGGACCCTTAATGTAGCGAGCTGCTTAAATGGATCATAGTACTATTATTATTATTAATAGCAAAATGTGGATTTTTAAGGAACAGACCTAAAAGTTCTTCGGTCCCTCGACTTCTCTACACATCACACCAGCGCAGCCTTTTATTTCATCCAAAGAAGTGGGCCAGTTTTGCAACCTCATTAAAAAGCTGAGGAAGGATCTAGGATCTGAAGCATTCCAGTAACTCATTTGCGCTGCTTGGTTCTCTCGTCCAATCTTCCTCTTCTTCTTTCCTCTCCTCCGTCTTTTTCACTTCCTCTTCATCTTCCACATCTTCTCTCTCTCTCTCTCTCTCTCTCTCTCTCTCTCTCTCTCTCTCGTTTTTTTCTCTCTCTTTCTCTCTTCTCTCTCTCTCTCTTTCTCTCTCTCTCTCTCTCTAACTCTCACTCTCTCTCACTCTCGCTTTTTTTCTCTCTCTCTCTTCTCTCTCTCTCTCTCTTTCTCTATCTCTCTCTCTTCTCTCTCTCTCTTTCTCTCTCTCTTCTCTCTCTCTAACTCTCACTCTCTCTCTCTTCTCTCTCTCTCTTTCTCTCTCTCTCTTCTCTCTCTTTCTCTCTAACTCTCTCTCTCTCTCTCTCTCTCTCTCTCTCTCTCCTTCTCTCTCTCTCACTCTCTCTCTCTCCCTCTCTAGGCGTGCGTCGTTTGTTGGTTAATGGGTAGTTTGCTAGCAATTGGTTGATTGTGTGTGATTGTTTTATTGCTTACTTGCTTCCTGCGTTCTTTACTTCATTTTGCGTGAAATGGCCTTTTTTTAATTTTTGTAACAAATGATGATGATGATGATGATGATGATGATGATGATGATGATGATGATGATGATGATGATGATGATGATGATGATGATGATGATGATGGTGGTGGTGGTTGTGGTATCAAATGTCTAACTTATTTAAAGCTGGCGCCATCCATTTAGCGATGCCAACACGATACAGTTTTATTTATATAATCGTTCTTATACAACGCTTTTCCATCTCCATAGCTGCTCAGGGCGCTGGTCGGTCGTTACAGGCTAACTTACTGCCGCAAGGGGCGCTCTATAGCTGCTCAAGGCGCTGGTCGGTCGTTACAAGCTAACTTACTGCCGCATGGGGCGCTCCATAGTTGCTGAAGGCGCTGGTCGGTCGTTACAGGCTAACTTACTGCCGCATGGGGCGCTCCATAGCTGCTGAAGGCGCTGGTCGGTCGTTACAGGCTAACTTACTGCCGCAAGGGGCGCTCTATAGCTGCTGAAGGCGCTGGTCGGTCGTTACAGGCTAACTTACTGCCGCATGGGGCGCTCTATAGCTGCTGAAGGCGCTGGTCGGTCGTTACAGGCTAACTTACTGCCGCAAGGGGCGCTCTATAGCTGCTCAAGGCGCGGGTCGGTCGTTACAGGCTAACTTACTGCCGCATGGGGCGCTCCATAGCTGCTGTAGGCGTTGGTCGGTCGTTACAGTCTAACTTACTGCCGCATGGAGCGCCCCCTTGCTGCTGTAGGCGCATCGGCCGACTTTTCAGACAACTGAGCACCGCCATGAGCTACTGGGGGATGGGTAAAAGGGACCTAGTGCTTACTGGGTGTACTCCTGTAACTGGCACCCACCCGTCCAGCACGTGAGCGTCAGGATTTTGAAAGTCCGTGCGATGGAATGTGTTGCTTGCACAGACTAGACCTCGGTTTGTATTCTCATCCAAACCTTTTTTTTTTTTTAGCTAAATAATCGGTGGAAGTTAATTGTTACTGTTTATAACAGTCGAAGAAGAAGAAGAAGAAGGTCGATGAAGAGGAGAAGAAGAAGAAGAAGAAGAAGAAGAAGAATTAAAAGGAGGAGGATGAGAAGAAGAAGAAAGAGGAGGAGGAGGAGAAGAAGAAGAAGAATTAAAAGGAGGAGGAGGAGAAGAAGAAGAAGAAGAAGGAGGAGGAGGAGGAGGAGGAGGAGGAGAAGAAGAAGAAGAAGAAGAAGAAGAATTAAAAGGATGAGGAGGAGAAGAGGAAGAAGAAGAAGCAGAAGAAAAAGAAGAAGAAGAAGAACTAAAAGGAGGAGGAGGAGGAGAAGAAGAAGAAGAAGAAGAAGAAGAAGAAGAAGAAGAAGAAGAAGAAGAAGAAGAAGAAGAAGAAGAAGAAGAATTAAAAGGATGAGGAGGAGAAGAAGAAGAAGAAGCAGAAGAAAAAGAAGAAGAAGAAGAATTAAAAGGAGGAGGAGGAGAAGAAGAAGAAGAAGAAGATGATGATGAAGAAGAAGAATTAAAAGGAGGAGGAGGAGGAGAAGAAGAAGAAGAAGAAGAAGAAGAATTAAAATGAGGAGGATGAGGAAAAGAAGAAGAAGAAGAAGAAGAAGAAGAAGAAGAAGAAGAAGAAGAATTAAAAGGAGGAGGAGGAGGAAGAAAAAGAGGAGAAGAGATGGAGTTCAACCACCGGGACTTCCCCCCCTCCCCCTACACCCATCCTTCCATACAACTTCACCATCCCCCTCCCTCCTTCCCCCCCCCAAAAAAAAAAATAAAGAAGAAAGAAAGAAAGAAAGAAAGAAAGAAAGAAAGAAAGAAAGAAAGAAAGAAAGAAAGAAAGAAAAAGAATCTTTTTCGACTATTGTGCCAGGACTGACAGAGTTGTGCAAACACACACCCTTTGAAAACTGCTAAGCGAGGAGTGATTGAGGAGTTTGACTCGGCCTACATTGCCGTGCTAACAGCCCCCATTGCGCTTACTGGGAACCAAGCTCTGGCAGATTTAGCCACATAATTATGTAAATAACACCAGCAAGAATGTTTTAAAGTGCAAAAATGAGCAGTGTGTAGGTCCAATATGTTTCAAGATAATTTTATTGTTTTATAGTTAAAGTTGTGCTGTATTCGTGTAAGCGCCTAGGGCTAAGTCTAGATTAGCCGGCATAATAATAATAATAATAATAATAATAATAATAATAATAATAATAATAATAATAAGAAGAAGAAGAAGAAGAAGAAGAAGAAGAAGAAGAAGAAGAAGAAGAAGAAGAAGAAGAAGAAGAAGAATGAATGAATGTTTATGTCGTCTTGGAATTAAAAAAAATAATGAGAGAGAGAGAGAGAGAGAGAGAGAGAGAGAGAGAGAGAGAGAGAGAGAGAGAGAGAGAGAGAGAGAGAGAGAGAGAGAGAAAGAGAAGTGGGGTGAAGAAGGGGCAAGACCGACGCTTGAATCTTGTGTAACTCGAATTCATCATCCACGCAGCCCGTTCACTCTGTATCAAAGCAAATCTCGTCGTTATAAAGTTTTCCAACTTTACTCAGTAAAAGACGCGAACTAGCTTCAACAACTGCAATCAAAATCCCTTTCGGAAAAACACACTCCAGAACCACGGATAGCTGCGCTTCTAATAATAGTGTCTTAGTATAAACATTGTCCAAAGCAACAACAACAACAACAAAAAATACCGCAAGTTCAAGAATGACGCAATCCGCAACCAATCAAACCTAAAACCTGTCACCGGAATTACGAACTCTCTTACGTCATAGAAGATTCTACGAACTTATCAGACCATCGCCCGATCTATGTATCTCGAATCTTTCGATCTACGGCAAACGAGCCATTCTAGAAACTTCTCAATATTGCTACAATAATGTCGACCGAAGGAAGCAAACAAACTGCATAAGACTTTTCTAGCAACAGTGGTCTTGATTTGGCTCTTGGCAGTCTGCTGGACCCTAAAAACACTCAATATCTATCTTTCTAGCATTAGATAGAACCACATCGAACGTAAATAAAAAAGCTAACACTGCACGCTCTGTATCTATCCTATCCTATCCTATCCTATCCTAACACGTAACACGGAGGTCGTTGGGGACACCACAGATGATCGTTTAACGAGCGTACTCCATCTTTCTCTGTCCTCAGCAAAACTCAAGGCCTCTCTCAGTGTCAAGCCAGTCCATTTTCGAATGTTGTCCTCCCACCTCGTTTTCTGTCTCACTCTTCTTCTGCCTCCTTGCGACGTGCCTTGAAGAAGTTTCCGTTTCTTAAACACTGTGAGCATGTCATCGTGTTATCCAATGGCTTGTGTGATGGTCTGTCGGACTTCGTCGTTGGTGATGCATGGGCGGATTATGGCGTTGATAAGGGGGGTGGGGGGTGGGGGGGGTTTCCAGGTCACTTTAAATAACTAAAGGAGATTAGAAATGCACCGTATTGACAGGAGTCAAAGAAAAACTGTTGACCCGTTGACTAGTGAGTACCTGAAAATGATTATCCTACCGGTTTCCAGTTAATCAGCAGTCAAGCTGCAAGAGGTGACGAGGTATCTCTGTCGCCATTCGGGTCTTGAATTTCCTTGCAAATGTGTCTACTATGGCCATTGCGTCCACTTCAAGTTTCCTGTGGAGTCTCATCAGTGCCAGACCATTTAAGCGCTCTTTTGTCATGGTTGACCTCAGGCTGGTTTTTAGGAGTTTGAGCCCACTGATCGACCTCTCACACTCAGCAGTGGTGACGGGAAGCGTTGCAAGCAGTCGAAGTATGACATGGAGGTTAGGGAAGAAGCTTATGTTGCAGTGCAGTAGAGAGGCAGCAACTGTTGAAGGGCGTGGTTGTGATGTCTGTCCTTTCCAATTGACGCACCAGCGGTGGAACCCTGCTGGAACTTCTAGCGGATCTGGAAGGTCAGATACCCACATGTCCTCCAGACACGTAATGCCCTCAGGAACCTTGCATGCATTCTCAACATCAGCAGCTTGGTCTGCGACGAGCAGTAGTCCAACTTGGACTAACTCAGTATTTTTGAAGCGACTGCTGAATTCGGACAATAGGTGGTCCAAGAAAGGCGCTGCTATGCCGCGTCTGAAGTACTGTTCTGGTTTGTCTGCTGGCTGATTTTGTCTGAGTGTCTGTCCACATGCTGTCCTCGGCATTGTCACATTTTCATGGACACTTTCTGCAAGCTCCACTGCCTGAGTGAACCAAGTTGTAAAGGCGTCATCCAGGTTGCCTCGAAGATCAGCAAGAGCACTGGCTGTCCCTTCAATAGCAGCATATGCTTCGACGATGTCCCGTGTTTTCTTCTGCAGGTTCACTGAGAGAGGTTTAAGGTATCTGAGACAGTTTCTTGTGACCACAAAAGACACCATGAAAGCGCTGCTTTTGGTTGCTGCTCTTAGTCCTCGGCACTTAGTCAGAGTGTCACTGTCCCAGTCCTCGCTTTTGTTCTCCATGTCACCCAAGCAACGGTACACGTATGTGAACAGGTTAGTCAGGGTTTCAAACGCATTGTACGTTTCAATCCATCGGGTCCGACATAAGTCTACAAGTTCTCGCTTGTTGGTGATGTCACAAGCTTCCAAGATTTGCTCCAAATAGCGCTGTCTTTTGGGAGACAATGAAAAGAAGAGTGAGAGTTCCTTCATGTTGAACATGTTGTGGATGCTCTGCACACCACATGCTTTTACGATGCACAAATTGAGGCAATGTGCGGCACAATGAAAGTAAATAGCCTTTTCATTTTACTGAGTTATCCTAGCCTGTACCCCTTTGAATTTGGCAGCTATGTTTGAACCACCATCATACCCCTGCCTCCTGATGTCTTCAACGTGCAGACCCCATTCTTCAAAGCAACCAAGGATATTTTCTGTGAGTGCTTCACCTGTGATTCGTTCACAAGGAACAAGAGCTAGAAACTCTGCCCGTATGACCTGGGACGAGTCTACAAAGCGCAAGACAATCGCAAGCTGCTCCCAGTTGGCTGTTTCACATACTTCATCAGCAAGGAGAGAGAAATGTTTTGCCTTTTTGACTTCTGCCAGCAACTTGTTCCTGATGTAGTCACCAATCAACTCTATGATGTTGTTTTGAGTGGTCTTGCTGATGTATGTAGCATGACCTGTGCCTTGTGGTCCTGATTTGGCTCAGAAGAGTCCGCAAGACCTAAAGCAATAACCATGTAATGTAATGTATGACCTGTGCCAGATTGAGAGGATTCTAAATGTTGCTGAAATACTGTATCACCAAATCCGAAGCGAAAGCGGATGAGGGCGTTGAAGTTGCTGCGATTTTCTTCATCCAGGACAAATTTAGAGAGATTTTGCATGGCTCGTTTTACCACTGGCACATTCTTGTTCAAGGTTTAGACAGAGAGATAAAGGGTTTTTTTTTTTTAAAAAAAACTGCCGAGGTGTTTTTTTTCGTGCAACTGGGAAACCCCCCATAATCCGCCCCTGTGATGTGCTGAGTATAGGAAATGCCCAGAAGTCTTCTGTAGCACCTCATCTCCATGCTTTGTATTCTTCGTTGTAAATCTGCTGTGAGGGTCCATGTTTCGCAAGCGTATAAGAAGATGGAGATGACAAGGGAGCGCAGCAGCCTTACCTTGGAATGTAGACTGATGGTATTGTCTTTCCAAATGGGCTTCAACCTTGCCAGGGCAGCAGTTGTTTGTGAGATTCTGGACAGGACTTCCTGTCGGGCCCCATTGTCTGATACAATGGCTCCTAAATATTTGAAGCTATGCATTGCGTTGAAGGATTGGCCTTGAACTTTGATGTCCATGTTGATGCTATTGGTGTTGTTGGTCATCATTTTGGTCTTCTCTGAACGTATTTTCATTCCATAGGCTCTGGAGGTAGTGTCAAGCCTCTGTACCAGCTGTTCTTGTTCCTCTCCAGCCAATCCATCAATGTCATCCGCAAAACGAAGGTTGGAGACTGCTCTACCCCCTATGCTGGCTGTGCTTTCGTGATCTGCAAGGGTATCTGACTTGATGCGCTCTAGGAAGATGTTGAAGAGTGTTGGAGAGAGTAGGCATCCTGGACGCACGCCGATTGTTGTTCTGAACCAGTTTCCGAAGGCGCTGTTATGGAGGACTGCACTGGTAGCTTTGTCATACAGGCTTTTGATGACTTCAATAAGTTTAGGGCTGATGTTGTACACCATGGTTGCCCACAGAGCTGCATTCCAGGCTCGGTCAAACGCCTTCTTGAAGTCTACGAACACATAATATAGATGTTGGTGATGTAGATATTTCTCGCAGATTATTCTGAGGTTGAAAATCTGTTCAGTAATACTTCGCCCTGCAATGAATCCTGCTTGTTCTTCAGCTATGATTTGTTCAGCTTGGGGTTTCAACCTGTTGAGTATTATTTTCAGGAGGACCTTGCTG
>CM072512.1:119536204-119546204 GCA_036898135.1 Oncomelania hupensis
GTGCATAAAGATTAAATAACTGAAAACGATGCGCCTTAAACATCTCCTCAAGGAGAAGGGCAATATACAAGTCATCATTGTCATCGTCTTCATCCTCCTCCTCCTCATCATCATCAAGGCAGAAAAACTGAAAACCCCGGAAACCCCAAATTATTATACATTTACTCAAAACTCGGGACTAACTTCCTTGTCCACGGGCTAGAAACCAATGGCGCCTGACAGGTGTGGGATCGATCCCGCCTATGGGCGTTATGTTTCTCCGAATATTATTTACTTACGACTCGGGCGGCGTCTCGGGAGTTTTCTCCGGGTACTCAGGTTTGCTCCACCAGCAAAAAATGGCAAAAACACAGCTAATATTAGGTAGGTTGGGTTTGGGCGCGTCACAGTCTGCGACTGCGACTACTCCTTCTCCAGGGGAGGCGGTCAAGAATTTCCCGATTAAAAGAGACAATAAAGTGTCAAAAATCAAACACCTAAATCAGCTCAGAACCAGCTCCTCCTGACGCATCAGATCACAGACAACAGAGTCTTCTGGCCCACTTTTCAGTCTGAGTGAACCAGTTCTTTTTGTATTATTATCGAGATGATACTGATGATGGGAGGAGGAGTGTGGATATGGTGATGCTGATGCTCGCGGGTATGGTACTGGTGTTCGCGTTGGCGATGTGGTGGTACTGATGCAAAAGATGCCTGATGATCAGTCTAATAACGATGGCTTGTTAATTAAGACACAACATTGTCCATGCCAGCGCTAACGCATTGCAAGAAGAATTATTTTGCACATTCATTTTCGCATGTGGAAAACAGCATTCTGTATACTGCCGCTTCTCGTCAACGATTAATGTTCGTCATTTGTTAGGCGCCTTAGCCTAAGGATCAAGGCGCTGGCCGATACAGGATCTAACTCAAACCGCCCGAGACGCCCACCCGCAGCCTTTGGGTGCATGGTCTGACGCCCGGACAACTGAGCACAATCCTGGGCAGCCAGGGATGGGGGAGAAGGACCAAGTGCATGCTGGGTGTGTTCTTGCTACCGGCACTCACCCGTCTAGGACATGAGCGTCAGGATCTTTAAAGGTGGGTAAAGGTGTTTCTAGTTGGTGAGAGAAAAATTTGAGATCTCTCTTTCCTCTGGGCCAGCTTAATGAGGGCGGTGGCTCATCAGTCTCCTCTTCCCTCGCTGCTTTACCTTCCCTTGGTTCTCAACAGAGCCATCTATCCATTCTATCCATTCTATCCATTCACAGTTGGTTGGACTGGGCGTGTTGTTGAGCTTATTTCTTTCTCATTTATTTTATTTTTATTTTATTTTATTTTATTTTTGTCGTCCCATGGTCGCCTTCCAAGCATTGGTCACCTATCCAACGTGCTAACCGGTCTCGACGTTGCTCCCCAAACATTATCAAGCCTGTGCTCAGACCGCTGCGCTGTTGTTGCACCACGCAAAACAAGTACTACCATAGAAAACCCTGAGTGCATGGCATGACCACGAATAACAAAGCTAATTCCATGTAGAAACTCATAATTAAATCAAAAACCAATACAATATTAAAATAACGTGTATTGTATCTGCCACCGTTATTACGCCGTCATTTGCACCTACTTCCATCATTATAGTGCGCAGAATGTCATCAGCATTCCACCGCCTTGAGGAAAACAGTTTGTATATATTCTCGGTAATTAGATAGACATGAAGGGCCAACGGAATGCCACGCAGTGTTATCGGCGCACATATTGTCACCCTGAACCACTTCAAGGTCAATTTGGGAATTCTTGTAAAAACCTCAATGAATATTTTGCCATTAAACTGTGGAAGAACAACCTGTCGGTTCCCCTATTACACAGTCCACAGTCTTCAAGTTCAGTGTGGGCACGTGTGGAAATATTTCACTAATTAGACATTCGCAAACAAACTAATGGCTTCCCTCTGAAGGCAAAACACCCTCTTATTTCAATATGGCGGGTGCAAAACAAATATGCCGCAGCTTCCAGAGAGGCCGGAGAGTGGTTAGAACTCCCGAAGCCGGTCAAGGTAGATGAGTGGAGTATTTGGAAACACAACATGAACTTTCAGACGGGAGGATACTGAACGCAGAAAGGCAGGTTTGTTGCTGGGAGGTGCACAAGTGCGAGCACAAAGATCGGGTTAGCTTCGAAGTCTTCAAGCACTGGGAACATCCTGCAGGCTACATTGCCAAGAACAAGATGTTGTGTAATGAAACACCAAAGTCACAATCTCCCATGTTTGCCCTAACAAGCAGTAATGAATGGCCTGCTTGCATATCATGGTTTTTAAACCCGGAGTCCTTTCAAATGCTGTCATTCCCAAGCATTCCTTAGTCAAATTTGTATGATTATTTGGAGAGAGATTTAAAAAAAACAAACCTACATAACTTCTTTGTTGTGGGGCTTCTTCGGATAACAGTATAAATCCAGTCTGTGCACGCATGCATTCCATCGCACGGACTTTAAAGATCCTGACGCTCATGTCCAAGACTGGTGAGTGCCGGCTACACAAATACACCCAGCACGCACTAGGCCCTTTCTCTCCTCCCCCTATCTCCGTTCGCCCAGGATTGTGCCCAGTGGTTTGGGCGTCAGGCTCTGCACCCAAAGGTTACAAGTGGGCGCCTCGGGCGGCTCGAGTCAGAGCCAGCATTGGCCAGCGCCTTGAGTTTTTAAAAAAGAGCGCTATGTAAGAGCGATTAAAGAAATAAAATATAATATAAAAAAACAAAATAAAGACTTTGGAATGTGGTAAGTGGCAAAATGCCGTCTTGGGGGGTGTATAATTATACATTATTGCTGCCGGGAAGGCAATAACCACACTGCTTAGTTGAGGCTCGCCGAGGTTAGTTAGTTAGTCATTGTTTGTAGGGTCCAGCGGACTGCACTCGCCGAGGCTTAAGTTGGTGGAGATGCGAAGTTGGCTTAAGTTGGTGGAGATGCGAAGTGTGATACATCAGTTATGACTCCAGAGCCGGAATAAGATTCTTTCATGTATTCTCTTAGTTACTGTGACTGGGTGCAACATGGAACCAGTACAAATGGGTTATCCGCAGCGTCCTGTAATTTTCTCTCTGCTACAACATCGTTAGATCTGGGCTGTGTTTTACAAAGTCTGCTGGTGGGGTACGTACTCCCGGAACGAGCTCATCCATTTTCAATTGTCGCTTGTATTCAGACTTACAATCTAGCGGTTGTCGAGGCGAAGAGCCGGGCTAGCGAAGCCCCCCCAGCCATGCCAGTAGTCACTGAGGCATTGACGTATGGTGCCCGTCCATTTTCTGGGGCTTTCTCATCAGCAGGTTGCTTTCTTTGTCGTTCCAAGTTCTGATGCAAAATTTAGGTCAGAATTGGGATCCCGATGTAACGTGCCGAAACTGCCCCCATTACCAGTTTTACTCCTGTGAGTAGTTTCAGTCCATGCTCAGATTAACTCCATGGGAGTTAGTCTGGTCATGGCCCAGAATGGCCCCTCTTCTGTTCCAAATCAACTCCCGGGAGTTAATCGGGGAATGAAGATTACATAGGGACGATCAAGGTCATGAACTGGACTGACTCTCTTGGTTTGCCATGGAGTTGATTTTGACATTGGAAAATTTTGTACCAGAAAAACTACAAGGAGTTAAACTGGACAAGTGTCAAAACAACCCCTTTTTCAATGAGAATAAATCTGACACAGTCCCAGAGGCACTCTACGGGAGTTATTCTGGGACAATTTTAATTGTACCCTAACAACTCATGGGGAGTCACACTGGAACAGGTGAGGGGGTCAGATTGGATCAGGTCCAGACTTGCCTCCCCTCACCTCACCCCCCACCCCCATCTAGTTAGCAATGGTTATAGCTTATAAGTTAGCAAGAGGAGAGTCAATACAGGACATGTCCAGAACAGCCTCTAAAATAAACATATTTATAAAACACTAAAGGGGAGTTAAACTGGAACAGGGCCAAGATAGCCACTATGGAAATTTAATGACATTGATGGATTGGCTGGAGAGGAACAAGAACTTGAACAGCTGGTACAGAGGCTTGACACCACCTCCAGGGCTTATGGAATGGAGATGGGTGCAGAGAGGACCAGGGTGGTGACCAACAACACCGGTGGCGTCAGCGCGGACATCAAAGTCCAAGGTCAATCCCTCGGAACAGTGCATGGCTTCAGATGTTTGGGAGCCATTGTGTCGGACGGTGGGTCCCGGCGGGGGGGTCCTCTCCGGGATCGCACAGGCAGCTGCTGCCCTGGCGGGGTTGAGGCCCATTTGGAGAGACGGGACCGTCGGTCTGCATTCCAAGGTGGGACTGCTGCGCTCCCTTGTCGTCTCCATCTTCCTATGTGCTTGCGAAGCATGGACCCTCACAGCAGATCTTCAACGAAGAATACAAAGCATGGATATGAGGTGCTACAGAGGACTTCTGGGCATTTCCTGTGCCCAGCACGTCACCAATGACGGAGTCCGACGGGCCGTCACGCAGGCCGTTGGACAACACGGTGGCCTGCTCACGGTGGTGGGGGAGCGGAAACTCCGATGGTATGGCCACGTCACCAGATCATCAGGCCTTGCAGGGACTATTCTGCAGGGCACGGTGCAGGGAGGTAGAAGAGGAGGGAGACCGAAAAAGAGGTGGGAGGACAACATTCGAGAATGGACTGGTTTGACACTGAGCGAAGCCATCAGGGCTGCTGAGGACAGAGAAAGATGGAGTATGCTGGTTAAACGATCATCTGTGGTGCCCCTACGACCTCTGGGTTACGGGACAGGATAGGATAGGATAGGACAGCCCTTGACCCGGAGAGTTATACTTGGACAGGTCCAGAACAGCCCCCAAGATCACTTATACGTACACAATAGGGGATTTTAACTGGAACAAGTCCAGAACAGCCCCCACCTTTTCCCACCCCTTTTGAACATAAATATTAATCCCACTACAGGAGAGTGAAACTGGGACAGGTCCATGTCAGCCCCCAAAGCGCACTTAAAGCACCACATTAAATACACAAAAGGGGAGTTAAACTACGACAGCCCCTCCACCACAACACACAAAACACATAAGGGGAGTTAGACTGGTACAGGTTCAGAACAGTCCCCTTAAACAAAACTATCAACCTACAAGGAGTTAAGCCCCAACTTAACTGTTAACCACTATGCCCTTCACCAGGAGGGTTATACTGGGAAAGGTCCAGAACAGCCCCCATCCCCATCCCAGGACACTCATAAAACACAGAAGGAGAGTTAAAGTGGAACAGGTCCAGAAAGGACACCCTCCCCCTCCTCCAACACACTCTCAAAACACAGAAGGGGAGTTAAACTGGATCATGGAACAGGTCAAGAACAGCCCCCAAGCACACTTATAAAAAAACAAATGGGTAGTTAAATTGGGATAGGTCCAGAACAGCAGTGATGTCCCGAGGCCTCGGACATCGGTCATGGTCCGATTCGTTTGGAAAATGACCGAGTGCAAACACA
Source organism: Oncomelania hupensis (assembly GCA_036898135.1). Taxonomy (NCBI): domain Eukaryota; kingdom Metazoa; phylum Mollusca; class Gastropoda; order Littorinimorpha; family Pomatiopsidae; genus Oncomelania; species Oncomelania hupensis. Next base: position 119,541,678 of record CM072512.1, read on the forward strand.
TGTGTCCCGTCAAATGTCCGATTCTATTGCGAAATTAGCGGTCATTGTCCGATAGTATTATGACTAGAGCGGTCACCGCAAGAAACATCTGTACAAACTGGAGTGTCAATGCCGTTAAAACGAGTTTGAATAGTGGACAATGCTAGACTATTATCAATCTTTAGTACATTCCGTCGAACAACAAAAGGGCCGCAACTCTCGACACTTTTGAAAGGGAAATAACCGACACCATACTTCCTTAGCAACGATCTTACTACGCTCAAAATGCCGCCGAAGAAAAAGCTTTGTGTTGCTAAAGGGCAGTCTGTTTTGAGCTCGTTTTTAAACTGTTTACACAACAGAGTTTTTGTTTTACTTTATTCATATTTATTCTCAGTCACTGTCTTCTAAAGAAGCACCATTAATCGGTTCGCTTCACAATCTGAATGTCCTATTGCTTTTATGTAGTCGGGACATGATGTCCGATTAGTTTTATGATTTAGGACATTTTGTCCTATTGCTCTCTAATCCTAGGAACACCACTGGAACAGTACCCTTAAAAATAACATAACTATTAATCACCACAGGGGAATTAAATTAGGACAGACCCAGAACAGCCCCTCATCCCCCCAACTACATGGGAGTTTAACTGAACAGAACAGCCTACCCAATTTTAAGCATAACTATTAAGCCTAATATAGGAGAGTCGAACTGGGACAGCCCAAGCCAGTTGCCAAGCACACAGAACAGCCCCAAACCCCAAAACTCTCATAGAACACGGAAGGGGAATTAAACTTGAACAGTTCCAGAACCGAACCCCCCTCCCTCAATACACTCATAAAATACAGAAGAGCACAGAAGGGGATTTAAACTAAAACATCCCCCACACCCACACCCAAAACACTTATAAAACACAGAAGGGGAGTTGAACTGGATCATGGAACAGTTCCAGAACAGCCCCCAAAACACTTATAAACACAAAAGGGAAGTTAAACTGGGAACAACTCCAGAACAGTACCCTTAAACATAACTATTAACCACTAAATGGGAGTTATACTGAGACAGATCCAAAACAGCTCCCACCCCCAACTACAAGGGAGTTTAAGATAAGATAAGATAAGATAAGATAAGATAAGATAAGATAAGATAAGATTTATTAGCCATATGTCAAATCAATACAATTTGTACACTAGGAATTTGCCTTGGTCAGCGAGCATGCATACAGTATTGGCACATTCACACATCTATTCTTAACACACATCACATTGTAACATTAAAACCAAACATGTTTACATGAAATGTTAACAGTAGACATCAAAATTCACAGGCGGTATGCATGCACTATAAAAGATGTAAAATAGTTTAGTCCGATGACTGTACAACTCCAGTCATTCCATTTACACTTAGCACTCAATTCCAGTCATTTCATTTACATTTAGCAATCTTATTGCACTTGGAAAGAAGCTGCTATTATTCTTTTTGTCCTTGCTTTAAGTGATCGAAGTCTTCTACCAGAGGGTTCCAGACAGTTCCAGAAAAGCCTACCCATTTTTAAACATGACTTTTAAGCCCAATACATGGGACTGTTTCGTACTTTCCCCATTTTAACTCCCTTGTTGTATTTTATAGTTGTGTGTGTATGTGGGTGTTGGGGGGGGGAGTGGGGTCTTTTCTGCATCCATCCCAGTTTAACTCCTCTGTACTGCTCCCTTTTTAACTCCTCTATAATGTGCTATGGGGATAGAGAGCATGTTCTGGCCTTGTGTCAATTAAACTCTCGTGTTACGTTCCTAAAAAAAAAGTCAGGGTTTGTTCTGGACTTGTCCCAGTTGAACTCCCCTGTTTAGATTTTATATATATTTGTTGAGTTTAGCGCTGATCTAGACCTATCCCAGTTTAACTCCCTTGTCGTGTCTTATAGGTGCTGAGGAGCTATCCCAGATTAACTCAATTTTTTTTAAAAATAGATGTTTGGGGTATGTTCTAGTTTTGTTCCCCTGTATTGCTTTATACATGTAGGTGTGTTAGGGTGGGAGCTGTTCTTTCCCTGACCCAGTAAAACTCCCATGTGGCCTGTTTTGGACTAGTCCAAGTTTAACTCTCATATTGTGTTTGGACAAGGATTGTTCTGGACCTGTTCTGTTTTAACTCTCGAATGACTGGTTAATTTGAATAGAAGCGTATCGGTTATACAGGTGGGGGCTGATTTGGAATATGCGTTAATCGGGGCATGGACTGAAACTGCTCATGGGAGTAAAAGCGGTAAGGGAGTCATTTCAGCACGTCACACCGGCCAAATCCAGAGTAGAGCAGACTAATGGATGCTTGCTTGAGTTTTCTTTGTTTCTTTCTTTCTTTAAATAATAAATAATAATCATGCGACTGTCTGGCGTTGAGTACGTGAGCATGATCATCGAGTCCCAACGCCGCTCTTTGGCCGTTCGTTGATACGTGTGGAGTTTCGACCTTTACATAAACATTTGATTCGTCTAAAATCGCAAAATGTGTTAAGATGTCAAATGAAATATATAAACACATAAGCATTTGGTTGCTGTTGAGATGCCCGAGAACAGATAGCAGTAGTGCAGGCAGGCGTCCACGGATCCACTCAATACTGTGTTGTCTTTCTTGTGTTATGCAGAATATACGGTAACTAACTTTTATTTAAGCATTCAAATGCTTCAAGAGGTTGCCTCAGCTGAACTGTGTTCACCTCCAAACATTTGTCATTTGTATTACCGGCGCTGGCTTTAATACTCTGCGTGGGAATGTATATTTTCCACAACAACGCTCATCCTTGGGCACATTCACTGCTGCATTTAAGATAAGGAGCTAAAGTTTGTGAAATGTAAATTGCTTTGAATAACGCTTTACTTAGGGTTCAAGTGGCAACGACGATGCTGCTTTCATCAAGGTGTCGATCATAGTTGGTTCAAGAGTCTTGTGATAAACTGATTCCAGGTTAAACAGCTGAGAGTGTGGTGTTGAAGCATAGGATGGTGATAATGAGATGATAATGAGATGATGATGATGATGATGATGATGATGATGATGATGATGATGATGATGATGATGATGATGATGATGATGATGGGGATGATGACGACGACGACGACGACGAGGATGACAACAAAACATTTCAGTAAGAAATGCTGATATAAAGTATCATTAACCTCGAAAATGACAGACAGCAGACGACACCCTATCTTATATTACGATTGTATTCTCTCGAGAAGAAAGAACCCAGCCTTTGTCCCTTGCAGGAGCAAGCAAAGAACGTTATCTTTGGCAAAGAACTTACCATAATAAATTTAAAACAAGGCCCGTAACTGAACCGTCCTGTTATCTGTGCTCGCGTTGTATTCGTCTGCTTACATTTCTTGTTCTACGAAAATAAAGCCGACACAATAAATCACGATGGACTGGAATATGGGACAGAAATTTTCAAAGGATTCCAGTCTTTTTGCTGGTTTGTTGTTGCTGGTTGTTGTTGTTCATAATATCAGCATTCCCATGCTGACAGAGAACAACAGCGAGATGGTTTTCCTGGTTTTATAATATGACATCATCGTTCGGACAAAAAGCATCTCTGTGCCGCCGCCATCTTGAAATGCAAAAGATGGGGCCGATATCTCTCCATTGCCGGGAGGATTTTTCCTCAATGGAGGGTCTTTGTCGGTATTTTTGGCAATGGAAATTAGAGGTGGGGTTGTGTCTCTTCCTCATTTGCATATATCACCTGGAAAATGTAAAAGTTTAGGTGGTTTTTTTGCAACAGAATAAGTGCCTCCCGCTGTCTGGCCTGCTCAAAACAGTAACTGAAATTTTCCTTGCTAGCCGGCTTTGGTTAATGTTTGGAAGTGATTGTGGAAATCCAAAGTTGTTGTTTTCATTTTTTTTCGGGGAAATGTACCTGGTCTTTCAAAGTGGGTGAGAGTTCTTTCAAATACAGTCGAGACTTATCTGCAGTGGGTGGAAATTTGACCGTCTTGAGTGCAGCATTGGTCTGACTGCCATATTTTCCGCGGTGAATTCCGGTTTGTGCAGGAGGATGAATCTACCCATGATGCCACGGCGTTTTGCATAATCGTAAGTTGCATCTCTATCTTTTCTTTTTGCCTTTTCCTGTCGTTTTTTGTACTATTTCTTTGTGGTGAACATTTGTTGTTTTTCCTTTCATGCAATGCGTTAATAGTTGCCGACACCACGAAGACTTGAAGATTTACGTTGGATGGGGAGGCTGAGCAAGGTCCTTGCTGAACTGAAAACGATTGTCCAAGAATGGCTTTGACGTCTGTGTTCGCTGTAATCATGCACGTATTGTCCAAACGTACGCCTGCTTAAATGGAACGTTACATGGGAAGCAGTACTACGGCTTAAATAACTGAAATGAACAAAAAATAAAGCCTGTGACAGTTTGTACCAAAGATTGCTAAGGCGGTGACTATTTAATTTTGGACTATAAAACAATCAACCTTCTGTACCATCCGGATTTTCTTGTTTTCAGACATCAATAAGCACTAAGTGAAAGCATAGATCTTACACACC
>CM072512.1:119551204-119566204 GCA_036898135.1 Oncomelania hupensis
TTCCCTCACTCAGTACACTATTTTCCCTTATAAAATACTCTCTCTCTCTCTCTCTCTCTCTCTTCTCTCTCTCTCTCTCTCTCTCTCCTCTCTCTCTCTCTCTCTCTCTCTCTCTCTCTGTAAAACTACAACAATTAGTTTACATTTCATCCATTGATAACATAGACATAGGCAATTTCAATTAAATAGATGGATCAATTGTGGACATTTTCTATGTTCGGGACATGGCGAATATTTATATGTATTTTTTTTCTCTTCACACATGGATCGAAATTCCATTATACTTGTGCTTATATAGCGCAGTTACTATTTCAAAGGGCTATTCAAGGCACTGGCCACAATCAGCATCGTTATTGGCTTCGTCAAACCCACTGCCAAACTGTGGACCACGGGAGCCATCCCATGCTGAGGACATGGAAAGATGGAGTACGCTGGTTGAGCGATCATCTGTGGTGCCCCTACGACCTTGGAGTTACGGGATAGGATAGGATATATAGGATAGGTCTCCGCAAAGCTATATAATATCAGTGTGATAGGTTCGGAAGAAAACCTTTTAACACCTACGGCATGTAGGTAAGTATACATAAGGGGTAAAGGTTGGAGTTGAATGAGAGAGAGAGAGAGAGAGAGAGAGAGAGAGAGAGAGAGAGAGAGAGAGGAGAGAGAGAGAGAGAGAGAGAGAGAGAGAGAGAGAGAGAGAGAGAGAGAGAGAGATGTGATCCCTCCTAGATCCTGTAACCATGTGGCGTCTTAGTCATCACGTCTGTTTTAAGCTGCAGGCTAAGTTGGAAAAACCCCGTTCCAGAACTGGAATGAATACAAACAAGGGTAAAAAATAAGGCGTCGATGAGCATGCTCTACTCTTTAACGTGTAGAGCTTAGCCTTAGATGTTGGCGCCTCGGGCGGCTTGAGTTAGATCCTGTATCGGCCAGCGCCTTGAGTCGCCAAGAACGGCGAAATATGTGCGCTATACAAATAATAATAATAATAATAATAATAATAATAATAATAATAATAATAATAATAATAATAATAATAATAATAATAAGATGATCAATTCCTACACTCCATCCATCAGTCAGATTATGGAAATCGTACGATATAGTTTTAAACCCTTTGTAAGTGGTTTGCGACATAGAATAGTACGAGGGATAAGCTTACTGCTATCGGCCATGACGATAACAACGTTTTATCTCTAGCAAATAGACCGCTGGCATACTTTTTTCTTTCTTCTCTCCACCAGATGGAGAATTGCACTGGAGATTAACTTCTCATAATAATGAGCATTTGCGTGGTGAAGCATTCACTGAACCTTAACGTACTGAGAGGCAGGATGATGCTGTTATGAGCAGAGAGAACGGTTATAGTAGCATGTTATGAGGAATGGTAAAGCTTTAAATGTGGTGTTGGAGATTGGATCTCTGTTGGGATATATGATTTTATTTATTTGTTTAGTTATTTCATCTCTTTTATATAGCATTTTCCCCGCTTAAGACCTGCTCAAGGCGCTGTCTGATGCAGGATCTAATTGAAGCCGCCCGAGGTGCCCACCTGCAACTTTAGGGCGCATAGTCAGAGGTCCAGACGACTGAGCACAATCCTGGACGACCGGGGATAAGCAGAAGGGACCCAGTGCGTGCAGGGTGTATTTGTGTTAATGTGTTGTATTAAGTTACAAATGAAGTTCCTTAAAATGTTGTTTCATTTCCATCGTTGTACGATGAATAATATGATTTTGGGAGAAACTGGTTTATTTCCATTATCTGTTCATGTCAAATGTAGGATGATTCGATTTTGGACAGGTATTATTGAACCAACTTCTACTGCTAAATTTTCATGTCGAATGTATAAATATATACATCAATTGTGTTCAGCGTCTAAGTTTTCCTCACAATGGTTAAATTATATTAAGATTATTCTGGAGGAGACTGGTTTTGACTGTGTGTGGAAGACGCAACATTTCCAGAGTTCAGATTCGTTATGCAAAAATGTAGCAATCTCTTTAAAGAATAACTTTATACTGACATGGAAACAGTCTCTTGACGAAAGCAGCAAATGTTTTTTTCTACAAAAGTGTTAAATTACAGTTTGGTCGTGAAAAGTATATAATTACCTGATATTTATATTCATACTTTGATAAAATGTCGTTGTTCAGATCATAAGTTACAAATAGAATTAGGAAGGTGGGAAGGTGTAACAAGGAAAGAAAAGATTTTGTAAGGACTGCAATATGGGTTCAATTGGGGATGAATTTCACTTTATTTTTGAGTGTCCAAAACACAAGCATATTCGACAAATGTTTATATGTAGTAAATATTTATCGTGCAAGTCAATGTTTAACTTGTGTCATTTGTTTCGGGAAAGAAAACATGTGTTACTAAAATTGAGTACATTTATAAAATTAGGAAAGGGCATATACTAATAATATTAACAATATTAGCAAAATGTTATTGTTGTAAATGTTAAAGTGGAATGTAAGTAATGTTGCTGTTATTTTTGTTTTATTTTTATTTTTTTTTAACAACCGCTTTATGATTGTTATGCTTATGTTTTTGTATCCTCCACACCCCCAAAAGGGGCGAGTAATGGGATTAAATCTTGAATCTTGAATCTTGTGTGGCCGGCACTCACTCGTCTAGGAAATGAGTGTCAGGATCTCGGTTTATATGCTCTCATCCCAGGAAATAGGGGCACAGTGATTCAGGGTAATTTAAAAAAAAATTATTTATTTATTTATTATTTTTACTCCAGGCTAGGAACGGCGTTTGACTCATTGCCTGTACAGGCTGCATTGTTATTGCCTGACATTTGAATACACCACTGAGCCAACTGCGCTCCCATAATATCCGCTTTGTAAATGTACCTGTACATGTATGTATACATGGAATGTTTTCCACGGACACTATAGACCCCACAGACACTACAGACCATAGACGTCTGTAGTTGGATGCAGTAGCGTAGGGCCTACATGAATCTCTGCTGAATCGATTGAGTCGCTTTCTTTCGGGAGAAAACTATGGCGGACGCAAAGGCTCATTCACTTGATGCAAAGACACGATCTTTTTGTCCAAATGAGGTAAAAGTATTGATACTCTCCGAAAGTTTCGATGCTTTCGAATCGAGCAGTTTCAACGAGCATTTTAACTGAGGCGGACAGAAAGGGTCATTTACGCGATGCGACGACACGATGCTTTTGCCCAAATAAGATTCGAGCAGTTTTGGAAGCGCACTTCCGTGCAATCCCGAAGTGGTGGTGGCAAAACTTGGAACTGAAAAATGCATTAACACAAAAAAAATCTTACAAGGGAAAAATGCATGATCACAAAACCTTAAATTAGATTTGTTGACATTTACGTTTAGCAAGCCCTTGTAATAGAAACACTTCAAACACCCTCTTTTTCTCATCAATAATTAGCATTGCCTGCTCAGCCATTCTTGATCGGACTGTCTCCGTGAAAATTCCGATTCCACTTTTGTACGACTTCCAATTAGTACTACAGTTGTCGGCTGAAGTCAGAAATGCGCGTTCAAACTACTCGTTGAAACTGCACTGTCCTTTCGGAAAGTGTCAATACTTTTACCTTATTTGGGTATCGAGTGAATGACCCTTTCCGTCCGCCTAAGTTAAAATGCTCGTTGAAACTGCTTGATGGGAAAGTATCGATACCTTTATCTTATATGGGCAATCGAGTGAGCCTTTCCGTCCGCCATAGAAAACTACTGGTTTGCGCAGACAGGCTTTACAACAACAACAACAACAACAAAAGGGGAGGGGCTGGGTGTGAGGTAGGGCAATCCAACACTCGCGTCTCGAAAAAGTTTGACGCCCTTTATAAGTTTATTACAAGTATAATAGAGAGACACACACTATATAAAGATGCTGTCGGATAGTGCAGTGGTTGGAGCACTCGCTACTGTGTCGAAAGTGAAGCACCGTCCGGTGCGGTTAGCACTTGGATGGGTGACCGCTAAGGTGTGAAGCGACAAACAACAACGCCCCCAGTTGACTCAACTGTGATTGAGTACCTACTCTCTTGAGGGTGGGGAAGGTAAAGCAGCGAGGGAGAGAGTTGGGCATCACCCTCATTACGCTGGCCCAAGATAAGTGTGATCTCCAACATCACGCTCCCCTACGGCCACAAGGCTATGGGACTACCTTTACCTTTTTTTTTTATCGCATCCAGATACGGGCGCCTGTGGTATGTAGACTTAACTCTTGGCGGTATGGATATAGAGACGGGTTTTCCACACAGACTTAGTGAGGAATGACTGAGAATCAAAGACCAGGTAGGGGGTTTATGATGGTAAACGATAAGGACAGGCATGAGCGCCCTTAACATGCTGCATGCCTCCTTCACGTTCTTCCTTCGGATGAGAGTATAAACCGAGGTCAAGGTCTGTGCTCGCATGCATTCCATCGCCAGGACTTGAAAGACTGCACAAACACACCCAGGCACGCACTAGGTCCCTTCTCCCCACCCCCGGTCGCCCAGGATTGTACTCAGTCGTCTGGGCGTCAGACTATGCGCCCAAAGGTTGCAAGTGGGCGCTTCGGGCGGCTTGAGATAGAACCTGTGTCGGACAGCGCCTTGAGCAGCTCTGAAGCTAGAAACGCGCGCTATATAAAAGTGGTTAAATATTTAAATAAATAAATCAAATATTGTGCGCTTTTCCAGTCTACATCATCAGCATAATCAGCGTGCGTAGAGAGGCTTATTATATAGCAAAGCTGGTCGGTTAAGACGAAAAGAAGATTTTATTTTAGAACTTTGTAAACTATTTAGATCACCGAGGGTTTTCTCCGGGATCCGGTTTCCTCCCTCCATTCAATAATGGTATTGGAAGCAGTCGATTTAAAATTTCACCAATGGAAAAACAAAAATCGATTTCCTTTCCGTCTTCTAATAGAGACGTTCCTTTACACCATATTCTTGAGTGAAGAATGTGTGTGTGTGTTTTGTGTATGTAGGTGTTTGTAACATGTGAGCGTGTATGTTGGTTACAGATCGCCGCGCTTTGAGTCTGATTTAGGAATAGGGCGCGTATAGCATCCATTATTATTATTATTATTATTATTATTATTATTATTATTATTATTATTATTATTATTATTATTATTGTTGTTGTTATTATTATTTTCTTAAATATTATTTTTATTCTTATTATTCTTATTCTTATTATTCTTATTATTCTTATTATTATTGCTATTATTATTATTATTATTATTATTATTATTATTATTATTATTATTATTATTATTATTATTTTAAATTATTATTATTATTATTATTATTATTATTATTATTATTATTATTATTATTATTATTATTATTATTAACATATTGATTTAAAATTAGGAAATTGCATTGGCACGTTATGGCAATGGCATTTTGTATCAACAGTACCTTTGGTAACCAAACTTCAAAGATATGTATTTTATATGCATTGACTTTTTTTTCCCCCTAAAATGTGAATGCTTCTGTTTTAAAGGTGTTTACAAACGTTTTGCCGTTTTTAATTCATTAAAGAACCAAATTAAAGAACTACTTTGAAAGCCTGGCTGAGATATCCTCCTTCGGATGAGAGTATAAGCCGAGGTCTAGTCTGTGCACGCAATCATCCCCATCGCAAGGACTTTAAAGATCCTGACGCTCATGTCCTGGACGGGTGAGTGCCGGCTACACATACACAACAAGCAAGCACTAGGTCCCTTCTCCCCATTCCCGGTCGCCCGGTTTTGTATTCTGTCCTCTGGGCGTCAGACTATGCGCCTAAAGGTTGCAGTGGGGACCTCGGGCCACTTGAGTTAGATCCTGTATCGACCAGCGCCTCGAGCAGCTCTTGAGCTGGAAAAGCGCGATATAAAAGTGATAAAACATCATCTTTAAATTTAAAAAAAAGAGGAAGAAGTTCATTCTCTTGGATATAAAGATTCTTGACAATCGATTTGCTATTCCAATTTTATATTTTCAGCCACACCTTAAGAACCTGTTTTAATTTTGTTAATGCTTCTGGAATTTCAAAGCAAGGTAGGGAATGACAGGTTTGAGCCCTAGTAGTTTTGTAAATAAATAGCCCACTGATGGACTCAGTCCTAAATCGTACAATAACGCGAGAGTTTATTTTTTGTGGCCGAGAGTGGACGTGGCGGACTCTTTGGCTGTATGTAAGTAGGGGTGAGGAATGTTATTGCTGTGCCGATTGCCAAAAGTTGAGAGATATGCACCCTGACTAATAGGCTATCTTAAGCCCACAGCTCTACAAACGGTTAATGCCCGAGGAATGTTCATTACCGTGGTCGAGAATTATTTCACTCGCTAAAGATATAGTAACAATTAAGTTCAGTGGAAATGTAGTGGCTTAAGATATAAACATTGCACAGTGGTGGGGGTTCGAAACCCGTTGACGGTTTGGAATGCCGAAACAAAAATAACCTGACTCTGAGACACAAGTAATCGCCCTTACTCCATCGGATGACGGTATAAACCGAAGTCTACACTGTGCGAAGAGTGTACAGACTATAGGCCTTGGTTTATACTCTCATCCGAAGGAGTATAGTATAGGGGGCATTGCGCTTTCTATGTGCGTTAGGGTGATATTCTTTTCTGCACTCCAAGAGGTCAACCTTATCATTTCCAAACACTGCCTGTAATATTACAGTGTAACACTCAATGCTTAAAATTACTTGGCCGTGGTTTTTTCCCACTGAGCGCAGTAAATTGCCGGTAACTTAAAAGGCCCCCAATACGAAGGCTTTGTTTATTATTATTATTATTATTATTATTATTATTATTATTATTATTATTATTATTATTATTATTATTATTGAGGATTTTTATAGCGCACTTATTTCGCCGTACTTGACCAGACTCTAGGCGCTGGCCGAAACAGCATCTAACTCAAACAGCCCGAGATGCCCACCCGCATGATCTGACGCCCGGACAACTGAGCACTACCCTGGTCAGCCAAGGATGGGGGAGAAGGAACAAGTGCATACTGGGTGCGTTCTTGTTACCGGCGTCAGGATCTTTAAAGTCCGTTATGATGGAATGTATGCGACAAACAGACTAGACCTTGGTTTATAATCTCATCCGAAGGAGTAGGAAACGGGAGTAAAGTGTCTTTCCCAGAAACACAACACAATGGCCGGGCCAGGGCTCGAACACGGGACCTTCAGATCCGCAAGCCAAAGCACTACCATTAGACCACCTCTCTTACTCTTACGTGTTTACCCTAAAATCCGCATTGTTATTCAAACCAACCGCTAAAGAATTTGGATTTCCCATTTCGATTCTGTCACCCCCGTTGGGGTGCCGGGGGTTTCAGTATAAATAGTATCCCCACTTTCTGGAAATTTAGTGCTTTAAATTCCCACTGTCGCTGTCTTTCTCATTTGCTCTTTCTCATTCCTGCTCTATTCTATCAATCTGCTATACTATCTTCGCTAGACCAGTCACCTGCCTTTTTACTTGAAAACTCTTCCGGGACGAGACTCCTTATTTGTGTATGAGGTCTGTTGGATCAGCTTGGGAATAGTGGACGCTTTCTGCCAGGTGGTCACTAGGGCTTCATATGATATTATTATTTAGCAATGTAGGCATTTTATATGTATGTGTTTTGTTGATAATTTATAATGATGTTTGTATTCTATTTTGTTTTTGTAAACGGGGGTTCGATAAATTAGAGTACAGCCTCAGCGTCCCCTGCGTGGGATGTCTTTATTGTAAAGTGACTTGCTGATGGAGAGCTTTCAGTTTTACCACTAGGGTTGTTTCGACAGATTTTTTATGCGGATTGGGGGTTTTCCGGTCCTGATTTGACTCAGAAGAGTCCGCTGCACCTAAAGCAATAATCATGTAATGTAATGTAGGCCTAATGTTATTATTTCGGTTCTGTCATTTCACTTGTTTTTAACGATACAGCCGTGTGACCTTTGACCTCTTTCTGAGCGAAATACGCAGTTTGCAGTGAGCGTCTTTGGTGTCCGGGATAGGGTAAGTGTCTGTTTTATCAAACTAGAATGAAAAACCTTACGAGCAAATGTTTCAACGGGCTCTGTCTCTTACCGGCTTTGGTGGCTGCTATTTTTAGCTCCAGAATGTTGCCTGGCTAGCCAACGGGTGTTGCTATTAATAGGCACATATTCATGAAAAAGAACAACAACTATACTCTAGAAAGAGTTACGGTTTTGTGGTAAGCTTATTTTTTTCATTGTGGCAACACTCACTGTGAATGTTACAAGGATCTGTCGAGGTGGCGTGGCCACAGTGGGCCCCTTTAAAGCTCAATACCAATATTGACCTGTTCTGGGACTCAAATGCCAGAACGGAAGCTGGGGAAGTGGCACCGTTCTTTCTTTGTATTCCCGGGGTAGATTCAGAAATTAAACTAATGGCAAACCATGGTCTATATCTTTTCCTTTCTTTACCCATTCTTTTTTTTTTTTGTTTACCTAGGCCGGATTACCGGTAGTTGGAAACGGTGCTAGATTTAGAAGCAACATTTATGAAAGACTGTGGTCTCCTATTAGGCAGAAGTAGCAATAAGGCTAGTCGACTGCATGCTAAATGTCTTCGTGTGGGAGAGTACTAAAATTACTTCCCTTTACTATACAATTCCATTGTAATCAGGCGTGGTTTCTGTCACATGGCCCGTATGTAAGGCTCTTATTATCTACTACGTACTATTGCTGCCGATGTGCTATCGAAGATCCAATCTTCTTTGTAAAATGCCCCATGTGGTTTCTGCCATGTTGCATGTAATGAACATCACAGATTGTTATAGTGCTGTTCTCAATGATATTGATTTTTCAGTGTAACGGGCCAAAAATGACAAAATAAAAATGTGTTAATAAATTGTAAAAAACACAAAATTAATTGTCTGTAAAGGAAAACCATACACGACGACAAGATAAGAATGCATACACATATTTTATTCAAACAATTTATTCAAGAATTTCGACGAAGCATTATCAAACAAGAACATCGTCTGCTGATCATAGTGAGATGTACATGTACACGTCGAAACGAACAGGCGCACGAAGAAAATGAACTCGCAACCAAGCATACCATACACACACGCGCGCGCGCTGTGCACACACACACACACGAATATACACATACACACACATAAATACACACACCACCACCACCACCACACACAACACAACATAAACACAAACACATACACACACGCACACACACACACACACACACACACGCACAGTCACAGTCACACTTTGACAATTTATTCAGAATTTTCGATAGAGCATTATTATTATTATACAAAGCATCGTCTTCTGCTTGAGAAATAACATTTGAAACCAACAGGCGTATGAAGAAAATGAACTCACAACCACGCACCCAAAACACACACAAACATTCACACAGGTATAATGGACACACAGTAAACTTTTTTTTCCCTTGGATATGAAATATGGGCAAATGGATGATTAACTGAACTGTATTTTAACTGGAAATTTATTCCACTACAAGTCAATTTCTTTTATTTCAATGAGTGAATGAATGAACCTCTCTTTCCCTCTCTCCCTCTTTTTCTCTGGAACAGCCACTGACTAAGCCCGGTCAGTCACCATTCACTGACTTACCAGTGAATAACTGTCTTAAACAGTTATCACGCACGTGGTCCAGCAACATCCTGTTCCCGGTCGTTGTGCACCACTTGTAGCCGAGCGTAGTATTTGACTCCCGCCTCTCGACCACCCCCTTGAAAAAAAGGCCTGACCCGAACTGTTATTTTTCATTTATCTCTCATAAGAGGGACATAAAAATTGTTGCCTTGCAAGGCGGGGAAGCGTGTTAATAGTAAACCGGATTGCCGGCTACCAGTGCCACGACACTCTCTGCAGGTCACTGCCACTAACCTGCCTACAATGTAGTCCTGCTCACCGCCAAAAGCATAAGACAAATGGTCAGGCGGGGAGAACATATGTCGTGTCGCCTTGTCCTGCATAACCCAATGGCCACACCAAAGGATTCTGCACAGCAGGAGCCATCCAGGCTAGACTAACCAACAAATGGAAGGTAGACAATCTCTCCCAAGCGTGAACAGTTGCCTCCCATTCTGCCACACTATAAAAACAAAATAATGTATGCATATCATCATAAGTAGCCTAAATATATCCTAACACATTAATAATACTTATCATCAAAGCTATTGAACAACAAGATTGACACACCAAATCCTATCTGGCCGTCAAACTTTCAGATCATTGCTCCCACATACGAGAAGAGCCTGTCATCATACACACACACACACACACACACACACACACACACCCACACACACACGCACATACATACACACATATTACAGAAAGAAAACAGATAGACCAGAAGGAAGTGGGTTATCTATTTACACTAGTATTCGTACGTAGCCGGTTATCGCTGTGTTCGTCAGCATCAGCCGAAAGATGGCAGCTGACACTCGTTTTCAGGACAGCTAGCGGGTACAAAAATCTTGAATCTTATCTCCAGACAAAACAAAGAGTGGTTTCAGGCTCGGGTGGTCATCTGATACGGAAGAGGAAACGGAGTTCAAAGTTCACTTCAGTTCAGTCGAGTTCGCGCTCTTGCATTTTTTGGGGGAGGTGGGGGATGGGGGTAGGGGGAATTTATTATTATTCTTTTTTTTTAGTCTCCGCCAACTCCCTCAGCTGTGCTCCAACTCCTCCGTACATCTCTCTCTCTCTCTCTCTCTCTCTCTCTCTCTCTCTCTCTCTCTCTCCCTCTCTCTCTCCCTCTCTCTCTCTCTCTCTCTCTCTCTCTCTCTCTCTCTCTCTCTCTACTTTTTCTTCTTCTTCTTACGTCTCTCTCTCTCTCTCTGGCACACCAATGATCCAGGTTCGAATCCCGTGGTGGGCAATATAAAAGTGCCCATTTTCCCCGTCCACCTTATCAGTATGATTGCTCTGATGGTTCAGGGTCGATTTAAGTCCATATCCCCTCCTCTCAGGAATGGTTATTCCCGTCCGTTTGCCAAATCGCCAATGATGAGTGTAGACGTTAAATTTCAATGTTCATTTCTTCTTCTTCTTCTTCTTCTTCTTCTTCTTCTTCTTCTTCTTCTTCTTCTTCTTCTTCTTCGTCGTCGTCTTCTTCTTTTTCTTTTTCTTCTACTTCTTCTTCTTCTACTTCTTCTTCTTCTTCTCCTTCTACTTCTTCTTCATCTTCTTCTTCTCCTTCTACTTCTTCTTCTTCTACTTCTTCTTCTACTTCTTCTTCTTCTTCTTTTACTTCTTCTTCTACTTCTTCTTCTTCTTCTTCTTCTTCTGCCCCCGTTGGGGTGCCGGGGGTTTCAGTATAAATAGTATCCCCACTTTCTGGAAATTTAGTGCTTTAAATTCCCACTGTCGCTGTCTTCCTCATTTGCTCTTTCTCATTCCTGCTCTGTTCTATCAATCTGCTATACTATCTTCTTCTTCGCTAGACCCGTCACCTACCTTTTTTCTTGAAAACTCTTCCGGGACAAGACTCCTTGTTTGTGTATGGGGTCTGTTGGATCAGCTTGGGAATATTGGACGCTTTCTGCCAGGTGGTCACTAGGGCTTCATATGATGTTATTATTTAGCAATGTAGGCATTTTATATATATATATATATATATATATATATATATATATATATATATATATATATATATATATATATATATATATATATATATATATATATATATATATATATATATATAATATATATATATATATAAATTATATATACAGCGTCCCCTGCGTGGGATGTCTTTATTGTAAAGTGACTGGCTGGCGGAGGGCATTCAGTTTTCCCACTAGGGTTGTTTCATCAGATCTTTTATGCGGATTGGGGGTTGTCCGGTCCTGATTTGGCTCGGAAGAGTCCGCTGGACCTAAAGCAACAATTATGTAATGTCTTCTTCTTCTTCTTCTTCTTCTTCTTCTTCTTCTTCTTCTTCTTCTTCTTTTACTTCTTCTTCTGTGTCTTCTTCTTCTTCTTCTTCTTCTTCTTCTTCTTCTTCTTCTTCTTCTACTACTACTACTACTACTACTTCTTCTTCTTCTTCTTCTCCTTCTTGTTCTTCTTCTTTTACTTCTTCTTCTTCTTCCTTTTCTTCTTCTTCTTCTTCTTCTTTTTCTTCTTCTTCTTCTTGTTCTTCTTCTTCTTCTTCTCTCTCTCTCTCTCTCTCTCTCTCTCTCTCTCTCTCTCTCTCTCTCTCTCCCTCTCTCTCTCTGTCTCTCTGTCTCTCTCTCTGTCTCTCTCTCTGTCTCTTTCTCTCTCTCTCTCTCTCTCTCTCTCTCTCTCTCTCTCTCTCTCTCTCTCTCTCTCTTCTACTTATCTCTTCTTCTTTTTCTTTCCCTCGGTTTTTTTTTCTTCTCCTGGCTGCAGTCAATTCAATTCAATAATTTATTTTAACGTCTTTTCACATATGAGAATTTAGACCATACAGTCATTCTAACGCATGGAGACACAAACATATAATATAATATAACAATTTAAAGTTGAACTATGTCATGCAAAATATCTAACAGTACCACAGAAGTTTACCAACTGCAGGCAAGAAAATTATACTGTCAACATCTATCATTGCTGGACTATGCAGCAAAACGTCTATTGACTCTTTGACTATTTACATCGACATTCTTATCTCTATATAACAGAGCCAAAATAGGACATTTCATATAAAATATGTTTAACAGATATTGATTGTATACAAGTACAAACGACATCTTTTGAAAACTTGGTGTTCCATGAATTTACTCTTAGTGTATTAATTATTCTACACAAATGTCTTGGACAAGAAAATCTTTCATTCTTTCCATTGCTAGGTAAATTAGAATATATATTCTTTATAATAAAGATATTAATTCAAATACTGAAGGCTTGATATCGTTATAGGTAATTGTATCATCTACTTTCATTGCTCTTGTTTTGATTGATTGATTGATTGATTGTTGCTTTAGGTCCAGCGGACTCTTCCGAGCCAAATCCGGACCGGACAACCCCCGATCCGCATAAAAGATCTGCTGAAACAACCCTAGTGGGAAAACTGAATGCCCTCCACCGGCCAGTCACTTTACAATAAAGACATCCCACGCAGGGAACGGCTGAGGCTTTACCCCAACTACTCGAACCCCCGGTTACAAAAACAAAATAGAATACAAACATCATTATAAAGTATCAACAAAACACATACATATATAATGCCTATATTGCTAAATAATAACATCATAGGAAGCCCTAGTGACCACCTGGCAGAAAGCCTCCAATACTCCCAAGCTGATCCAACAGACCTCATACACAAACAAGGAGTCTTGTCCAGGAAGAGTTTTCAAGAAAAAAGGTAGGTCATTGATCTAGCGAAGAAGAAGATAGTATAGCAGAGTGATAGGACAGAGCAGGAATGGAAAAGAGTAAATGAGGAAGACAGCGACAGTGGGAATTTAAAGCACTAAATTTCCAGAAAGTGGGGATACTATTTATACTGAAACCCCCGGCACTCCAACGGGGGTACTGTTGCCGCAGTGAATCTGTCATGCCTATAAAGGAAAGACAGGTTTTCAACTGGGGCTTTCACTTTTTCCTTTATAGGTTAGAACAATCTACAGTGGCAAGATTGCTCATGACCCCAAGGGGTTGCTCCTTGTTTAGCCATGATGATGATAGCTCGTGATGGCTATACATTTTACTCCCGGTTCCTGAACCTTAAAATCCCTTTGACCCCTCCCGCCTTGACTCCTGTGGAAAAAAAAAAACAAAACCCTTATTCATATAACATCTGTTCTCATTTCCCCTGTTCAACAAATAACTTTGTTTAAGTCCGCAAAAAGCGTTTCAGCAAAAGTATTTCCCGGCCCGTGATGGCATTCTGTAATAGTATATTATTATTATTATTATTATTATTATTATTATTATTATTATTATTATTATTATTATTATTATTATTATTGTTGTTATTGTTATTATTATTATTATTATTATTATTATTATTATTATTATTATTATTATTATTATTATTATTATTATTATTATTATTATTATTATTATCAAACTATGAGGACTATCTTTCGCCATCCAAAATTCACAGCTGGGGTGCGTCGCGGTTACCTATCTCGATTCCGGGATAACTATATCGGTCACCAAAGCGTAATGCAGCTGCTTTCCATAGCTTCCGAACTTCTGAACATTTTGTTTTGTCCATCCTACAGATGTTTTTACTGTTTACGTTGTGTGGGAGGCAGTTTAATAAATCTGCATGGTTCAGTTGTGCTTGGAGACAATCAATAATGTTGATGCTGATTTGGGGGTCATTGTTATAACGTGAATGGAAGGGGACAATCCCCATTGGTATTTATCTTCTGATTTTGCAAGTCAAGTCAAGTCAAAAGCGCTTTATTCCATAAAACCCCTTGGGGCACTTGGATACAACGAAAATGAATATAAATAAACATACATGTAGAATAACCATAAAAATCATAAAATACGGTATAAAATACATATGTACATATATTACAAAAATAAAAGTTAATCTTTCACACTCGCGTTCTAAGAGACATAATAAACATTTACAAAATACACGTTCATTATTATCACACAACACAAGCTTACTAGTCTACATAAAACTTATGTCCACACAAGCTGATCACAAATCGCACGCACTCTCTCGCAAGATTGGGTGATAAAGAAGGGGAGAAGGGGGGGTACACACTGGTATTGGGTATTTATATTGTCATTACTGAAAAAAAAATCCCTATTATTACTATCATTAATATTACAAATCGTTATATTACGTTCTAAAGCTATCCATTATTATTTTCATAAACCTAGCCAGTTTCAGCAGAATAGTTTTATTTTTCGTTGAAAATAAATTAAAAAATTTAATAGCATTGGGTCGCACATAGAAAAACCATTTAAGCAGCTCTTTTCTATCATCGTCGAAATGTGGACATATAAAAATAAAATGAAATTCATCTCCTAACTCATTAAAAGTACATTTATTACAGAT
>CM072512.1:119568704-119928704 GCA_036898135.1 Oncomelania hupensis
ATAGTTCCTTTTCTACATGACCGTCCTGTGTTAGGAAGCGCCAACCTTTCTTGGTAAGAGAACCTTCTTTTTTATTTGTTTTGGAATACTATAGGGGCAGAACTTTTATTGATTTATTTATTTATTTGACAGTTCTTTTATAGCGCGCTTTTCCAGCTCAAGAGCTGCTCAAGGCGCTGACCTCACTGACACAGGATCTCATTCAAGCCGCCCACTTGCAACATTTGTGCGCATCGTTTGACGCCAAGACAACTGAACACAATCATGGACGACCGGGTACAGGGGAGAAGGGACCTAGTGCATGCTGCGTGTATTTGTGTAGCCGACACTCAGCCGTCTAGGACACGAGCGTGCACAGACTAACCCTCGGTTTATACTCCCATCCGAAGGAGAGCTGAATGTTAAGGTTAACTTGTTTAAAAACTGTTTACTTATTTTATTTTTTTTTAAAGGTCTAGTTTTATGACGACCGTCCTCGTCTGGTCTGTACATTCCCCGGTTCTAACTAAGGTAAGGAGAATCAGATACTTAATCTTCACTTCGGTAATTGGGTGGGGGTGATTGTTGTGCGAAGTTTCGAGTCCTCTGGTGTTTGGATGGTCGCTCGCCCCCTCCTCTCTTCTCTCACCTTCCCCCTCCCCCCCCCAAAAAAAAAAAAAGTAGTAGCCACGCAGGCTGCTTGAGGTTTCCCAGAAGAGAGTGTATCCTGACCACTGTACTACTGTGCCACCGACAGTTTCCATTATTATGTCTAAATAAGGTTAATAACACTTTATAGGTTGGTCTATGTGCAGGCAATCTTAGGCGACTTAAAGATGGCGAACTCATTCTTTGGCTATGGCTTTTGTTCCTATGACATTAACTTAAAGGGGAATTCATGATAACTTCATCCAAATCACCTTTTTCATCGCTATTATCAACTTTCCATAATCAAAATGATGAATTTCAATAGCATAGTCTCTCTCTCTCTCTCTCTCTCTCTCTCTCTCTCTGCTACCCCCTTCTCTTCCCCCCTCCTACCCTGTTCACTTCCCTTTTTCCTGAATGTAGGATTGAAGGAAATGTAAGAAGAATGTTTATAATAAAGGTTCCTGGTAGGATTTTTTAAAGTCGTGAGAGCCATCTTCCACAACTAAACTATTTCTTTGTACTTCTGAACGCGCTATTCAGAGCAGCTGAAGAAGTTCTTCGTCTTAGCACTGTGTTCTGGCAGGGTGCACAGGCTCCCGTATGATAAGAGAGAAAGACGCGTTAGCCTATTATAGACGTTCGCGTGTCCAGATTCGGGAGCCTGTGGTAGGGTGCTACCATCTCTCATATTTCTCCACTGCCGCTCTTCCCACTTCTAACTTTCTCTTTCATCTTTGGCAACACGAGACGATGGGGGAAAGGTCATCATCAGGCGGGCCCCGAGGCCAAGCACCCTTCCAATGCATCTAGCACTCCAACGTAAAGTGGTGTGTAAAGGCAGGGGGGGTCGCTATTAGAAGACGGAAAGAAAATTCGAATTTTATTTATAAATTATTTGATGGACCGCATAGGCTACCATTATTGAATTCCATTACCTTTATTAGGCTATGCTTATCTATATCTTGATCTACGAAACGTATTGCTACATTTTACCGAAATATGCCTCTGGTTTTTATTGACATGTGATGACAAACATATTACTAACTCTGTAGGCTATGTACTTAGCATTGCGACAACAAAAATGTGGCTTTGGTATGCAGAACATGCAGCCTAAATAATCGTCTTCATCGTCATGAATACAAAGCCATCGTCGTCCTACTGGCATCGGCCGCATCTGCACCGCCAAAGATCTTGTGCTTGTCTTATGCTATATAACTAACTGGGCTAAGCCCTAAATATACTACAACGCTCCAGTTTGAATGCACTCTGTATGGCATTATATTGCTATTATTGTTACAGAGTTACGATACTTGTTGAGCTGAGCGAAAACTGTTCAGACGATGGTTCAAAAGCTTTTTAAACGGCCCGGAGCACCGAAAAAACAACAACATTAATTAACAAAATTTGTAATAATAGCATGACCTTGATAGACAGGCGAGCGCCTCTGCTCCCTCGTAGTACTCAAGTTCAAGTTCAAGAATACTTTATTATCTCAACAGAGAAATTATGACATACAATTGCTGATCGGTCTGAAACATTAAAACAATACATACATAGATAAAACAAGTACACAGTAGACTACATCTATAGTAAATTTCCAGTATGAAATGACATCTCAAACATCATCACAAACATCTAAATCTTATATACAAAAATATTACTTAGCGCTTATTTAAAAACTCAATAGATTTTGGAATAAAACTGTTTTTTGTTCTTACAAGAGAACATTTAGGCACACGCAGTCTGCGACCAGAGGGCAACATTTCTATAAACCGAGGTCTAAGTATGTGCACGCACGCATGCATTCCATCGCACGGACTGTAAAGATCCTGACGCTCATGTCCTAGACGGAAGAGTGACAGCTACTACACAAATACGCCCAGCAAGCACTAGGTCCATTCTTTCTCCATCCCCGATCGTCCAGGATTGTGCCATGTCGTCTGGCCTGATGCGCCTAAAGTCAACAACCGGGCGCTCCGGGCGGCTGGAGCTAAGCACCTTATAAGATCTGCCAGCGCCTTGAGCAGCCCTTGATGTGGAAAAAAGCGCTATTAAGAATGATTAAAATACCTAAATAATGCAGGCTGGTACGGTTTTTAAAAAAAGGAGTTCTTCGGAAGTCTATATATAAACAAGACCGCTTTGCACCTTTACTCAAACTACGGGATTCGAACTTACGCCATCCGTGTGCCAGGCATCTTCATTCTCAAAGAATCAATGCAAAAAGTAGGCCTAAGTACGATCATGAAGTCTAGAAACTTAAGAAGAAGAAGAAGAAGAAGAAGAAGAAGAAGAATGATGATGATGATGATGATGATGATGATGATGATGATGATGATGATGATGATGATGATGATGATGAATAATAATAATAATAATAATAATAATAATAATAATAATAATAATAATAATAATAATACTGATGCTATATACGCGCTTTCCCCCAAATTATGAATAAGGCTCAAAGCGCGGCGATCTGTTTCACCTTACACGCTCATAATTATGTTTCACCCACTCTCACACACACAACAAAAATACACGTGAGTGATAGATGTGTACACATCTATCACTCAAACATGTGGCGTAAAGGCAAATAAATCGATATTAGAAGACGGTACATTTAAAAAAATCGAATTTTTATTGTTGAAATTTTTATACTGACTGCAATCAATAGCCGGAGAAAAATCTCGCTGACCTCAAACTTCCCTAAGGTTATTTGTGTAAAGAGAAACAGCGGACTAGGAGCCCGACAGTATCAGCTGAGAGAAGGGTTTGCAGGTGTCTCTCTCTCTCTCTCGTTCTTGGCGGCAGGGATAGCTTAAAAGTGGTCAGAGCGCACGACTTGTGTGAGTGCGTCTTGGGCGACGTGGGTTCGAATCTTGACTACATGATTATTGCTTTAGGTTTAGCGGACTCTTCCGAGCCAAATCAGGACCAGACAACCCCTGATCTGCATAAAAGATCTGCTGAAACAACCCTAGTGGTAAAACTGAAGGTACTCCACCAACCAGTCACTTTACAATAAAGACATCCCACGCAAGGGACGCTGAGGCTATACTCTAATTTATCGAACTCCCGTTTACAAAAACAAAATAGAATACAAACATCATTATACAATATCAACAAAACACATACATATAAAATGCCTACATTGCTAAATAATAACACCATAGGAAGCCCTAGTGACCACCTGGCAGAAAGCATCCAATTTTCCCAAGCTGATCCAACAGACCTCAAGCAGTCTTGTCCCGGAAGAGTTTTCAAGAAAAAAGGTAGGTGACTGGTCTAGCAAAGAAGAAGATAGTATAGTAGATTGATAGAACAGAGCATGAATGAGAAAGAACAAATGAGAAAGACAGCGACAGTGGGAATTTAAAGCACTCAATTTCCAGAAAGTGGGGATACTATTTATACTGAAACCCCCGGCACCCCAACAACGGGGGTAATCTTGATTTCAGCAAACTATTGTGTGATTGCTGGATATTGCGGGCCAGCGCCTTGAGAAGCTCTCTGAGCTTGTAATGGCGCTAAATACGAGAAATCTCTTTCTTTCTTTCTTTCTTTCTTTCTTTCTTTCTTTCTTCATAATTATTATCGCCTGTCACAGCCACTGCCTTAAAAGTGGGCACATCAGTGTGCTAACCACAGGAGAAACAACCACCCCAAAAATCTAACACATAAAACACCAGAGGGAACACTTACAACAATTTTATTCACACAAAGATACTAATATACTACTATTACTAAGATACTACTTATTTATTTAACCCACCCGAATACCCACAATCACACTGTAATGAAAAACAAAACTGGTAAACAAACAATAATAACAAATGATTGAGATTCTGATTTTCTTTAGAGTCTTTCTTCCTATTGCCTATACGAGATCACGTTAGTGGCTGTATAATAGTAAATTATTTCACTAATTTGTACAAAATATTAACTACACACAAAGGCTTAATAATATTTTAAACGGTAATAAAAAATATCTCTCAGTGGCTACAAATTATACAGGATACTTGACTATAGAAAATTCCACTCCAACTAAGTACATATCATTTCTTGAAAAAAAGGATAATAAGGTTGTCTTATTTTATCTTTTCTATCTATGCATGTGGCTTTATACACCCGGCAACTGACATTCTTTAAAGTCCATTTCTTGAGCAAATTTTCGAGGGAATACTAAACAACTTACCCCCGTTGGGGTGCCGGGGGTTTCAGTATAAATAGTATCCCCACTTTCTGGAAATTAAGTGCTTTAAATTCCCACTGTCGCTGTCTTCCTCATTTGCTCTTTCCCATTCCTGCTCTGTCCTATCACTCTGCTATACTATCTTCTTCTTCGCTCTGTGGGTTCGGGCAAATAGAATAGACCCAACGTTTCCCGGCGTGTCGTAAGAGGCGACTAACAGGGGTGATGTTAGCACGGCATCACTGGGCGAAAGTCTTCTACACAGAAGTCACCGGCCAGGGCGGAGGAACCTCACGTTACTACAGGTTCAACGACCACGTGCTCAGGGCCAAGGCGAGCCACACTGTATTCGTGGATTTCGGCTGTGGCCAACAGCCTGGAGAGGATTGGGCCCTGCCAGGTCTTTTTTGCCCAAGACACACTACATGATGACACAATCCACTAATTCCATACCGGATCGGTCGTCGCCCGGGCCGTCACCCGGCACAAGGACCGCGCCTTCCGTTGGCCACCAGGACGGAGGTGTTAAGTATGCTACTGATGGACAATATAGCAAGATCCGCACGAGAAACAACATCGTCATAGGAACCTGGAACGTCAGGACCCTAACTGCGGAAGGAAAATTAGAAGAACTGGCCCACGAGCTGGACCACTATCGATGGAACGTTCTAGGTATCAGCGAACTGCGCTGGAAAGGCCTAGGTGAAACAACGACTGACAAAGGCCACAAGCTCTATTTCAGCGGTAGAGATGACAGGCACGAACACGGCGTTGGATTCTTGGTCCACAAGAACATTCTAGCCACTGTCATGGGTTGCCGCCCAGTCTCCAGTAGACTCATTACCATCCGTCTGAGAGCAACCCCTTTCAACATTACCATCATCCAGGCCTATGCCCCAACATCAGACTATGAAGACAGCGAAGTGGAGGATTTTTATGAAAATATACAGGCGGTCCTTGACCAAGTGCCGAAGAAGGACATAGTCATAGTGCAAGGCGACTGGAATGCCAAGGTTGGCCAAGATGCGCACCGCAACTGGGGAGACACATGCGGACCCCACTGCAACAACGAGACAAATGACAGGGGTCTGAGGCTATTGGAGTTTGCCAGATACAACAATCTGGTACTGGCAAACACGCTTGGTCTCCACAAAAAATCCAGACGATGGACATGGCACAGTCCCGGCGGGGAACATCACAACCAGATCGACTACATCATGGTCAAGAAACGCTTCAGATCAAGCATCAACATTGGCAGGACACGCACTTTTCCAGGAGCAGACATTGGAAGTGACCACGATCTCGTGATGATGTCTTTCCGGCTCCATTTGAAGAGAGTAAATACAGCAAAGTGCACTAGGCTGAAGTTCGACCTGGACAAACTGCAAGACCCGGAGGTGGCAAAAATATTTCAGGCCACAATTGGAGGGAAATTTGCACCACTGCTTATTTTGGGGGCAGGCGAAGTAGATGTCAACACCATGACCAATACCTTCAACTCAGCTGTAACAGATGCCGCCACTGAGATCCTTGGCAAGCACCGACCAAAGAAGAAGCCGTGGATCACACCTGAACTTTTGGATCTGTGTGATAAACGAAGAGAGTTAAAAAAGAAAAAGAACACCTCACAGGGAGCTGATGTCTACCGAAAAATCAACAATGACATCCGAAAAGGCATGCGCACAGCAAAGGAGAACTGGATAGAAGATCAATGCCAGGAAATAGAGAACAATCTGAACAAGAACAACAGCAAGAAGGCCTACCAGACTGTGAAGCGGCTGACAAGTGTTAAACAGCCCAAAGTCTCCACTATCCAAAGCAAGTCTGGCATTTGCCTTACAGAAGAACAAGAAGTCTTGGACAGATGGACAGAGTACTGCTCTGACCTTTACAACCATACACCAAATGGAGACCCATCAGTTCTAGCATGTCCCGAGAGCAGAGAAGAAGAAGAAATCCTCCCAATTCTCCGGGAAGAAGTTGAGGCAGCAGTGCAATCGCTGAAGAAAGGGAAGTCAGCGGGAGTGGACAACATACCAGCGGAACTGCTACAAGCAGGAGGAGAAGCGATGACTGATGCTCTCACCACTATCTGTAACAAGATCTGGCAGAGTGGGGAATGGCCTACACCATGGACCCAGTCGCTTGTCATCACTCTTCCTAAAAAAGGTAACCTTCAGGAGTGTGAAAATTACCGCACCATCAGCCTCATCAGCCATCCCAGCAAGGTCCTCCTGAAAATAATACTCAACAGGTTGAAACCACAAGCTGAACAAATCATAGCTGAAGAACAAGCAGGATTCATGGCAGGGCGAAGTACCACTGAACAGATTTTCAACCTCAGAATAATCTGTGAGAAATACCTACAGCACCAACAACATCTATATCATGTGTTCATAGACTTCAAGAAGGCATTTGACCGAGTCTGGCATGCAGCTCTATGGGCAACCATGAAAGTGTACAACATCAGCCCTAAAATCATAGAAGTCATCAAAAGCCTGTATGACAAGGCTACCAGTGCAGTCCTCCATAACAGCGTCATCGGGAACTGGTTCAGAACAACAATCGGTGTGCGTCAAGGATGCCTACTCTCTCCAACACTCTTCAACATCTTCCTAGAGCGCATCATGTCAGATGCTCTTGCAGATCACGAAGGCACAGTCAGCATAGGGGGCAGAGCAATCTCCAATCTTCGTTTTGCGGATGATATTGATGGATTGGCTGGAGAGGAACAAGAACTTGAACAGCTTGTACAGAGGCTTGACACCACCTCCAGAGCTTATGGAATGGAAATAAGTGCAGAGAAGACCAAAATGATGACCAACAACACCAATGGCATCAACACGGACATCAAAGTACAAGGCCAATCCCTCAACACAGTGCACAGCTTCAAATATTTAGGAGCCATTGTGTCAGACAATGGGTCTCGACAGGAAGTCCTCTCCAGGATCGCACAAACAACTGCTGCCCTGACAAGGTTGAAGCCCATTTGGAAAGACAGAACCATCAGTCTACATTCCAAAGTAAGACTGCTGCGATCTCTGGTCATCTCCATCTTCCTATATGCTTGCGAAGCATGGACCCTCACAGCAGATCTCCAACGAAGAATACAAAGCATGGAGATGAGGTGCTACAGAAGACTTCTGTGCATTTCCTATACCCAACACATCACCAACGTTGAAGTCCGACAGACCATCACACAAGCCATTGGACAACACGATGACCTGCTCACAGTGGTGAAGAAACGGAAACTCCGATGGTATGGCCACGTCACCAGATCATCAGGCCTTGCAAAGACCATTCTGCAAGGCACAGTGCAAGGAGGTAGAAGAAGGGGGAGACCGAAAAAGAGGTGGGAGGACAACATTCGAGAATGGACTGGTTTGACACTGAGCGAAGCCATGAGGGCTGCTGAGGACAGAGAAAGATGGAGTATGCTGGTTAAGCGATCATCTGTGGTGCCCCTACGACCTTCGGGTTATGGGACAGGATAGGATAGGATAGGATCTTCGCTAGATCAATGACCTACCTTTTTTCTTGAAAACTCTTCCTGGAAAAGACTCCTTGTTTGTGTATGAGGTCTGTTGGATCAGCTTGGGAGTGTTAAAAAAAAAAAAAACAAAAAAAAAAAAAAAAAAAAATAAAGCCTCAGCCGTCCCTGCGTGGGATGTCTTTATTGTAAAGTGACTGGCCGGTGGAGGGCATTCAATTTTCCCACTAGGGTTGTTTCAGCAGATCTTTTATGCGGATCGGGGGTTGTCCGGTCCTGATTTGGCTCGGAAGAGTCCGCTGGACCTAAAGCAACAATCAATCAATCAATCAATCAAACTAAACAACTTTTCCTTTACACACTTTCTAAGTTTGTCTCGCTGGATGGCAGTCAGTGACCAGCGTGTTTCCCTCAGATGCTCAGGTTAGTTGAGAGGCCAGTAGGTTGTAACCACAGGCGATTGTATCTGGACACGCGAGCGCCTATGCCTGTGACGCGTCTCTCTTGGGTTATCTATATATAATCAAAGGGAGACGCGTCACAGGCATAGGCGCTCGCGTCTCCAGATACAAGCACCTGTGGCTGTAACCATAGTGCTCCCGGTGGTTCCGGTCAGGCCCAGCCACGTCACACTCCACAGTGGCAATGCCTCTACCGGTACGGTACAGCTACAGGTGCTTTCCCCGGACACGACGACACAACCCAACACCAGACGGCACAGGTTCGAATGGATCAAAGAAAGCGTACAGCTCTCTTCTTTCTTGGCAGGACATCAGCCCCAGGACGACTGGCGGCTGCCTCGCAGGGTGGCCGACACACTGCTTGAGAAAGACGGCAAATGGTACACAACCACGGCCCGTTGAAAAACACTGCTGGCACTAAAGCTAACTTTTGCTTCCAAAGTGACTCTCCTCGACTCCCCGATTTCGCTCCCTACAGCAGTTTTATTTGCTCGCACTCTCAAATTTAGTGCGCATATGGCTCACTGCAAAAACTTGCACGGCACATGATAATACATGTCTGCCATCATACCCATATAGCCCAGGCGTTTGTATCAGGACACGCGAGCGCTTATGCCTGTGACGCGTCTCCCTTTGGTTATCTATAATATAGTATAGATAACCAAAGGGAGACGCGTCACAGGCATAGGCGCTCGCGTGTCCTTATACAAGCGCCTGTGCCATATAGCGGCAATCTCGACCAGTTTAGGGTGACGAAGCAAAACTAACAAAAAAAAAAAAAAAAAAAAACAATTAAATTTAATTTATTTTAACTCCCTCACCTTCGACCCTCTGTGACAGTTTTAGAAACCCTATTATCACAGGCTTAGTAAACTGAGTGGTGACATCGCCGGTCTTAAAGGTACACACACAAATCATGGCATTCTTTCTTTACCACGTCTGTGACTTAATGAGAAAGAGAGAAAAACTTTGGAACTTTTTTTTAAATTAGGGATAAGATTTTTGACAATGATACAGTTTCTTCCCATCTATCCCTTAACAAAATTACCATAGTAAAGAGCCTTTAACTTTAACTTGGAAATTATAAAACTCACACACACAAGCACTCACACACATGCACGCACAATCACATCAACATCTTCATCATTATCTTTAAACAATTTTAGGCAAATCACTCCCTTACTTCATACTATCTTCTAATAATAATATAATAATAATAATAATAATAATAATACATAATAATAATTAATAATTTTAATTTAATAATAATAATACTAGTGCAGTGGTTGGAGCACTCGCTACTGTGTCGAAAGTGAAGCACCGTCCGGTGCGGTTAGCACTTATTGACCGCTAGTGAAGCGACAAAACACAGTTGACTCAACTGTGATTGAGTACCTACTCTTTGAGGGTGGGGAAGGTAAGCAGCGAGGGAGAGAGGGGCATACCCTCATTACGCTGGCCCAAGATAAGTGTGATCTCCAACATCACGCTCCCCTACGGCCACCTATGGGACTACTTTACCTTTACCTTTTTAATAATAATTTTTCTAATAATAATAATAATCTTTTTTTTTCTATTATTATTATATTATTATTATTATTATTATTATTATTATTATTATTAATTATTATTATTATTATTATTATTATAACAAAAATTATTTTCATTGTTACTATTATTATTATTATTATTATTATCATAAGAATAACAATAACAACAATCATTGTCATCACCACTATCACCACCACCACCATCACCACCAATATTATAATTATCATTATAACAAGAATTACAATAATAATAATAATAATAATAATAATAATAATAATAATAATAATAATAATAATAATAATAATAATAATAATAATAATAATAATAATAATAATAATAAGAGCAATAAGAAGAAGAAGAAGAAGAAGAAGAAGAAGAAGAAGAAGAAGAAGAAGAAGAAGAAGAAGAAATACATAAATAAATACATAAATAAATAATTCAATTCAATTCAATTCAATATTTTAATTTAACGTCTTTTCACAACAATGTGATTTTAGACAACCATAACAAACAAATAAACAAACAAACAAATAGAAATTGTTAATTATAGTAACTTAAATAAATCTGTTCCGACAATGATACGCGCGATGTCCTATAATATCGAACTATATAAGATGACTCTAATATCGTCTTGTGCACATAAATAATTCCATTTTCTTTGTACAGTGCTGTTAAAACAGTACAATCAAATAATATATGTTGTAAGGAAATAGTCCCAGCACATATACAAGTAACATTTTTCAAATATTTTGTACACCATGAATTCAAGCGTAGCTTACATACTAATCTAGCAATAGTTCTGGAACAACTAACAATATTTACTTTGGGTATTATTATATTAGTAAAGTGTTGTTCTAATAACGAATAATATTCAAATTGAGCTCATTTCACATTAGAATTAAATACTGTATGCTCACTTTTCATTGCACCTTTTTTGGCCAATTTATTTGAAATTTCGTTACCATAAATCTCTAAATGTGATGGGACTCAACAAAAAGTAATTCCAATACCTCTAATTCTAATACTATGAATAAGATATCTTACTTCAAACAATATATATGTTCTCTTTCTACATTTCCAATTTTTTAAAGCATAAAGCATAAAGAAATAAATAATTACATGAATGACTGTGTCTCATATAATATGTTATTATACATAACTTTTATAATTAATTTCGCAGATGCCTACATATTTAGAAACAGACAGACAGACAGACAGACAGACTGAAACAGACAGAGAGAGTCAGAGAAAGTGGAATTTAGGGTAAGTAAATTAAGACGCAGGATTGTTACATTGCAGTAGGCAGGATAAATTAAGTTGGATCTATAAATTAATTAAAGGGACTTTAGATCAAACATTTTCTGCGTCACATTTTTTTAACATATTGATACTGAGTGTTGCCCTACTGGAAAATACAATAATAACGTCAACCCATCCCCACCCCCACCCATCCCACACTCCTCACTCCCCTCCCCCCCCCCCCCCCCCCCCACCCCCCAAAAAAATCGAAAGGACTGTTTTAATATCGGCTACAGATTTTTTGACAAGTCACACATGCGTAAATGGCTACTTACTCGTGTAGCTTTCAGCGACTTTCCTGTCGCCTTCATCAGCACAGACTGAAGGTGAGAACTGGGATTCAGTTCACATCCTCGTGAGTACAAACACGGAAATGTGAATGAATGAGCGAGGTGTAGGTCGCTGGCAGTTGGTGTCGGCCCCGGTCATTGTTCAGGGTGGGGATGTGGGCTGCGATGTAGATAGCCTCATTGACACCCCTCTGGAACCATCTCTGCTCCCTGTCCAGCACTCTGATGTTGTCGTTCTCTAGGTGGGGGTCATGTTCGAGGAGGTGTTCCCCGAACGGAGATGAGTGCTTGTGGTGCTCCTTTCCACGTTTATGTAGTTTTCTCTCTGACTCACCCACATAGTCCTCGTGACAATCGCTGCACTTTAGCTTGTACACCATCCCCGATTTTTCCATTTTGTCGGTCTTGTCTTTGGGAGCGACAAGTTTACTTCTGATTGTGTTGGTGGGCTTGGAGTGGACGATGACCCCACGTTCCTGATCTTCCTGCTGAGGGCCTCCGTGACGCCACTGACGTAGGGGATGGTGGCGTGTCCCTTGCTATGGCTCTGACGTTCCGTCGAAGGATGGGGTGTTGACTTCTTCGACCCCGGGATGTCCCTGGCCCACTTCTGATATCCCGACACGCTGAGGACTTTCTTGATGTGATCGAGTTCGCGTTCTTTCGCTTGGGTGAGAGTGCGGATGACCCCCAGTTTGTGTTCGAGAGGTTGGTGGCTGTCAAACTGGAGGTACTGGTCGGTGTGCGTCGGCTTACGGTAGACAGAGAATGCAAGCAGAACTGTTTTAATGTCTGTCTAAATCCATAGATAACGTTTTTTAGTTTGTGTGCGCGCCTAATAAATAGCATCAAGGTTTATTCTGAAAAATAGCACTGCATGGAAAGTGTGCATAGCAAGTAGGCAGAGAGTTGTTTGCTTTCGACAATAACAAAAGAAAAGACGCCTCCAAATTCGAGAAGCTTAGATATAGGCGTCGGCTTGAGCAATGATTTTTTTCCCCGTCTTTCCTTTTTTTCTTTTATTCCTTCTGTGATCCTCTTTTAAATCTTTCTTTTTTCTTCCTTCTTTTCTGTCTTTCTTTCTTCTTCCTTTTCTTCTTACTTTTTTCCTTTCTTTCTTTCTTTTTCCGTGTCTTTCTTTCTTTTTTCTTGTATTTCTTTCTTTTTTCTTGTATTTCTTTCTTTTTTTCTTGTATTTCTTTCTTTCTTGTATTTCATCTTTCTTCTTTCTTTATTGTCTTTCTTTATTTGTTCTTATCTTTTTTCGTTCGTTCTTTCTTTCTTTAGTTCTTTCTTTCGATCTTTCTTTCATTCTTTCTTTCTTTCTTTCTTTCTTTCTGTGTTACTTGTGTGTTCTTATTTTCTAAGGAGGCATGTTTTTTTTTCTCTTTTTGTTTTTATTTTTACGCTCACACCTGACAAGAGGGGAACTGGAGTCTTGAATAAGCACTTCAGGGTCACTGACTTTAGAGTCAACGACTTGAAACGTGCTAAAATACAGCCAGTTCTGTTTTCAGCAAATGGGACCCATTTTCATAGTTTATGGCGCAAATTAGCCGAACGGCTTGAGCTAGATCCTATATCTCCAGCGCCTTGAACAGCTCTTGAGCGAAAAAAAAGCGCTATATAAGAACTGTTAAAAAAAATGTACCCGATGTTAATGTAAAGAAGAAGAAGAAGAAGAAGAAGAAGAAGAAGAAGAAGAAGAAGAAGAAGAAGAAGAAGAAGAAGAAGAAGACTGAAATCTTTGAGCAGTATTTTGATATTACGCTTTTAATTGGAGCTTCCTTGCGAGGGCCAAGCGTGATTTGTTAATGAATGATATTATTATTTTTATTATTATTATTATTATTATTATTATTATTATTATTATTATTATTATTATTATTATTATTATTATTATTATTAGTTTTGTTGTTATTATTATTATTATTTTGTTGTTGTTGTTGTTGTTATTATTATTATTATTATTATTATTATTATTATTATTATTATTATTATTATTATTATTATTATTATTTTTATTATTATTATTATTATTATTATTAAGAAAAAGAGGAAGATGATGATGGTGATGATGATGATGAGGAGGATGATGATGATGATGATGATGATGATGATGATGATGATGATGATGATGATGATGATGATGATGATGATGATGATGATGATGATGATGATGATGAGGATGATGATGATGATGATGATGATGATGATGATGATGATGATGATGATGATGATGATGATGATGATGGAAGAAGAAGAAGAAGAAGAAGAAGAAGAAGTGCTATAATAAAGAGAGATTGCATCTGAAAGTTCAGCAAGTGGAACCCGAACAAGTGGAACCCGTTGATGCACAGTTGATGGCGCAAAGTAGCCAATTTGGCAGCGACAAAAGAGAAACCCTTACGACTGAAGGCTACTGGGAAACTTTGTATTGTCTCTTTGGGGGGAAGGGAGTTGGAGTTGGGGAGTTGGGTACAATAATATTTTTTTTGTAAAAGGACAGATTGAAGACACAAGTCGGTTGTTTTACTGTTGTGGTGTGAACATTTCACCTGAAATTTATTTGGATTTTTCCACCTCCATATTTATGGTCGCAGCTGTGATCATGCATATTTCGATTTATTTTCAGCATGTCGTGTTATCCGAGATTGTACTTATTTGTAACGACATTTTAAGTTGCTGTTGTTGTTGCTGCTGCTTTTATTGTTGGGGAAGGGGAGGATTGGGGGGGTTGTTATTACTGTTGACGGTGATGTTGTTGTTGTTGTTGTTGCTTTGCAACGGAAAACATAATGAATAGCATGGCTGTTCTAATCCAGCAGCTGCCAGTTTGTTTTCTTACTAATTTTGTTTTTCTACCGCAGTTTCCAACCTTACTTGTTGATTGCTTGCGTTAGTGTTGTCAACGTGGTTATCAGTTTCAAGGTTTGTGTGTGTGTGCGTGTGTGTGTGTGTGTGTGTGTGTGTGTGTGTGTGTGTGGGTGTGTGTGTGTGTGTGTGTGTGTGTGTGTGTGTGTGTGTTGTATTTCCAGACAGTTGGAAATACTTTGAAATAGTCGAGGACGGGTGTAGGGTGAAGAGGGGAATGGAAGAAGAAGCAGAACGAGTCAAATATTGGTCTCTCGGTCGGTCGGTCGGTCGGTCTGTCTGTTCATTGGACGCCATATTTCAAGAAACACTGCACGTATTTTGACCAAACCTCATAGACGTATTACCTAGGTTATTGGCCTGCCTCCAGTGCCATCATACTTGCTTTACCGCAAAGGTCAAGGTCACTGCGGTCATTTTGTTGCTAGGCAACACCTTTCGCTCAAGATCTAATACATGGTAAAACGATTTTGTGGAATTTTTAGTATACAGGTACTTTATCTATAAGGGGCCGTCGTTCAGTAGCAACCTGGTTTTTAGTCATTTGGTCAGTCAGTTGCTCTTTCACTTTTTTGAGTGTGTTCAAAACATAACTTGCTGTCTTATCGCAAAAATAACTGAACCCAAATTCCTCATGTTTACTTTGCGGATACTTTTAACTACTGTTAAGCTTGGTAAGGGGGTGTCGGATAGCGCAGTGGTTGGAGCACTCGCTACTATGTGTCGCAAGTTAAGCACCGTCCAGTGCGGTTAGCACTTGGATGGGTGACCGCAAAACGTGAAGCGACAAATAACAACGCCCCCAGTTGACTCAACTGTGACTGAGTACCTACTCTCTTAAGGGTGGGGGAGGTAAGGCAGCGAGGGAGAGAGATGGTCATCACCCTCATTACGCTGGCCCAAGATAAGTGTGATCTCCAACATCACGCTCCCCTATGGCCACAAGGCTATGGGACCACCTTTACCACCACCTTACATTTTAAGCATGTTACAAAACATGGACCTTCACGGGAAGGTTGGTTGGTTGTTTTTTTTTTGTTTTTTTTTTTGGTGTTGTGTGAACATTTCACCTTACGCTGATTTTTTCCATCGATATTTATGATCTCAGCAGCAATAAAGTATTGTGTTGTTGTTGTTGTGCTCATGTATGAGGTTGCATTTGTTTGCCATACGTGTGTGAGGCTTGTAGAACCCATGCGTTACATACCAAAGCTAACAATGCCATACCGTAACACTATTAATATACGTAATACATCCTCGTTCTTGTTTTCCTAGGACATAGTACAATACAAGACATTGTTCTGGTACATCTCAGTCAGGTCAATACACACAATACAAAAATACAACGTCACACAGACACATGTACAGACAGATACTCACACACAAACATCGACTGGCACACACACACACACACACACACGCACGCACACACTTACACACAATACAAGCGCACTATGTCACACACACACACTCTGAGGCACAGACACACAATCTCATACGCACAAACTAACACATCATTCACACACACACGAACACACACACGCACACGATCATGCATGCACGTATTGAAACAGTATAACACGCACTGAAGCACACGTTAACACATTAGTTCTCTCAAATACACACGCAAGCAAACGAACAACCAAGCATGATCACACAAACACACATGCAAACCCATAAATCTGCCAGATTGTATGTATATATAACCATTTCACACCATCAACGTGCAAGTTAGCACGTTTCTTGGCATTTCGCCTTTTAATGAAAACAGAACTCGGCAACGTTAAAGCAAACCTTGTTTGTTAACACACAAGCATTGCTGTTAACGGAATTGTTGGTGACAACAAACTACGAACTATTTAAAGGGACTATACCCTGCCCCAACCCTCTCCCTTCACCCTCTCCCCTCCCCCTCTCGTATCCGTTTAACATTCGCAATGAATGTTGCCCCACCTGAAAAAATAGTTTGCTAAATTTAAAAAAATTTCTTTCGATAGTACAGTTATTTTTTTTAAGCAATACATTCTGTAGTTTGGGTGCCTATTAATACAAGCGCGAGTCAAAAAATAATGTTATTTTCTTTAGGACACGCATAATTACCAACGCAGGAACATGTATCATACATCACAATGAAGCTGGTCCTGGATCACATCCTTACTTCTCAATTAGTCACCGTTTTTCTTACTAGCAATGTTCCACCTTGGAATGAGAACATGTATCCCCTGCCTGCTGAGATTTTGTTGACTGTTCTAATCAGCGCTCTCAGTACCCAACGGGCACACACTTTTAAAAAGCCAAGTGATTCGGCACTGTTGCCAGCACTTCCATGGCTCACTGCAAGGTTTTCTGCCAACTCATCAGGAGTTATGCGCCAGTCTTCTCTGATCAAAGCATCTGCTTTTGCTTTACTGGCAGGATTCACAGAAGAGGACGGCCGGCTAGAACGGGGTTTATCGGCTACGCTCACAGGTCCCACCTTTTCATCATTCAGCTGACGGACCCACCTGCATACATTGCTATAATCTAAAGTATTGTTCTCAACCACATTTTTGTAATCGTCTGTGACACAAGTATATCAACTAACAAGTTAGTATCTCGTATTGCCCCTAGTCGACGTGCGGTGGTCCCGTTTAGCCACAAGCTGAAACGGGGATATCCCAAACCTAAAAATAGAATAGAGAATTCTGGGAAATCTGTTCTCGCGAAGATGTGCTCGCTGAATGAAACGAAAGTTGGGAGAGGAACTGCATATTTCTGGTAGTGAACAAAGGCAGAAACTTGTCAGCAGTATTATCAGCGATGGAGTTATAATGGACGAAGTGCTCCATACCTATGAGGTTGCCTTTGCTCGAGCAAAGAAACTAAAGAAGGATTTAGCCGACGTTATTTCAGAAAAGGATTTCTCTACCCATAATTCCCCTGGGTTTTGAAGTTTCTAAAAAGTTATTTCAGGCCGATGACGCTCTATGGAGCTCAAAGCATGTAAAGGGAAGCAATCGGTTGTACGCGCACGTCGATAGAGACATAGAAGAGAGATACTAACTTGTTAGTTGATATACTTGTGTCTGTGACTGTTCACAGGGGTTTCCCCCTCAGCAACAAGGCGTTAATCACTTATCTTTGTTTTTGACGCAACTCTAAGAGGGCAGCCATTTTGAATTTCATTGGGAGTCTAAAAACCTGCAAAGTAAGAAACAAACTATTTCATAACTGTATTATTACGCAAGGATACGGAATAAAATTTTAACGACAAATTTTGATATGCAACGTTATGATTACAGTTAGTTAGAATTTGGTTTAGGGTTAGGCTCAGGGATAGTGTTAGGGTTAACTTTAACTCTAGGCCTAGACTAGGCCCTATTTTCGGCATTTTCACCCTTAGTTTCATGGTTGCAAAAAGCACATGTTTGATCGTGCTCTTCAATAAAACATGGCTGTTCGACACTCGAAGATGTTCTTGTAAAAATATTGCAAGACGGTGATAGTGGTGAAGAAGATTTTGGTGGAGATGGAAACTATAATAATTCTGATTTTGAACCTGTAAATTTTGACTCTTCATGATAGTGGCAGCGATTCAATCTCTGACCAAGAGACACTTGAGGTAGAATTACTAGTACAGTATTTGTCTTTCCTTTCTTTTCTTTTTTTGTTTGATGTCCAATGAAGTTATCCATGGAGTGTTAAAATATTGTAACATTGTTGAGTTTGTAAATCACCTAAAACATGCATGATTGTGATAATGTGTGGGGTCTTTTTTTACCAGTCAGCAACAATATTGAAAAAAGGGATTACAAAAAAACAACTGAATGTCACACATTCTTACAGGCACACACATCTTAATTTTCTTATTTACTCTTCTGTTGACTGCGAAAAATTTCAGACATTTTTATCAAAACTTCCCCTGAAATTTAAAAAAATGACAAACGTTTTGACTCGCTTTCGTAATAGTCACCGTTAGCTATCTCGCTCTAATACTAAAACACATTTTATGTAGGCGAATAGATCGTAGAGCATATTTGGTGTACCGTTATACAGGGGAAATCAACCCTTGTCAGAACAGAAACGCTAAAAATTCTAACTTAGCGGTACGACTGAGCAACCCAAGCCCACCTACTTTATCGTTGTTTAATTTAATAACAAATGCGTATTCAAGGGTTTGGGGCCAAAAGTAAACAAAGACTTCGACTTTGGGACCCTTTAATTGTCCGATCCAAGAACCGCGTTTTCAGAAAACAGCTCTCGCTTGGCACTTGGCTATAACAGGCACAGACTAGCTCAGTGGGTCGTGCTACTTGCCAGGCGTACATTGCTGAGACCTGGGTTGGGTTCGCCTTCGACCGCTGACTGGAGACGTTGTTTTTGTTTGACCTCAACAGTAGTGGACTTTTTGTAATGACTCTTTGTACAGTGCGCATTGAAGCTTAGGTCTTCATCTATTTAGACGGTGACCGAAGGTTGTTGTTTTTTGGTATGGTTTTTTTCCGATCTCAACAGTAGTGGACGTTTGGAATGACTCTTTGTACGGTGTGCATTGCAAATTGGTTTTGATTCTTCTTATACGGTGACTGGAGATTGTTTTCCCTCAACTGAAGTGGACTTTTTGTAATGACTCTTTGTACGAGATGCATTGAAACTTGGGTTTGAATTTATTTCGACAATTACCGGAAATTGTTTTGTGTTTTTTTTTTTCGCAACAGTAGTGGACTTTGGGAAATGACTTTTTGTACACTGTACATTACAACTTGAGTTTGATTCACCTGAGAGGGTGACCGGCAATTGGTGTGGTGTTTTTGTTTTCTTCTTCTTAACAATAGTGCATTTACTTTGTAATGACTCTTTGTACGATGTGTATTGCGACATGGGTTTAGAATTGAACTGAGGTTTATATCCGTTAATGGAGACGGGAGATCTTTGTCTCAACAATAGTTGACTGGATGAGGTGACTTTTTGTATGGTGTTTCGCGTCCCACCCACCCTGCTGTTGCTGAAGAAGAAAAACGCGCAAGCATACTATACAAGCAGCTCGGTGTGGTAGCGTCGTGGCTTAGTGGCATAGAACAGGCTCCTTTTGCATGCAAGAGACCCCGGTTCGCATCCCGATGGTTACAGGACAGTGTGTCGTCTCAGCGGCACGTCAAAGGACCCGAGCATTTCTGTTACACAGGCACTTGATAGGCCCATTCACGCAGGTCATTCACGCTCACAACGGAACATTTGCGGTCTTCATCGGACAATGAAAGTTCTATTGTATTGTATTGCAATTGTGTTGTATCGTATTGTAGTGTGGTGTGATGTGACGTGGTGTGGTGTGGTGTGGTGTGGTGTGGTGTGGTGTGGTGTGGTGTGGTGTGGTGTGGTGTGGTGTGGTGTGGTGTGGTGTGGAGTGGTGTTGTGTTGTGTTGTAGGTGGACGAGGTAGCTCAAAGCAATAGTCCATGGTACCTCTCGATCGAGCAAGTTGTTTTCTGAAGGTGGGAAGACAGAGGGGGGTTGGTGGGGTGTGGGGGTGTGCAGTGTAATGATATATAAGCTCCATTACTGATTTGGTCAGCACCTTGTGCAGCCCTTTGTTTTTGGTAAC
Organism: Oncomelania hupensis; assembly: GCA_036898135.1. NCBI lineage: Eukaryota > Metazoa > Mollusca > Gastropoda > Littorinimorpha > Pomatiopsidae > Oncomelania > Oncomelania hupensis. The sequence continues at coordinate 119,589,072 of CM072512.1, forward strand.
TGCTCTCAAATGAGAAGACTGATATTCTGTTGATTTTTTTAAAGTGATTTTGGCGTACTTGATAAAAGATTTCAATCAACCAAAACAGCGTACTTACATCTTGTAAGTTACGAGTTTTTGTATGTCCAGGCTTACCTTCCAAATAGTCGAAAGAGGGAGGGGGTGGTGGAGGGGGGAGGAAGGGGGAATCAGGACGAGCCAAAGGTCGGTTTGTGGGACCTGTTTGTCCGTCGGTCCGTTGGACGTCATATCTCAAGAACCACTGAACGGATTGGATCAAACTCCTTCGGATGAGAGTATAAACCGAGGTCTAGTATGTGTCGCATACATTCCATCATAACGGACTTTAAAGATCCTGACGCTCATGTCCTAGACGGGTGAGTGCCGGTGACAAGAAAACACCCAGCATGCACCTAGGTCCTTCTCCCCCATCCCTGGCTGCCCAGGATTGTGCTCAGTTGTCCGTGCGCCCAAAGGCTGCGGGTGGGCGTCTCGGGCGGCTTGAGTTAGATCCTGTATCGGCCAGCGCCTTGAGCAGCTCTTGAGCTGGAAAAGCGCTATATAAGAACGATTAAATAAATAATGTGATCAAACTTCATTCTCTTCGGATCATTACCTAGGTTAGTGGCCTGTCTCCCGGGCCATCCTATTTGCTCTACCGCAAAGGTCAAGGTAACTACAGCCATTTTGTTGATGCACACGCTTTGCTCAATATCTCAACAACAACAACAACAACAACAACAACAACAACAACAACAACAGCAAAACGGCCAAAGCGATGCTTTTGAGTTTTGGTATGCAGGAACTTCAAATCATAGGTCCATCCTATAGTAGCACCCCGGTTGTCGGACATTCGGTAGGTTCGAATTCCACTTTTGTGGTCACAACGCACTTTTTGCATTATCTCAAGAATAACTGAACCGAAATTCGTCATGTTTACTTGTTGCATATACTTTCACTATTGCTAAGCGTGTTATTCTAATTTGTACTTTCTCAAAGGTCAAGGTCATTGTGCTTCATAATTTTCTAAACACGATTTGCACTGTCGCCTATCTCAAAATTGGCTCATCCGATTTGAAAAAAAAAATGTTTTGCTCGCAGATACTTCAGGCCCTGACCTTATAATTCGACGTTTTCATTTTGTTTCTTTCATTAGCTAGGAAAACGCCGAGTCACAAACACAGCCAAGAAAATTACAACTTTTCAAAATGTTTGTTTCATCGGCTATGTGTGTGTGTGAGAGTCTTTTAAAATACATTTGAATAGCTTGTCATCTTGTTTCTTTCGGTATTAAGCGATGTAGCAAGTTATTTGGGAACCATCTCAGAGCCCATTTAGTGGGGCCGGGTAGCTCAGTTGGTAAGAGCGTCTTGCTAGTAACCGAAAGGTCGCTGGTTCGAATCCAGGATTGGTCAACGTGTGATCATATTATTTTCCCCTTTACCAACAACTGGCCCGCTGGTGTCAGTATAAATCGGTCCAGTAGTCACCTATATGCGAAAGTGTCGTGTGACTATAATCTACAAACAACAACAACAACAACAACAGCCCATTTAAGCCTCACGACAGTCGTAATTCTTTTCTGGCACGAGATTAATCAGTTTTATTCCCGAGAACATGGCGAGAATTACGTTACATGCACTTAAAACCTGGAGGCGCCTGCATAATGGTGCAAAAAAAAAAAATTCAGATTGTCGCGAGCTATTTCTTGCCGACGACAGAACATAATACAGCAGCAAATGAATGACCATAGTGGTTTGGTCATGCTTGGCGCAGAAGAAGAAGAAGAAGAAGAAGAAGAAGAAGAAGAAGAAGAAGAAGAAGAAGAAGAAGAAGAAGAAGAAGAAGAAGAAGAAGAAGAACAAGAAGAACAAGAACAAGAACAAGAAGAACAAGAAGAAGAAGAAGAAGAAGAAGAAGAAGAAGAAGAAGAACAACAACAACAACAACAACAACAACAACAACAACAACAACAACAATAATAATAATCACTAATAATAACAACAACAACGACCACGGTGGTGATGGTGATAATAATTTTTGTTTTACATTTTATTGTCCCATTTCATCGGGAAATTCTGGGCCGCATTCCCTGGGGAAGACGTAGTCGCAGCATGTGGCGCGCCCAAACCCAACCTACCTAATATTAGTTGTGTGTTGTTGTTGTTGTTTTTAAATGTTGCTGAGGGGAGCTAACCGGAGTACCCGGACTTAATCCCCGAGACGTTGCCCGAGTCGAAAGTAAATAATATTTGGAGAAACATAGTGCCCAGAACCCCCGTTGGGGTGCCGGGGGTTTCAATATAAATAGTATCTCCACTTTATGGAAATTTAGTGCTTTAAATTCCCACTGTCGCTGTCTTTCTCATTTGCTCTTTCTCATTCCTGCTCTGTTCTATCAATCTGCTATACTATCTTCTTCTTCGCTAGACCAGTCACCTACCTTTTTTCTTGAAAACTCTTCCGGGACAAGACTCCTTATTTGTGTGTGAGGTCTGTTGGATCAGCTTGGGAATATTGGACGCCTTCTGCCAGATGGTCACTAGGGCTTCCTATGGTGTTATTATTTAGCAATGTGGGCATTTTATATGTATGTGTTTTGTTGATAATTTATAATGATGTTTGTATTCTATTTTGTTTTTGTAAACGGGGGTTCGATAAATTAGAGTGTAGCCTCAGCGTCCCCTGCGTGGGATATCTTTATTGTAAAGTGGCTGGCTGGTGGAGAGCTTTCAGTTTTACCACTAGGGTTGTTTCGGCAGATCTTTTATGCGGAGCAGAAGTTGTCCGGTCCTGATTTGGCTCGGAAGAGTCCGCTGGACCTAAAGCAATAATCATGTAATGTAATGTAATAGTGCCCAGATGCTGGATCGATCCCACCCCGGCCAGGTGCAATTGGTTTCTGGCTTCGGACAGGGCAAGTTAGTCCCGCCTTAGACCACTCGGCCACAACGCTTTCTCTCTCTTCTTTTTTTTTTTTTTTTGATTTTTTTTTTCATGATGATGATGATGATGGTGGTGGTGATGATGTTGATGATGATTGATTGATTGATTTATTGTTGCTTTAGGTCCAGCGGACTCTTCCGAGCCAAATCAGGACCGGACAACCCCCGATCCGCATAAAAGATCTGCTGAAACAACCCCAGTGGGAAAATTGAATGCCCTCCACCGGCCAGTCACTTTACAATAAAGACATCCCACGCGAGGGACGGCTGAGGGTTGACCTCAACTACGCGAACCCCCGGTTACAAAAACAAAATAGAATACAAACATCATTATAAATCATCAACAAAACGCATACATATAAAATGCCTATAGTGCTAAATAGTACAATCATAGGAAGCCCTAGTGACCACCCGGCAGAAAGCGTCCAACACTCCCAAGCTGATCCAACAGACCTCACACACAAACAAGGAGTCTTGTCCAGGAAGAGTTTTTAAGAAAAAAGGTAGGTCATTGATATAGCGTAGAAGAAGATAGTATAGCAGAGTGAAGGACAGAGCAGGAATAGGAAAGAGTAAATGAGGAAGACAGCGACAGTGGGAATTTAAAGCACTAAATTTCCATAAAGTGGGGATACTATTTATACTGAAAACCCCCGGCACTCCAACGGGGGTACTGTTGCCGCAGTGAATCTGTCTTGCCTATAAAGCAAAGACAGGTTTTCAACTGTGGCTTTCACTTTTCCCTTTATAGGTTTGAACAATCTACAGTGGCAAGATTGCTCATGACCCCAAGGGGTGTTGATGATGATGATGATGATGATGATGATGATGATGATGATGATGATGATGATGATGATGATGATGATGATGATGATGATTCTTTTCAGGATACAACCGTTGCGTCGGAGAAAGTAGGGAAAATCCGTGTTAATTTTATGAACGCCATTCCGATGCTGGAATCTTGGCAACGTTCAATCGTCTACAAATGCTTTTAGTTTTTTTAAATAGTTCTACATTCTATAATAATATTATATTTAGTAATCAGAAAAGACGAAAGTTCTACATTAAAATAATTTGTAGTTTCATGTTTATATTTTGCAGCCTATTATTATTTTGAAAACAACCAAAATTCACCATAAAACAAACCTTTGCCGGCTGTATTTGTCCTGCCGGTCATTCACCCGTCTATAGAACACGAGCGTCAGGATCTTTAAAGTCCGTGCCCCAGTCTAGACCTCAGTCTATACTCTCAGTCGAGGGAATGTATGGGACATTACTCCCACACGATGACCGGCATTTGGAAGGGAGATAATTCTGCGAAAGGTTGACACAAATGTAGTGAGCACCTGTGTGTGTTTATGTGTGTGTGGGGGGGGGGGGGTGCGTGTGTGTGTGTGTGAGAGAGAGGGAGAGAGAGAGGAGGGAGAGAGGTGGTGAAGAGGGGAAGGGACATAACTGACGAAAGTCGATCAATACTGAGCGACATTTGGAGGGGAGATAATCTTGTGAAAAGTTGGCACTAATGTAGCAAAGCGTCACGGTCTGGGATTAACTGCCGGTTATAGTCCACCATTTTGTATCGGCAAAGGTGCAAACAAAAACAATAACTGAACGACTCGAAGATGAGGCAGACATATTTGGGCGTGACACGGCATGCATTCCTGGATGCCTCACGCTGATCTAGGCAATGTGGAATATTTATTTATTGTTTACCTTTGAAATAGTTCTTGGACGATAGAGAGATACCGTGATGGAACAGCTTGCCGTTCACTGACCTACAGGCAGTTGCCTGTGCATTCCAATACAACGTTTTATCAAGCATACGACCACATGGACAACAAACCAGCACATAGTTCTAGACTGACAAATGACCAGACAGACTGAAGCGGACACTGGCTGGCATTCAGACTGCGAATACAGCTAACGCCCAGCCAAAATGGAATTGCATTGGTACATTGCCTATCGCATCTGGCATGATGGGTTCTACCGGGTGGTTGAACGGTACCTCCCTATTCAAAATGGCTGATAACTTTAGTAAAAATTACTGCATTTTGGAACAAACAAAACCCGTATTGATCATTACAGTGGTGGACTGTAACTGATGATCTCTGATTTTCACCTCACAGTGACGAGACCAGCCCATTATCGCCCGTAGCCTGACAGTCGATCTTACGTCTCCTTGGGTCCGATTCATAGCAGCAGACTTCAATTGCGGAAAGTTACTAACTTCGAGCTCGTAGTCCACTTCCGATGCGGACTACCGTAGTTGGTAACTTAGGTGCGGCCTACTGGCTCATTCATTACGAACTATTGCTCAAAGTTCGTAACTTGCGAACTAGTTGTTAACTTCGTGTGAAGTCTACCGCGCAGCAGTTGAGCTCGCTCACGCGGCGTCAGGCGACAAGTCCATTAAAAACGGTTCTCGTCCCTGTGAAATCAAATTCGTAACTTGCGAACTAACTATAGTTGATAACTTCGTGTGAAGTCTACCGCGCAGCAGTTGAGCTCGCTCACGCGGCTGTCAGGCGACAAGTCCATTAAAAACGGTTCTCGTCCCGGTGAAATCAAATTACAGACCAGCCGTTAAATTCTACCACTGTAAGGATCACGATTACATTTTGTTTCCTGCAAATGTAATATATTTACAAAATTTATAAGCAATGTTCAATAGGGAATTAATTTTCAGCCACTCTCTATAATACTGTGGAACTTTATGGTATAAACTACAGGTAGGCAACTTTAGGAACTGTTCAATGCAGACATGCCAAGTGTCGGAGATTTCTTATTGCCAGCTAAGTTTAACTTTGATAGCAACATTAGAGTGAAGAGGTGGTTTAAATTTAGAGAGTTCGGGTCAAAGAGAATATACAAATCCATATGCATCCCCTGTTTCAGCGTATATCACCAGAGACAGATTTAGTATCCGTTAAAAGTTGTGTAATTAAGGCTACTCGGAAGTTCAAGGGACAGAGTTATTTTCCGTTAAAAGTTCTATAATTAGGTTACTCGAAAGTTCAAGAGACAGATTTGGTTTCCGTTAAAAGTTGTAAAATTAGGCTTCTCGGAAGTTCAAATCTTGAAGATGTGCCAAGCCATCTGGAAAAAGAGTTACGCAACTTTCAGCTATGGAACGTAAGCAGTGCTGTTGATATCTGTAGTTACATAGCTGCGTAAGTACCTAAGGTGGCGCAATGGATTAGTCGCCGGTTTCCTATGCCGAAGGTCGCGGGTTCCATTCCCGCAAGGGACGAACTTAAGTGTCTTAGGTACGAGACTATTGTGGGTTTTCTTCGGGTACTCCGGTTTCCTCCCTCCATTCAATAATGGTATTGGATGTACCAATCTAAAATGTAACAAATAAAAATTCGATTTCCTTTCCGTCTTCTAACAGCGACGTTCCTTTACACCACATGTTTGAGTGATGAATGTGTGTATGTGGGAGTGTTTGTAACATGTGAGCGTGTATGTTGGTTACATATCGCCGCGCTTTGAGTCTGATTTAGGAATAAGGCGCGTATAGCATCCATTGTTATTATTATTATTATTATTATTATTATTATTATTATTATTATTATTATTATTATTATTATTATTATTATTATTATTATTATTATTAATGTTAATAGGCTACTATAAGTGTCGCCGATATTAAAGTGGATCTCATCTATTTTTAACCGTTGTTACGTTGTCCTGTCAGTGAAAGTATTTGTACGGTCGTGACAGGCCGACAAACTACCGTCTCTATAATGACGTTTGCGATACCCGAATATGAGCGCAAGGGGTGAAACTCAATATGGCGATGTCAAACAGCGAAACTACAGGCTTTGCCGTTTATGACGTAGAACCGGAGTACAAGATGGGTCGAAGGCGGCAATAGCGTTAAGACTTGTTTTCATGTGGTGGTTCATACTCAAGACTGCCAAATGAACGGTAAATGACAGATTCCACCATCGGTATTCATAATGCATTGTCAGTCCATTTCTTAAAGAGCGAGCGTTGTGACCCATTTGTCTAAGGCGGAACTAACTTGCCTTGTCCACAAGCCAGAAACCAATGGCTCCTGACAGGTGTGGGATCGATCTCGGCTCTGGGCGTTATGTTTCTCCGAATATTATTTACTTCCGACTCGGGCAAGGTCTCGGGGGTTTTCTTCAGATACTCCGGTTTGCTCCCCCACCCAAATTTGAACCCAAAACACAAACAAACTAATATTAGGTAGGTTGGGTTTGGGCGCGCCACAGGCTGCGACTAAGCCTTTCCCAAGGGAAGCGGCTCAGAATTTCCCGATACAAAGGGAAATAAAGTGTCAAAAAATCAACAAAACACAAAACTAAACAAAATATTTTAAAATTTAAAAAAACAACAAGAGAATTATAATTATATCCCTGAAAGACCTGTGTTGCATCCGCTACGCTGGGTTTTGAGAGCAAGACCCTAGATTTCAAGATACAGACAAGTAAGTCATCAAAATCACGAACAAAAAAAAGTAATACAGACAGAACTAAACTTTCGTTTTTGAATTACCAAGTTATGTCTTAAACTACCAGGTTATGTCTAAAAGTACCAGGTTATATCTCAAATTACCAGGTTATGTCTCAAAGTAGCAGATTATGTCTCAAATACCAAGTTATGTCTCAAATTACCAGGTTTTGTCTCAAATTATCAGGTTTTGTCTCAAATTATCAGGTTTTGTCTCAAATTATCAGGTTATGTCTCAAATTATCAGGTTATGTCTCAACCTACCAGGTTATGTCTCAAATTATCAGATTATGTCTCAAATTACCAGGCTATGTCTCAAATTATCAGGTTCGAAACCCGCGGTGGGCGAGATTAAAAAAAAATGGCCACCGTTTTCGCGGTCCATCTTAGCTGGGTGATTGTTCTGGTGGTTCGGTGTTGATTTAGGTCTCGTATAATCCCTCTTCTCTGCGATGATTATCTCCGGTCTGTCGTATCGCAAATGGTGGGCGTAGACGTTAAACTTCAATGTTGATATATATTCCTGTCTCAAATTAGCGTCACTGTATTTAAGTTGTTTTGCTCATCATACATTCTCAAAACAATTGTGGTTTATTTTATTTTTTATTTTAAAGAAAACCCCAAAGGAGTCAGATGTTTTGTTTTAGGGTTGTTCTGCGAGTAAGTGGAATTAATGTTTGTAAAACATTATTGAGAAAGATTGATAGACTCTGTTTTTGCCGAGTCTGCGACCCACGTTTCACCTTATACAATGATTCACGTGCTCATATGCTTCCGCCAACCATTTCCTGTTTTTACTTGTGTTTTCTTGGTGTTGTGGTTGAGTTGTTTTGGAGGAGGTTGTGAGTGGTTGTGATTGTGTGTGTATGTATGTGTTTGTGTGTGTGTGAGGGTGGGCATGTAGAAACGACGTTACAGTGACACACACATGAAACTCCACATGGTTTCTTTTGACTTTTTTGGAAGGCTACCCTATTTTGACGTCAAAATAGCGTTCCGGTAGAGTTACAGCTGTTTTAGGCTTAGGGTTAGGTTAAGGGTTAGGGTTTGGGTTAGGGTTAGGGTTATGGTTAAGTTTAGGGAATGCTTCAAAAAATTGAAAATGTCAAAATAATGTCAAGAAAATGAAAAGTGTGTCGAAATAATGTCTGTTTTTTTTTCACAACAGTCATCGCAACGTCGTTTCTACACACTTGTATGTGTGCGTGAGGGTGTGTGTGTCCTTGTTTACACAGTGTTATCTGGACAAATCAGTGAACATCAACATAACTTGTATGGACATGCCTACTTGTTTTGACGTGAGAACAATGATCCGTTACGGTTAGGACTGGGTTAGGGTTAGGGTTCGAACACTTTAAAGTACATAAAAATGGGGACGAAATATGACCCATTGTCAGCACAACGTAGGTGGCGTTTCGGGAAAGTCATGATAATACTGTGTAATCTCGGCTGTGTGTGTGAGTGTGAGTTTGTGGTTGTGGGTTTAGGTGTGTGTGTGTGTGTGGGTGTGTGTGTGTGTGTGTGTGTGTCAGTGCGCCCCTGAGTACAATCATTATGAACTGATGAATGAAGAGAATCTCCACTCTGGTGCCAGAGAAAAAGCCGGAGTCGCGCGTTCTTTTGGTTGCATGCTTTCTTTCAACCCAGCTTCACTTCGCATTCTAGCCAACCATAGGTGTTCTCTTCCAATATCTGTGGGTTCACTCAATGTTACAGTTGGCTCCGGTCCCTGTCACTGAACCAGGAACGCCACTCATAATTATGTCAATGAAACCTCTGACACATAAATGCCTCAGGCAACTGCTTCCGATCACACACACACGCGCGCGCACACACACACACACCCACACACACACACACACACACACACACACACAAACACACACACATAATGAATGAGCTTAATGTACAGAATAGAGGCTTCCTCCTAGTTTGAGACTATATAATAATAATAATAATAATAATAATAATAATAATAATAATAATAACAACAACAACAACAACAACAACAACAACAACAATATTGAGGTTTAACGTCTACACCCATCAATGGCGATATGGCATATGGGGATAACCTTCCCAGAGAACAAGGGGTAGGAACCTTAATCGCCACTGAACCACCAGAGCAATCAAACTGAAAAGAAGAAGAAGAAGAAGAATTTATCATGCGTGCGCAAAAACAAAAAAAATATTGTTGTTCCACACGCGGAATAATCGCATATACAATGAAGAAATGTTTGATCATACAAAAATGCACGTGCGTTTCCACCGAATACTACTGCGCACGCCAAGCTCTTAATCTGAACTCCTAACCTGCAGTACATTACATTACATGATTATTGCTTTAGGTCCAGCGGACTCTTCCGAGCCAAATCAGGACCGGACAACCCCCGATCCGCATAAAAGATCTGCCGAAACAACCCTAGTGGTAAAACTGAACGCTCTCCTCCAGCCAGTCCTATCCTATCCTATCCTGTCCCGTAACCCGGAGGTCGTAGGGGCACCACAGATGATCGTTTAACCAGCATACTCCATCTTTCTCTGTCCTCAGCAGCCCTGATGGCTTCGCTCAGTGTCAAACCAGTCCATTCTCGAATGTTGTCCTCCCACCTCTTTTTCGGTCTCCCTCTTCTTCTACCTCCTTGCACTGTGCCTTACAGAATAGTCTTTGCAAGGCCTGATGATCTGGTGACATGGCCATACCATCGGAGTTTCCACCAGCCAGTCACTTTACAATAAAGACATCCCACGCAGGGGACGCTGAGGCTATACTCTAATTTATCGAACCCACGTTTACAAAAACAAAATAGAATACAAACATCATTATAAATTATCAACAAAACACATACATATAAAATGCCTACATTGCTAAATAATAACATCATTGGAAGTCCTAGTGACCACCTGGCAGAAAGCGTCCAATATTCCCAAGCTGATCCAACAGACCTCACACACAAATAAGGAGTCTTGTCCCGGAAGAGTTTTCAATAAAAAAGGTAGGTGACTGGTCTAGCGAAGAAGAAGGTAGTATAGCAGATTGATAGAACAGAGCAGGAATGAGAAAGAACAAATGAGAAAGACAGCGACAGTGGGAATTTAAAGCACTAAATTTCCAGAAAGTGGGGATACTATTTATACTGAAACCCCCGGCACCCCAACGGGGGATTAACCTGCAGTATCAAACTCCGTAAAAAGGTTATACGGACAGATAAGCGGTTTTCACATCATTCTTTCTTCGTCGTCTTCTTCTTCTTCTTCTTCCTCTGGCCTCTGGCAGTTGAGACTGATTAAAAAGCAAAGTAAGACAACAGGTGAGAATTAGGCACTAATTAAGATGGATGGCCTGCAAGGTCGTGATCTTAGCCCCGCGGAACGGGCGACAAATCTAGCTCTATCAAAATCCGATCAAACTCGGTTTAGCGGAAGCCGGCCATTTCGTAGTCCTCCCCCCCTCTCCTCTCGTCCCCTCCCGCCTTCCATTTCTCCCCCTCCTCCCCGTGTCTCTGGCCTCATGGACGGTCAAACGATTTTCTGCTTTTCAATGAAAAAAAATGCATCGGAGTGCAACCTTGCATAACAGCCCCAAAACTTCCAGAACTTGACTGTAAGTCCTGTTTATCTTCCTTTCAGTAATCGGCACATTTGTCAGTGGTGAAAATACTGGTCGTGTTCTGATTTCCGCAGCTTACAATATAATTTCCGAACTTGTGCAAGCTGATCGGAAATCAATACGCAACGAGCATTTTTTTTTCACAGATTCTGTCTCTTACCGCTTTTAGCAGATGCTGAAGATGCTTATTTTAAAAAAAAAATTTAGCTCAAGAATGTTGGCTACCCGTAGCTATTTATAGTGTAAGCACAAAGACTATGGAATTTATTCATTAAAAAAAAAATTCCTGAAAGAGTTATTTTTAGTTATAAAGCTGTTTTTGTGGGGCTACACTCACTGTGAATGTTAAAAGGATTTGTCGAGGGGGCATGAGCAAAGTGGATTCATTTAACTAATTAAAACTTGTAGGCCTATCGGGCACATTAAACAAAAATCCTTCCAACGTCTTGAGGAATGGGGCTCACAGCGCACCGTAAAATAGACAAATATGCCTAAATAAATAAATAAATAAATAAATAAATACTAGGGAGAGGAATATGCACACGATAATATCAAAATTGCTGTTGACATTCCAGCAGTGGTGAACTGTGGAGCACGTGGTTCAGAGATAGGTCACGTGGACTTCCGGCGCCGCAGGGAAGACAGTTTGCGATGTCTGGGCGGAGATTAACTGCATAGCCCTGCCTGCAATGTTCATGCCACAGTCTTCAAGCTTAGCCACTGGTTCATGCTATCTGCACCACAGGCACATATCAACTCTAATTGTATATATTATATTTTTAGTTTACACTAGGCACCGGCGTGCGTGCACCCGCTAAATACCCAAACTATATATGCAGTGTCTATGGGTTATCTGATACCATCTGCACAGCAGGCATATTTGAACTGTAATTTGGTTAGTAGGCTAACAAGGAAAGTTACGAGTTGTGCACCTGCGCATCCTCTAGGAACAAGTCCCAACGATTTGTGATTCGGACTTGTTTATTCTTCCAAATATTCTTCGACTTTCTGTAATGACTCGTTATACGGTAAGTCACTTCTTCAGTGTCGGCCGCAGCGGCACATTAATGGACTAGGTTATTCTGTCCTACAAAAAGAAAGGACACGGTGATGGCGGGCTCAAATGGACGCGAAATTCACCTGTGCTGACGGAGTCATTCTTTTTTTTTTTTCAGTACGCTTTGATGCCGCAAAGTTGACATCTCAATTAGGCAGGCGGTTGAAGAGTTAGATTTCTTATTTGCCTTTATTAGAAGCTCATTGAGTTGAAAAGTGTGCAGTAAAAACAAAAACAAACTTGTTTTATGTGCCTGTGGTTTGATACTGTGTGCACCATAGAGACACGAGAGGTATGCATCACATTTAGACAGTGTTGAGTTTCAAAGAAACCAACCGAGTCTAATACTTCAGCGAGGAAAGGAATAACCCGAGTTGAGCTTTTGCAAATACCTGTAGTTTACTGCTAATTATTTGCTCAAGATCTTATCTTCCTCTCTTCTTTTCCTTTCGTCACGGTGTCTTCGTTGAGTTTTCGACATTGTGTGTGGAGGGGGGAGTGAAGGGGGGTTGGGGGCGCGCCCGCCCCTTTGTGTGTGTGTGTGTGGGGGGGCGGTTCTTTCTCTGAAGATCTTATCTTCATTTCTCTCTTCTTGTTCCTTCTTTTTTTTTATAACAGACATTATTTTCTCTTGAGATCATCATCCCTTCTTTAATGTCCTTATTCTCTAAGTCTTTTCTCTTATGTAGGTGTTAGCATCCACGTTTCTTCTACCAGCCATCTTTTCCTCTTCTTTCGTGTTCAATTCAGTTTCATGTAATTTTTTATTCAACGCCTATGCACAACAATGTGTTTTTAGACAAAAATAACAACTACAACAACAACAACTACTACTACTACTACTACTACTACTACTACTACTACTACTACTACTACTACTACTCTTACACCACACACACACTCATAAGACTCCATACATTCAAAAGTGTTTCTTAAGTCAATACTTAAGATAAAACTGGCTATAGTTTTTGTATTATTACTTACTGTACAGTATATTATTAATATGTTCAGTGATATTTAGCAAAACATCTTTTTCTGTGTGTAATGGCAAAAAACAATGTACATTCAAATACGAAATGATGTATAGAAATTGGTTGCTTGGCATAGACAATTAATAGGCTACCTTTTACATGCTTTGTAATCTACGAGTCCAAGCGCAATCTGTATATAACTTTTGAAATATATCTCCTGAACAGGACACAATATTTTCGTCGTATGAGCTGCATTGCTCCAGCATAATTACAGATCTCTGTTGTCAATACTAGTTATAACACTTACATTTCCACTCGCCAAACTTCCCCATCTTTTTCTTATCCTTCCGTTTCGCATGCCCCCTTTCTCCTACTCTCTTGTCTTGTATTCCACTGACCGCAATAAGCTTTATCTAGATCGAGTGTGTTGCGGTGGGTGCAGATCTTTGCAATAATCATCGATCTTACGAGCAATATCGGTGACGCCGGGGATCAGACATGTCGCATTGTCTCCATGGACTAACACCTCCTCGCCCAACCTTTCCTGACTAAAATAGGTCTCTATCCCCCATATACGAAACTGTCTACCAAAACTGTGAGAGAACCGAGTTTGGCATCATTATACACGTTATATAATTATATAATTAGAAATGGGTTTGAGGGATTGTTTTCGATAACCGTGCACGCAGTGGTAAGCTTACAAAGCTGGCTGACGGCCTGGAACGCCGAAAAACAACAACACTCTGATACACAGGCAAGCGGGTCCTACTCCTTCGAATGAGAACATAAACCGAGGTTTAGTATGACGGCCTACTAGCGCCAAAACCGAGAGTTACCATTATCACGAGATAATTGAAATTATCACGTGTTCTGTGTAATTTACAGAGATACCGGTAATCCGCAGTGTTAATTAATAATTATCAGTATTTGCCATGCTTTCCTAGCGCCAAAACCTGATAATTACAATTATCAAAAGATAATTACAATTATCAAGAGATAATTACAATTATTAAGCGATAATTACAATTATCACTGAACATTATAAATATCAAGATGAGCATGCGCGGCCCGATGCGCGATGCGCATGCGCGGCAGCGGCACTGTTCCCAGCACGCCTGGGGTTTTGGCCCTAGTAAAGCGTGGCCAAAACTGAAAATTAGTAATTAACACTGTGAATTACCGGTATCTCTGTGAATTACACAGAACACGTGGTAATTACAATTATCACTGATACATGTAAGTTTTGCAGGTATTGACGCTAGTAAGCCGCCTTACCAGAATTAAGCATGATCACGTGAAAATTATAATTATCAAGTGATAATTTTAATTATTATGTGATAATTACAATTTTCAGTTTTGGCGCATTTCCAGGCGGATTGATAGAGCCAAAACTGAAAATTAAACATGATCACACGAACATATTGTGTAATTTTCAATGATAATTGTAATTATCTCTTGGTAATTGTAATTATCACATGATATTTGTAATTATCACATGATAATTGTAATTATCAGGTTTTGGCGCTAGTAGGCCGCCATAGTTTAGTCCTGTGCACGTATGCATTCCATCGCGCGGACTGTAACGATCCTGACGCTCCTCATGTACTAGAGGGATGAGTGGCAGCTGCACAAATACACACAGCAAGCCCTAGGGTCTCTTCTCACTTTCTCAGCCCGGCGCCATTTCGCTTTAGTGGCAATGCGTTCGCATTTTCAGATCGCTAATACAGTAAATGAGTAGGCCTAAAAGTTTCCTAGTTTGAAATCGCCAATAAGTTTCAGATGTTAGATCGCAGTAGTTTCGCATTTTCGGAACGTCAATAAGTTTCGGATATTTAGATCGCCAGTAGTATAGTTTTGTTAGTTTCCTATCGGTAGTAGGTTTCGTATTTTAGTTTCGTATGGTCAGAAATGCCTTTGTTTTTTGTTTGGAGGGGTGGTTTTTGGGTGGGTGTATTTTCAGGTCGCTAGTAGTTTCGTATAAAAACATTCCAGTTTATAGGGTTTATCTATAAGTCTATAGATGGAACGAAAATCGCCTGCTGTCTTTAGCCTGACCGGGGTTTGATATATATAAGGATAATCCCTGACAGGTGGAATGGCGGAGGCCTGAGAACAGCCCGCTACTGATTTTTCTATTATTGCACTCCGTGGGTGTGCTGTACAACCACGGCAATTGACCCTACCTGTTGAAATTCACACTTTCTTCTTTTTTAGAAGACAGAAAAGAGAAGAAGGATAGGAGAAAGAGAAAGAGAGATACACACACACTCACACACACACACACACCCACACAAACAAACACACACATTCACATTGAAACAAATGTATGTGTGTGTGTTTTTAAAAATACATCATTGGGCGTTTTACAATGTAAAAACGATTTAAACTAGAATGTAGCCTACAAAAATTTGACCGATAATTTAAGTAATGAAATCGAATCAAATAGAAATCATCCTAATAATATAATGCAGAAAAGGGGAGAAGGGACCTACTGCTTCCTGTATGTGTAGTCTGGAATGACCCGTCTAGGACACGAGCGTCAGGATTTTTAAAGTCCGTGCGATGGAATGCATGCGTTCACAGACTAGCTCTCGGTTTATACTCTCATCCGAAGGCAAGAAAGAAGAAGAAGAAGAAGAAGAAGAAGAAGAAGATGATGATGATGATGATGATGATGATGATGATGATGATGATGATGATGATGATGATGATGATGATGATGATGATGATGATGATGAAGTAGAAAAAGAAGAAGAAACACATACAAACAAACAAAAAGAAAGAAGGAATGAAAGAAAGAATGACGATGATGATGATGATGATGATGATGATGATGATGATGATGATGATGATGATGATGATGATGATGATGATGATGATGATGATGATGATGATGATGATGTCATGTTGTTGCTGTTCCTACTCTATAGCACCACTTGCACACCGCGTCTTGATTAGTCTCCAACTCGCTTTGTCACTCTAAGGCCTGCTAATAAATCATTCGCCCCTTTTTTTCTGCAGCATCCATCCTCTGAAATTCGTAAATAAATTCATTCTCAAATTTCCCCTCCGTTCGTTCGCGCCTTCTCATCGCTTGGTAGGCCTCAAACTCGCCTTTTAAACGCCAGCAACATCTATTAATAATAAAGCTTCCACCCATTTCTCTGCAAAATTATTTTGAAGGTGGGACTACTCTAGATTAAACTTATTTGTTCCCTTCCCCTCCCCCAACCCTTACACGTCAGTTCTACTCACAGGCGCTTGTATCCGGACACGCGAGCGACTATATACACGCGAGCGCCTATGCCTATGACGCCTCTCCCTTCTCTGAGTATACTTAAAATACCCAGAGGGAGACGCGTCACAGGCCTTGGCACTCGCGTGTCCAGATATAACCGGCTGTGGTTCTACTACACTCTCAATTAAAATGAAAACCTACTTTTTCATATCGACATCTTCTAATGCGCTTCCGTCCATTTCTCTAAAATATTTTTGAAGTCGGGACAACTCTAGATTAAACTTTTCTATCTGATGTGACGCGTCTCCTTTCTGATTATCGATAAATACAGATAACCGGAAGGGAGACGCGTCACAAGCATAGGCGCTAGCGCGTCGATATATACAAGCTAGATAACCAGAGGGAGACGCGTCACAGGCATAGGCGCTCGCCTGACCAGATACAAGCGCCAGTGCAGCCTTCCATAAAAGCTACTTTTTTTGTATCACATATATCTACCAGTTTCTCTGTAAAATCAATTTGAAGGCGAAATCACTCTAGATTTTTAATTTCTCCTCAATCCACCCTCTAGTCATTGTATCAGACAATGGGTTCCGACAGGAAATCCTCTCCAGTATCGCACAAACAACTGCTGCACTGGCAAGGTTGAAGCCCATTTGGAAAGAAAGGACTGTCGGTAGACACTCCAAGTTAAAGCTGCGGTCATCCCCATCTTCCTATACGCTTGCGAAACATGGACCCTCACAGCAGACCTACAACGAAGAATACAAAGCACGGAGGAGAGGTGCTACAGAAGACTTCTGGGCATTTCCTATACCCAGCATACCACCAACGACGAAGTCCGACAAATCATCACACAAGCCATTGGACAACACGATGACATGATTACAGTGGTGAAGAAACGGAAACTCCTGCCTGCAAGGCACGGCACAAGGAGGCAAAGGAAGAGAGAGACAGAAAAAGAGATGGTAGGGGGTGGGGGGTGGGGAGGCCCTCTCATCTACAATCTTCCTTCATGACAAAATCCAGTTTTCCACTTCTAACAGTTTCTAACAAAGCTAGATCCTCCACTAAGGTCACTGCTGCTTTGTGTCTAGAAGCTTCCAAATAAATACTGAACATCAGATCCTACGGGGCGCCAATTTGTAACTGAATGATTATTTTGTATTATACAAAGCATGGAGATAATGTGCTACACAAGACAGGACAGTCGGTCTACACTCCAAGGTAAGGCTGCTGCGCTCCCTTGTCATCTTCATCTTCCTATACGCTTGCGAAACATGGACCCTCACAGCAGCCCTACAACGAAGAATACAAAGCAGGGAGGAGAGGTGCTACACAAGACTTCTGGGCATTTCCTGTAGACTACCCAGCACATCATTAACAACGAAGTCCGACAGAATATCACACAAGCCATCGGACAACACGATGACATTCTCACAGTGGTGAAAAGAAGCGGAAACTCCGATGGAATGGCCACGTCACCAGAGTATCAGGCCTTGCAAAGACCATCCTGCAAAGCACGGTGCAATGAGGCAGAAGATGAGGGAGACAGAAAAAGAGATGGGAGGACAACATTCGAGAATGGACTGGCTTGATATTGAGCGAAGCCATGCGGGTTGCTGAGGACAGAGAAAGATGGAGTATGCTGGTTAAACGAGCATATGTGGTGCCCCAACGACTTTCGACGGGATAGGAATGATAGGATAGGGTAGGAATAGGACTCACCCTCTTCCCTTATGATAAAACCCAGTTCTTCACACACAATACGTATACTCCACCAATAAAACCTCCACCCATTTCTCTGTGAAATCATTTTAAAGTCGGAGTCATTCTTAATTAAATTAAACGTGGTTTTGTTTTGTTTCTTTTCGTCCTATCCACCATCTTCGCTCATGATAAAAGCCAGTTGTTTACACCAAAAACAAACTAACGAAGCTTCCATCTATTTCGTTGCAAAATCATGTTGAAATTCGGAGTCACTCTAAATTAAATTATTTGGTTTCATTCTTCTTCTTTATTTTTCTTTTTTTTTTACCCTCACATCTACCATCTTCTTTCATGACAAGACCCAGTTTATCGCCTCTAATAACACTAAATCCTCCACTAAGGTCTATATTCTTCAAATATTAGACAGGCAGGAGGAGGGAGACTGACAGCGTCACTGCTGCTTTGTGTCTAAAAGCTTCCAAATAGATACTGAATATCAGACCCTACGGGGCGCCAATTTGTAAACTGAATGATTATTTTTAATTATATGTACAGAACAGACATTTCGTCACAACGCCCACCTTTAGGGCATACTATTCTACACTGTAACAAAAAAACAACACTGAATTAAGTGATATAGAAAATACGTTCTATAGCAATACCATACTTTTTAATCGCCGTAGAAACAACGTTTTATAACTATACATTAAGATATACACAAGAAAAGTGCAACACCACCACGCCGTTTGTAAATATTACATCTATATACCGAAAAACTATTCTATATGTCTGCACACTTTATTTCATTACTCCTTCCGACGAGAATACAATCCGAGGTCTAGTCTTCATCTCATGGAATGTAAAGATCCTGACGCTCATGTCCTAGACGGGTGAGTATCGGTTACACAAACACACCCAGCACGCACTAGGCCCTTTTCCCCATCCCTGGTCGTCCAGGATTGTTCTCAGTCGTCTGTGCGTCAGACTATGCGCGTAAAGATTTCAGGTGGGCGCCTCGGACGGATTGGGTAGATCCCGTATATCGAACAGCGCCTTGAGCACTTCTTGAGCTGGAAAAGCGATACAGCGATACGATAAATAACATAAAAATATTTTATGTTTCGAAAAACCATTTTATTTCCACGCAGTTCATTTTATATCTATACACTTTATTTTGTAAGGTTAGAAACTCCATGCTATGTCTACACAGGCTCATTTTATATCTGTATACACGCTTCATTTTATACGTTTATAATTCATTTTATGTCTACGCACTTTACTTCATAAGTTTACAAAACCCATTCCTGTTTTAAAGCGGAACACTTCATTCTATACTTTTATAATTCGTTTTATGTGTGCACGCTTTATTTTATAAGGTTAGAAACCCCATGCTATGTCTACACAGTTCATTTTATGCCTCCATACGCGCTTCATTATATAGGTTTATCAGTCATTTTATGTCTACTCAATTTATTTTATAAGTTTAGAAACAAAATCCCAGTGCCAAATGGCGCCCCAAAGCATAGGTTCACTAATCGGCAGTACAATAATCTCTACTGCAATGCACCGCCTGAGGGGGCAAAACGTTTGGGACTAAAATAATTTGAGACAAACCCATTAGTTTACAATTAGGCAGTTTGACCACGGACAACAGGCTGTTATTGCCTTGGACACTTGGACCGCTCCGTGCCTCCGATCTCAGCCATACCATCGGAGTTTACGTTTTTTTCACCGCTGTGGTTAAAAAACGGAAACTCCGATGGCATTGCCACGTATTGCAACATTCGAGAATGGACTGGTTTGACACTGAGCGAAACAATCAGGGTTGCTGAGGACAAGGAAAGATGGAGTACGCTGGTTAAACGAGCATCTGTGGTGCCCCTACGACCTCCGTGTTATGGGATAGGATAGGCTTGTGTGTTGGTCTGTCGGATTTCATCGTTGGACAGACCATCACACAAGCCGTTGGACAAAACAATGGTTGAACAGTATAAGAATGAATGAACGTCGAAGTTTCACGGGGTAGCTCAGTTGGTAAGAGCGTCTTGCTAGTAACCGAAAGGTCGCTGGTTCGAATCCCGGATTGGTCAACGTGTGATCATATTATTTTCCCCTTTACCAACAACTGGCCCGCTGGTGTCAGTATAAATCGGTCCAGTAGTCACCTATATGCGAAAGTGTTGTGTGACTATAATCTACAAACAACAGTTTCACGTTTACACCTATCATTTTGGCAATGTGGCAGACGGCTTAGAGTATAAATGTAAAACTTACAATCATTTTTGGTAAGATTGGTTCCTTTTCTGATTCTGGATACCGTTATTTTTAAAAACAAATAGTTAGATCTATTTGATTGAAAGTTACATTGTTTCTAGGTTTCCGAAAATTACAACAACAACAACAACAACAACAACAACAACAACAACAAAAAGTCACCAACTCTGAAGTTGTGTGCTATTTCGATAATTATTAATTCGATAACTATTTCGCTAATGTTGGTCGCACCTTCCGGACCTTAGCAAATACTATAGTGAACGAAGACTCATAGGATCACCGAGGCACTGTTTGGAAGGTTCCAGGCGGTTTCACTTCAGCGCCGTTCTGTTGGTGTTCTCGCCTGCTAACTCGCTAAAACATTGATCCGTGCTACGGTACTTGCTGGCCTACTTTTTGTCTTCTACTCTTGCACTTAGTACGCTTAGTAAGCTTACATTGACACTGATCGTGAGTACTGTGATATCCATCAAAGCGAAAGTAAAACTTTTGCACTTCCGGTTCTCGTTTTACGAGACTTCGTTATTACTATTTTTATCCAGCATGCTTTTGTAACATTGAGTCCTGATCTGCTCATTACACTGCAGAACTATTAACACACGAGTTATGTTATTGGTCGTTGTGGCAGTTCTGTCAGTGCATTCATTCACATAAATATTCTCAGACTCTCAGCAATACAACACTAATAGTTGAGAAAATAACAATCGAATATGTACCGTGCAGTCATGTCAATAGCATGCGGCCAAATAAAGTCATGACTATGCGTACCGCGTGTGCGTGTGTTTGTGTGTGTGCGGGGGAGAGAGAGGGAATGTACTTAGCTTGCTATTATACTGATGAGAGGGGTGTTCTAAAGTCCTGTTGTATTATTATATTTTGCCATGTACGCACTGTGACACAACACATTTTCCTTGTTTTTTTGTGGAATCAAGATTGCCTGACTTGACTTGACTTCACTTGAATATAAATATAGGGTAATGGAATATGGAAGGACGGCGTGTATGCTTGTTACACACACTCGCAATTATTTTACGAAAAAAATTTACAGAGAGGTAGTTTGAGGAGAAACCTTCGGCACTCTCGCAGAGAGGGTGTTTGACTCAACCTAAGCAAAGAAATTCTCTCTCTCTCTCTCTCTCTCTCTCTCTCTCTCTCTCTCTCTCTCTCTCTCTCTCTCTCTCTCTCTCTCTCTCTCTCTCTCTCTGTGTGTGCTAGTAGCAGCGTTGTGTGGGTTTGGTGCCTCATTAGGATGTCCTGAGGTTTAGGACAACTATCGCACTCTGCAGCTCCTCGTCCAACGGCTGCCTATTTCATTTCAGCTAGGTTCTACATTTTATTTCAGTTAGGTGCCGGTCTCTGCGTGTTATTTTTATCCTCTTTTACTTTCATGGAAGAACTCGCATCGCAGTACTACATACCTCCTAATAGGTAAGTAATTGTCGAATATGACAGATGGACATTATAGGAAGAAGAAGAACCAATGTGGGCAACTTCTGGCGAAATGCATTGTGTGGAGGGTCAGTTGGGCTGGTGTGTTTTGGATGGACCTCAACCGAACGTCACACTCCTATCCTATCCTATCCTATCCTATCCCGTAACTCGGAGGTCGTAGGGGCACCACAGATGATCGTTTAACCAGTGTACTCCATCTTTCCCTGTCCTCAGCAACCCTGATTGTTTCGCTCAGTGTCAAACCAGTCCATTCTCGAATGTTGTCCTCTCATCTCTTTTTCGGTCTCCCTCTTCTTCTACCTCCTTGCACTGTGCCTTGCAGGATGGTATTTGCAAGACCTGATGATCTGATGACGTGGCCATACCCTCGGAGTTTCCGTTTTTTTACCACCGTGAGCAGGTCATCGTGTTGTCCAATGGCTTGTGTGATGGTCTGTCGGACTTCGTCGTTGGTGGTGTGCTGGGTATAGGAAATGCCCAGAAGTCTTCTGTAGCACCTCATCTCCATGCTTTGTATTCTTCGTTGTAGATCTGCTGTGAGGGTCCATGTTTCGCAAGCATACACTCAACAGAAAAAAAATAATGAAAGCTTCGATAACTTGAATAAAAACAGGTACCTTAAAATAAAGGCTATGACAAGTAGAATGGCTGAAGGAGGTAAATAAAGCCTGGCCTGAAGTGATCGGCTCGTGTTTGCACAATGATCAAGTACCAAGTTTTTGAACTTGCCGGAACGATGGTTTGACTGTGTGCCTAGTGCCTACACAGCACAAAGCAAATGCAATAAACATGCTTATCTACACTTGTGATCTACGCCAGATAAGTGTTAAGTGTATAGACTACTCACATTCATAATCCTTTTGTTATTCAAATGAATTTTGTATAGTTAAGGGTAGCACCCAAACACAAACACACACACACATACACACACACGCATACACACACATATACAAAGGCATGCGCGCACACACACACACACACACAACACGCAGACACCAATACGCACACATCCAAACATTTATGAAGTCTATATAGTCCAACAAACAAAACTGTTCCTTTAAAATAAGCATAATGTAGGCTATAGAATTCATAACAGTCTGTTTTTAATTTGAATTCTGAATTCTTTTATCAAATTGCTGTCGATACACTACAGCTTATGCTTTAAGCTGGTTGATTACACAACTTCGTAATGTTTTGTTACGCCATGCAAATTGAATTCTGCTTGTATATGAAAACTTGCGAACTTTCCGTCTTTTTGTTATTAAATTGAAATCCTTTTTGTTCGTCTAAGCTATTTACGGAATGCACGTCGCAGGCCTTTATTAATCGGGTTGATTACACAAATTTCTAATCTTTTGTTACTGCCTGTACTGTAAACTGAATTCTGTTTGTTTATTTATATATAAACACACACACACACACACACACACACACACACACACACACACACCTTCACACACTTGCCCTCTTCAAGAGATAAAGCGTTCAGTGACTGAGATAGTCTACCCAAAATCACAATATTTTGTTTATCAAATTCAGTTGTGTGTGGTTACATCTTTTGTTTGGGTTTTTGGCAGTCGAATGGAACTGTGTGTTGATAAAGTATAGTCCGTGCAGTGAATAATCTTTTTTTCACGGTAGAGTAGCTTGTATTCTGTGATAGAGAGTGTGGTAATATGAAATTAGACCTGTTTGTGTGCTGATAAAGCTCGAATCTTGTTATCAAAAGTAAAGTAGCACATGTAGACATGAACACATTAACACTCCTCTGCTGCGGTCGAAGTCGAATCGAATTTTAACGTTTAGAAAAGCAACAATATTATTTATTTTATTTATTTAATCGTTCTTATATAGCGCTTTTCCAGCTCAAGAGCTGCTCAAGGCGCTGGCCGATACAGGATCTAACTCAAGCCGCCCGAGACGCCCACCCGCAGCCTTTGGGCGCATGGTCTGACGCCCGGACAACTGAGCACAATCCTGGGCAGCCAGGGATGGGGGAGAAGGACCTAGGTGCATGCTGGGTGTTTTCTTGTCACCGGCACTCACCCGTCTAGGACATGAGCGTCAGGATCTTTAAAGTCCGTTATGATGTAATGTATGCGACACAGACTAGACCTCGGTTTATACTCTCATCCGAAGGAGTAGGAAAACAGGAGTAAAGTGTCTTTCCCAGGGACACAACACAATGGCCCGGCCAGGGCTCGAACCCGGGACCTTCCGATCCGCAAGCCGAAGCACTACCATTAGACCACAGTGCCTCCTCGTATTAACAACAAACTAGTGGAGTTGATTATATCCGTATGGGATAATTAAGAATCATTTTGAATGTCGTATCGAATGCTTCTACGTAGTCAGCAAGGTGCTTTCAGTATACAGGCCATTGAGTTTGTGGGGGAACGGTTGATGACGCTGTTGGATGTTGAAAAAGAAATGAGGGTTTATTGAACTGGCACGCAGCACTCCACACATAGCAAACAAACTGCAAGCAAAGGGACGGTCTTCAAACACACCCCTAACAAAAGCCGCATCGAGAAAGTAAGTAACGGATCCATACCGCAGATTTGCGTTAAAGAGTGTTGAACAATAGAGGTAGGTAAGGGCATGAGACTCACTCAGCATTGAGTATTAAAACTCAATAGGATCTAGGCCAATATAATGATAGAGACGAACAGAGTCAAGACTCGAGTTAGTGTTTTGTGTGCATATTCATCTTGAAGTATGTAAAAGATCCCTAGCATTTGTTCCTGTGTTGAACAATATAGAGGCAGTTAAGGGCATAAGAGATCTATACTCCTACGAATGAGAGCATTACTTCTTCGCAGGAAAGTATAAACCGAGGTTTAATCTGTGCATATACGCATCCTGACGTTCATGTCCTTAGTCGGGTGAGGACCGGCAATACAAATACACTTAGCACGCACTAGGTCCCTGCTCCCCATCCCGGTGGCCCAGGATTGTGCTCAGTCGTCTTGGCGTCAGACCATGCACCCAAAGGTTGCAAGTGGTCGACGCGGGTGGCTTGAGTTAGATCCTGGATCAACCATCGCCTTGAGCAGCTCTTGAGCTGGAAAACCGCGATATAAGAACGATGACATTTTTTTTTAATACAACGGGAGTATTTAGAGACAAATGAGGTCGAGCCTCATATATATATAGACTCATACTGAGTATTATGCATTTATGAGGTCTACAGTTCAGGTGTGTGTTCCCCTCAACAGGCAGTGTTGATGCACTAGAACTCAGCAATGCGCCACAGAGTAGGAGATTGTTTTCAAGACTACCGTATATAGAGACTATACTCCGAAGCCTCAAATGATCAGTTTGATCCAGTTCCAAAACCCGCAAAACCAGTCATTGTATTGTTGAGGGTGATTCGACTTCAAGCGATGCTTGCACATGGTAAAAGTGTTCAATGGATCATTAACAAATTGTACATAGCAACAAGTGAAAAAAGGTAACAGCGTTTAACTTTTAAAAGACCTCTATTATAGTATTATTAATGAATATGTTGCACTTACCCATTGAAAGATGTCCGATGCGTTATTATTATTATTATTATTATTATTATTATTATTATTATTATTATTATTATTATTATTATTATTATTATTATTATTATTATTATTATCACATGTAAATGTACTGATAAACAAAGGCAAACTTCGGAAGGAAAAGGTGTTTGAAAAAACGTCTGTCCTGAATGACTGTGTTGCACTGTACAGTCTTCTTCGATATCTTGTAGATCAACATAAACTGTTATTGTTGTCCCATCGCCGTAGCTCAAGTGGTAGAGCGTTCGCCTGGCACACCGATGACACAGGTTCAAATCCTGTGGTGGGCGATATAAAATGTGGCCATTTTTACTGTCCATTTTAGCAGTATGATTGCTCTGGTGGTTCAGTGCTGATTCAGGTCCCTACCCTCTTTCCCTGGGATGGTTATCCCGTCTGCCATATCGCCAATGGTGGGTGTAGACGTTAAACCTCTATGCTCACTCACTGTTATTGACCGTTTACATTTGATAAGTTTAAAACAAGAGATGGAAAGAGGGCGAAAGTTGAAAACAAAAGGAAAGAGGGAGAGACGAGAAAAAAGATGGCAAAGAAGAAATAGGATTCCACGGGAAGAAGAAAATAAAACACGCACACACCTACACACAGACACACACATACACACACATACACACACACAGGCGCGCGCTCGCGGACTCTCACCCAGAAGATCTACAACATTAAAATTACATTATATTTTCGTACAATCGGCAGACATACCATTAATTTCATGTGTAATACTATTGTTGTTGGCGTGAAAAGCCACTTCGTGTTTCGATTAAGCCACTCTAATCAATCAGTTACAAGAATCAACGTTGTCTGGGACTTGTCCATGTTGTCCTACTGTTTGCACACCCAAAGCCTTCTTGGGAGGTGGGGGATGGGGATGTTTGCATGGGGGGACTGTTGTGGCATAAACGCAAGGTGCCAAAAATCAATTAGCTTGCATGTCAAAACCAGGCAAGTTATTGTAGACGCTAAGTGAACATATTAACGGTTATTATTATTATTTTATTTTTTTTAATTATTATTATTATTATTTTATTTTTTTTTTGTAATTGTTATGTGTATGTGGATCATGAAACGACAAGTAGGCTGGTGCTTTAAGTGAGCCAAACTGAATTCAAAAGAAATACTGTATAAGAGGTCGAATATGTGGGGGTGAGGGTGGTGGGGGAGAGGTAGTGGAGGTGGAAGAAAGAGGAGAGAGAGAGAGAGAGAGAGAGAGAGAGAGAGAGAGAGAGAGAGAGAGAGAGAGAGAGAGAGAGAGATGGATTGTTCGCATGCAGAACGTGATTCAACCCAAGGATTGAGTTACTCATTCCTATTCACACTTTTCTGCTATCCTATGCACCAACGGGAATCCCCTCAATGAAACATACTTCCGGTTTTGTTCTCCGCGTGTTTTAGTGAGTTATTTCCAAATATTCAAGAATAATAACATGTGTCACTGGCCACCTGTATCGTACCCTCACATATTTTTATTTTTTTTTGCTGAAGTTTATTATCCCTTTCTATCGCCAGTGGCGCGCCTAAACCCTACCTACCTAACATTATTTGTGAATTTTTGAAAAATATTCGGAAAAACATAACGCCCAGATGCTGGCTCGAACCCACACCTGTCAGGCGCCATTGGTTTCTGGCTTGTGGACAAGGCAAGTTAGTCCCGCCTTAGCCCACTTGGCCACAACGCTCGCCTAACATAGTCAGTTACTTCGTGTTTTGTGAAGGTTGCGACGGCGAAGCTATGGAAAACAACAAGAGTATTCAGGTCCTGTTTCACTTTCTGTCGATGATCGACGCACCTCCGAAGTCGCCACAAATACAGGCCTCTACGATTGTTTTTTGCATCCTTTCACTGAGCATGTACTTCCTCCACCGTTTTTATACTTATCCCACTCGTTTTCTGGCTCTAACAATCGTCGTTTTCGGCAATTTGCCATATTTAAAAGTCACGCATCAAGCTTTGATAAAAGCAAAACAAGCTAGACCGGAACTTGGTTTCATGCTAACCTCGTTTTAATTTATAATGGCGATACCCACGAGTTT
Source organism: Oncomelania hupensis (assembly GCA_036898135.1). Lineage (NCBI taxonomy): Eukaryota > Metazoa > Mollusca > Gastropoda > Littorinimorpha > Pomatiopsidae > Oncomelania > Oncomelania hupensis. The sequence goes on from CM072512.1 coordinate 119,616,411, forward strand.
TTATGAGAGGTGCCGGAAAGTTGTGAATATGGCTCTTAGCAGTCCGCTGGACCCTATAAACAATGACTATCTATCTATCCTCAACGCAAAGACATATATCTAATACAATGGGATGGAAGCCGGTATGATGTAAGGTGACGTCATCAGAAAGTAAAAGATCGATGTCAGTCATAGCAAGCCTACATCACTGGTCAGTAGGCTAACTGGGTACCGGTGTGACATCGTCACAGTTCCTAGTATCTTAGCTGGGCTGGGAGCGAATGGGAGCATTCTGATTGGTCGATGCGTTACAAAATTCGACGCATGCGCACAGTGCTATCATAGTCTTCGTAAGGGTTAGGGTTTGGGTTAGAGTTAAGGGGTTAGGGTTTGGGTTAGGGTTAGGGTTATGACGCCTAAGAACTTCGTGAAAAAGCCGGCCCGACATGACCTGGCGCATGCGCAAATGCGCTCGGATAAACTAGGAGACCCGGAACTTGAAGGATGTGACACCAGAACTACGCGAAGCTTTCCCAAGTGAATCAGAATTTGACGTCATTGAATACAAACAAATGTGCAAGGGACAGAACCCTAATATCCTAAAGTTTTACCGCAATTTTTTCAAAACATGAGGGCTCCGGCCAATAAAAATATTATTTAAAAGGGTGTATACCATAATGTCATTAAAGGTATGTATATATATACACATAATATATATATTTTTGGTTGTTGTTGTTGGAATCATGATCGATCTCACGTCGCCCAAGACACACCATCACTGCACGATACTATGTATCTTCATGAACCGCTGAGCCAGAACTCAATCGAACTAATAGAAAATAGAGGGAAGAGTTGAATTAGAAGAAGAAGAAGAGATATCAAAAGAAATTAGAAATACTCTGTTTATGAGAGAGGGCGGGAGAAGACAAGAGCAAATGCAATGACCAAAACTTAAATAAATCCGTCAAACCGATTCTGAGAAAATTGCGCGGACCGGACAGATAAACAGACAATGCACAGAAGGACAAACAATCGAAAGCAGTATAATTATACCGCCTATACAATAACATTTTTAAGGGAACTTTTTTATTTGAGTCGACAACTTACTGTCAAAGATGCGACCAGTCATTGTGAAAATTAATACTTATCGATGCAATGGGTGAAAGGGGGAGTGTGTGTGTGTGTGTGAGTGGGGAGGGGAGCTTGTTATCTGAAATCGAGGGTGATAAGGTAATGGGGGATGCATGAAGATTAAACAAAATATTGTACCAATTAATGATTCAAGAGTTGCCGTTCGGGCGGGTAAAATGAAATCCTGTTTTTTTTTCCACAGTAGGGTCAAAACATAGGATCTCTAAGAGCTATATATAGTCTGGCATAATAGAGATAATTATGACAAGTCATTTCCCCCCGTTAATATTGTGGATAAATTGTGATGTGTAACTGAATCGTTCACAATCGTACGAAGGCTGCAAAGCAAACACGAGAGCTTGAAGAGCTAGCTGTCCATTTGTTGGCATCAAAGAGTTTCCTGAATATAACTTATTGGACTGCAGATCGGTGATCTGCGACACCTTTTTGGCCTTTCAGCTGCGACTTTGCCTTTCAATGGCGATCGATCTGAGCACGTGATAATCTCTCGCGGAATGCACGCGCGGCTGACGTAGGTGTTGTCTTTTTTTGGAACAATGCCATTGGCTGTGGAAATACGAAACTACGGAGTGTATGCCATCTATTGACCTATCCACATGATAGTGAAATTTTGGGACATTGACTGTTTGCCATGCTGCTGCTGTAGGAGAAGGAGAAGGAGGAAGAAGAAGAAGAAGAAGAAGAAGAAGAAGAAGAAGAAGAAGAAGAAGAAGAAGAAGAAGAAGAAGAAGAAGAAGAAGAAGAAGAAGAAGAAGAAGAAGAAGAAGAAGAAGAAGAAGAAGAAAAAGAAGAAGGAGGAGGAGGAGGAGAAGTAAGAAGAAGAGGTGGAAGGAGAATAAGGACAACAACAGCGGGAGAATGAGCAGAAGAGATTGAAGAGGGGGACGAGGATAAGGACGACGACGAAAAAGAAGAAGAAAAACAAAAAGAAGAAAAAAAAAACAACATCAACAACAAAACCGCCAGCCCTACAACTCCACAACAATAACAACAAGATAACGCTAACTACTGACGCCGTTATCTTCCCTCCCACCTCCTACATGTCCAACAGATATCTATGGCGTGTTGCAATACTCAATCAATCTAAGCTTCTTTACAAGAAGCTCCCAGTGCGCCTAGGGCAGGGCGGGATACTTCTTCCTTTGTTGGAAGTCTTTGTACGCAATCTTGTAATGTATTGTAATGTATTGTTGTGTTGAAAAGAACAAAAGAGAGGCACGGCACGTCACCATACGGACAGATCGATCATTCGATAAGATCCCTTCAATCACCAAGCTACAAGTTTGTACGCGGTTGTTGTTTTTTCTTCTTCTCTCCTCTATTCCACAGGGAGAATGACCTGCCTAGACAGAATAGGCTAGCATATATAGAGTCTGTTGGCTTATGACGGATGCCCTCTTCGTTCCCAAATAACACGTCGTTTTATCCTTGTGGTCCTGGATAGGATTTTACTCTCTTTTTATCCCCTCTTGGCAACCACCTATTTTAACGCCATTTTTACTTGAAATTGTATTGCATAGTCTCCTGTATGCTCTGCGTGGGGACTCTAAACCTTACTACTACTACTACTACTACTACTACTACTACTACTACTACTACTACTACTTCTACTACTACTACTACTACTACTACTACTATGATGGATGCCCTGAAGAGGTCCTCGCTGTAGGCCAGATAACTCTTTGGTACTCAGTATGGACAAATACTGCAGACATAACAAACTTCGCGTGCAAGTTAGGATTAAATTATGTATAACGGGCAAAACCCCTGAGTATAATTATATGTCCAGTAGAATTTACACTTACATACGCTATGCATGGCAGAGGCGAAGACGCAGTAGTTTGTAGGAGATAGGACAACAAATCAGTTGAACTAATGCTTTATACGTACTTGCATCCCAACATACAGTCTGTACCTGTAGACTATGAAGGTTACTCTAAGTTGGTTTTAAACGTTAAAGCCGTTAAGAGATAAACTGATCAACTTACACTCTTTAACTCTCGCAATGAGCGGTTCAGATTCAGATTCTTCATTGCCAAGTGACATAGTTCACGAGGAATACAATTTGCCGTGTGGCGCATACAAAACATTTTATACACATTGTATACACAGCTCCTTTTTAAGAGCTATAACGCGTGTTAAGCTTGCGTGCCACAAACGTCAGTTTGAGTTTTGTATAGTTTAGGAGGCTAACGTCCAAGATAAAAAAAAAAACATTTAAAAATCACAAATTGGAATATTAAACCCGGTAATCTTTTTTAAACGTAAGGTTGGTATGGCGTTGGCATTGTCAGAACATCTGACTGGGGAATATCTCTAGGATTTGCAGTAATTACCTTTATAATTTGCATGCAGTAATAACCTTTATGATTAGCAGCAATTATAATCATGGTTTGCAGTAATTTGAATGAGTCTGCTGTCCCGCCGCCGTAGCTCAGTGGTAGTGCCTTCGCCTGACACACCGATGATCCAGGTTCGAATCCATTGGTGGTGGGCGAAATTAGATAAAAGTGGCCATTTTTCATTGTCGGTCTTTTTTCACTATATCGTCCCCTATACGCTTTTGTGTCCGGGGACGTTAATCTATTCAACTAAACTAAACTGTCGGTCTTAGCACTTTGATTTCTTTTGTTGTTGTCCTGCAAGGCACGGTGCAAGGAGGCAGGACAGAAAAAGAGGTGGGAGGACAACATTCGAGAATGGACTGGTTTGACACTGAACGAAGCCATGAGGGTTTGCTGAGAACAGAGAAAGATGGAGTACGCTGGTTAAACGATCATCTGTGGTGCCCCAACGACCTTTGAATTCGGGATAGGATAGGATAGGATAGGATAGGATTTTTGTTGTTGTTGTTGTTGTTGTTGTTGTTGTTGTTGCTGTTGTTGTTGTTGTTCGGGGTCGATTTAGGTCTCTACCCCGCTTCTTCCAGGGAATGGTTGTTCCCGTCAACCGTGTCGCCAAATGTTCAAGGTTCATGTGCAAGGTTGATTCTCTGGGTTCATTCTCTGACTCGATTTCATTGTCGTGGGTAAAGAGACATGCTCTCAAGACTCAAAGGCTGGTGGATATGTACAGTACGTAGGCACAGGTATCATGCAGTAGGTTATGTACAGTACGTAGGCACAGGTACCATGCAGTAGGTTATGTACAGTACGTAGGCACAGGTACCAAGCAGTAGGTTATGCGACTAAGTCAAGCAAGGTAAGGGCAGTTTTGCGTCTTATCACTGAAGAAGATTGTTTATTCCCAACGCACGTTGGTATATCATGGACAGAATAACTTAGCGTCAATGCAGTTCAACTGAAAAAAGAAGAAGAATATTAAGAAGAAGAATAACAACAACAACCACAACCACAACAGGTTTAGTGATTACTTTCATTGAAAGGAAAAAAACTGGATTCGGTTAAATTCAATCATATTCACCAATGCCAAAGAGGTGAGGGGGGTAGGGGAAATTCCATTCAACTCTAATGAAAGAAAACGCTGATCCACCCCGTCGCGGTAGTGCGCATTTCCTATTCACGTTGAATTTATGCTCTATCATTATCCTTGACGTACGTAGTATTGAATGCTCTTCTATCTTCCGCTGCCATTGATTATTACATGCTCGTAGGCGTTAGCAGTAAATCTCCCTTATCTACAGGCTATATCTTCTTTGGACAAGAGTTGTGAGATTAATGAGGATTTAGTAATTGATTACTAACATACATGCATTTTCTGATGGTTGCACTTTCCTATCCTATCCTATCCTATCCTATCCCGTAACTCGAAGGTCGTTGGGGCATCACAGATGATCGTTCAACGAATGTACTCTATCTTTCTCTGTCCTCACAACTCTAATGGCTTCGCTCAGTGTCAAGCCAGTCCATTCTCGAATGTTGTCCTCCCACCTCTTTTCCTGTCTCCTTCTTCTTCTGCATCCTTGCACCGTGCCTTGAAGGATGGTTTTTGCAAGGCCTGATGCTCTGGTGACGTGACCACGTACCATCGGAGTTTTCGTTTTTCTTCATCACTGTGAGCGTGTTGTCCAATGGCTTGTGTGATGATCTGTCGGACTTCGTCATTGGTGATGTGTTGGGTATAGGAAATGCCCAGAAGTCTTCTGTAGCACCTCATCTCCATGTTTTGTATTCTTCGTTGTACATGTAGATCTGCTGTGAGGGTCCATGTTTCGCAAACGTATAGCAAGATGGAGATGACAAGGGAGCGCAGCAACCTTACCTTGGAATGTAGACTGATGGCCCTGTCTTTCCAAATGGGCTTCAACCTTGTCAGGGCAGCAGTTGTTTGTGCTATCCTGGAGAGGACTTCCTGTCGGGACCCATTGTCTGATACAATGTCTCCTAAATATGTGAGGCTATGCACTGTGTTGAGGGATTGGCCTAGGACTTTGATGTCCGTGTTGATGCCATTGGTGTTGTTTGTCATCTTTTGGGTCTTCTCTGCACTTATTTCCGTTCCTTATGCTCTGGAGGTGGTATCAAACCTCTGTATCAGCACTATACAATAATTATTATTAGTATAGCCAAAAATTTGAGGAAAGGGGAAAGGGGGGGCCGGGAGTGAGATTAAAAATAATACGAATTTTGACAGATTGCGGGCGTTTTCTCAAACTCGTTCATTACAGGAGCCAACAATTGTGTGTGCCATGTCCTTGCCATGATTAGGTGTTTGTGTGTGTGTGTTGTTGTTTGGTTTTTTTTTAAGAGAGAGAGCATGTATGTGGGGGTGGCCTCGTGGCGCAGTGGATAAGTCGCCGGTTTCCTATGCCGAAGGTCGCGGGTTCGATTCCCGCAAGGGGCGAACGTACGTGACTTAGGCCGTACGAGACTATTGAGGTCACCGAGGGTTTTCTCCGGGCACTCCGGTTTCCTCCCTCCCTTCAATAATGGTACAGGGCGCAGTCAATATAAAAATTTCACCAAAAAAATTCGATTTTCTTTCCGTATTCTAATAGCGATCTCCCTGCCTTTACACCACCTGTTTGAGTGATGGATGTGTATTTGGTGTGTGTGAGGGTGGATGAGACAGGTGAGCGTGTATGTTGGTATAGATCGCCGCGCTTTGAACCTGATTGATTTGGGGAAAGGCGCGTATATAGCATCCTGTATTATTATTATTATTATTATTATTATTATTATTATTATTATTATTATTATTATTATTATTATTATTATTATGTGCAGTGTTCCCGATTACGCACAGTAGTGCGTCAATTACGCACAAAATATGAAAAATGACGCAGGAAAATTTGCATGCGTGTGGACGCACACATTTTTTTGGAATCGCTGAAGTCATAAATACGACCAACGAGTGGCGAACTAATTCACGGCATAATCAGAATCAGAACCCAACTGAGACTGCCATTGCGGACGATTAAAGATTGTGTCGGGAGTTGTCGTCCATAAAAATCGCATGCGCGCGCATTGTAAACTTCCTCCAAGCAATACATTTACTGAACAAAAGAAATCTTCGTTAATCCATTCTTTGATTCTATCATACACGATCATGTCACTTCTGACTTGGTTGACTGGGCCCAAAACACGTTCATCCACCGATTTGGGGACTCTCAAAATTTGCACAAGGACTCTTAAAATTTTATACCTGGGAGTCCCAAGGACTCTCATTTTGTGTGTGTGGAGGGAACACTGATGTGTCTATCTGTCTGTCTGACTCTCTGTTTCTGTGTTGATGTTTGTTTCTGTATATTGACATGCTGTGACAATCTGCGTGTTTTGTCTCACTTAGTGAGTGTCTATATTCGTGATGAGCTCCCTTGTCATCTCCATCTTCCTATACGCTTGGGAAACATGGACCCTCACAGCAGACCTACAACGAAGAATACAAACCATGGAGATGAGGTGCTACAGAAATACTTCTGGGCGTTTCCTATACCCAGCACATCACCAACGAAAAAGTCCGACAGACCATCACACAAGCCATTGAACAACACGATGACATGCTCACAGTGGTGAAGAAGCGGAAACTCCGAGGGTATGGCCACATCACCAGAGCATCAAGCCTTGCAAAGACCATCTGCAAGGCACGGTGCAGGGAGGCAGAAGAAGAAGTAGACAGGAAAAGAGGTGGAGGACAACATTCGACAATAAACTGGTTTGACAATGAGCGAAGCCATGAGGGTTGCTGAGGACAGAGAAAGATGGAGTACGCTGGTTAAACGATCATCTGTGGTGCCTCAACAACTTTCGAGTTACGGGATAGGATAGGATAGGATATTCGTTCCTGCGTAAATACGTGCAGCCCGGAGCTGATCACATCAGTGTATTTCCGTTGTCCCAAACTATTAAGAGGATATCGAGAGTATATTCATTTGTTGTGGAACTACTAACCTCAAGTAGCGGAGACTGAATCAAATGGCCTTCACCCAAATGTCCTGAGTTTTACTACCCGTGAATGCCAACCCACTGTGTATGACAAAGCCTCGGAGCCTATATGAGAATTACCCTAGCTGTAAGTATGCTGCCGAGAGAGCCATAATTATGACTACCTAGAGTCACAGCATTCTAAGATACTCTGTACGCCCTCCCTATGACTGGCATACACATGTAAACTGTATGTTGGTGATAAGCGGGGAAGCCTCTGAGGGCTTATCTCTCTTGCGGGACGGAGATTTGTTATGTCAAGATAACTACCCGTCTCCAGTCTACATTTACAAACTCATTTCAAAAATTATATTCTCCGTTTTACGAGTATATAGCTTTACTTCAGCAAAGGCTGGCATCAGAGGGAAGTGAACTCAGTTCTCAGCACAGAGGTTTCATCAAACATGTTTTACTTTTTCTCTAACATGTGTAAGCAATATATCTCTAACATGTGTAGGCAATATATCTCAAAACTCGGTGCTGCTTTTTTTTCCCTTTTCAGCTTCGTGGTTTGTATACTTACGCATGAATCGAATGACAAACTTTTGGCTTATACATTTATTTAAACACGTAAAGGATTAGAAGATGGCCTGTAGCGCAACGCACTTGGTCGAGTGCTAGCTTCCAAGGACGAACTACCCCGGAACGACATTGTTTTTACTTAGGTATAAGACTACTATCAGATCACTGAAGGTTTTCTCCTGCTACTCCGGTATCTTCCACTCATTCGTACGCAGTCAATCTGAATGTAAACATTAAAACGAAATGTGTTTCCATCTTCTACAATGCTTAACCTTCCCGTCTTCTTTTAAAATGATCTCCTTAGCTCCCAGCGTTTTGTGAGAAGTCCAGATTGGGCTCAATGCTGAACTTTTTAAACAATGATTAACAAACTAACTAATCCAGCGCTTTGTGCTCCATTGAGTAAAACGCCCTCGAGTATTGTGTGTATTATCAGTATAAGAGAAGATAGAGAATGCCATGTTTATGTCTCTGTATAAGATTATAACTAGTTAAGTCGCTATTCAGTGGTTTTCTGCCGCATGTTTTGCATGCATGTTCTTGTAAGACAACTGCAGGCTTATAACGCTCTCAAAACACAGGAAGGATTAGAGGGCTATAAAATGTGGTGTCTATGTCTCTAGCTCAGTGTTTGATTGTTTAGGGGTGAGCAGGAAAAAGTCAAAACACTGTTCTCCCAGGCGCTTATGCTGCTACATACATGCAACTGAGCTACTGCATCTTAAGAAACACACACTCGCACGCTAATGCATTGCACACGCCACCTGCACACGCACGCAAACAATGAAATACAGGCGGTTGCGGTAGGACGTGGATAAAGGTGGATATGAGGTGGGGAGTGGTGGAGAATGGAGGCATGAATGAATCTCTTATTTTTACGTCCCAGTCAATTTAGACTTAAAGTAATGTCAAATAAAATCAAATAATGACAATCACGTGTAACACGGTTTCACTGAGTATAGTAAAAAAAACAAAAAGTCCAAGCTTCAGAATAAAGTACCAAAACTTTCCTAACCTCAGATTTATGCATTAATTTTTGCTATAGCACAGATAATATCCTCCTTCTCCTCCTCATTATCATCATCATCGTCATCAAGAAATGATCTCTTCATTACACTGTACATTATCTTTGTGTATATAGTAGCTGTGGGGACTGTGGGTAGAAGCAAGAGGGGGGATGGGGAAGAAGATAGTCAGTGAAGTCTCTGTGTGTGTAAGTGTGTGGGTTTGTCTGTGTCACCTCAGTGGGTATACCCCACCTGCTGCTCTGATAGAAATCTGAAGTAAGACATACCAATAGCCGGTCGTAAATCAAGCATGGAAAAAGGACGGGTAGACAGAGGTGGATAATTATGGGAGGGCAGTGGAGGGTGTGAGTGGGAGTGAAAATGAGGGTAGGTAATGGACACGTGATGAGGGGTATGATATGATGAGATGACGATGGTGATGATGATGATGATGATGATGATGATGATGATGATGATGATGATGATGATGATGATGATGATGATGATGATGATGATGATGATGATGATGTCCATTTGTAACGCGCGTGTCTCCATCCATTCTCGAATGTTCAGTGCCCGATGTGTGGGACGAAGGGGCAAGAGTCTAGCGTGTTTGTGCGGGTAAGGGTCAAGGTTGGGAGGCGGGAGGAGTAGGAGCTATATTTATAGACTATAAAAAGTACCTCGAGGCGGCTGTGTCAGAAAGCAGGAGCCTACAGGTGCTGTGTTGGGCAGAGATAAGCTCTAGGAAGACCCGACCTTGGAACTCCTGCGGACTTTTGGTGATAAGAGAACATACCCGTAGCTAGCAACAAACAAAAAAGCGATTTATCCCGGGGAATGGTTTACAAAAGGATCCCAGACAATCGTCCTGCAAACATTAAAAGGCTTCCATACAACCTTTATGCGAATATTACTTCAAAGATATGCGCATTTTCTGTTTGTTCAACGTACGAGAAATGCATGCAATATTTTATGTAGGTCTCGATACTCACAGTGGTGAAGAAACGGAAACTCCGATGGTATGGCCACGTCACCAGAGCATCAGGCCTTGCAAAAACCATCCTGCAAGGCACGGTGCAAGGAGGCAGAAGAAGAGAGAGAGACAGAAAAAGAGATGCGAGGACAACATTCGAGAATGGACTGGTTTAACACTGAACGATGCCATGAGGGTTTGCTGAGAACAGAGAAAGATGGAGTACGATGGTTAAACGATCCTCTATGGTGCCCCAACGACCTTCGAGTTACGGGATAGGATAGGATAGGATAGGACGGTACGTCCGTTATTGGCAGATTTTTGCTCTACCTTTTTGTTCCTCACGACATAGTGCACGTGCACCATTGAGATGATACAGGTGAGGTCGAGTAGGAGGGTCATGATCTAGTAGGCCTATGTTCCTTGAGCTCTGAATGCCTTATACCTCCGCATGAATAACTTAATGCATCGGGGAGGGGGGAGGGCGGGGGGGTTGCCTTGTATTTGCCGTCCTTTGGTCTTATTCTTTTAAGCATTTGTTTTCAGTGGATATCACTCGGGTCTTCGATGTTATCTAATGGGTCGGGCTGGGGATGAGTGTCACATTCAGAACTATATTACCCCTTATGCGATGAATTCTAAACGAATTACCAATATGAATTACTATATGAACTATGGACGGCGGGCACGGGACATGTCCCGCCTCTTGACAACAGCTGCAGTTCGACAGACCGAAGTGGCGAAATCTCTCCGCATCAGCATCACTCATGTCTCCCCCTCCCTTCCCCCAGGGCCTGATAGGTTTCGGGACTAGTAAGTAAGTAACTTTCAAAAATGATGATGACTATTTCCACACTACGGTACTGACATGGTCTTTGGATGTTGCCAGAAGTCCAGACCAACATATATGAAAAAATTTCCCAGCCTTGGGAAATATTAGTGGGAGTTGAAGTTGACACTTTAATCGGATAAAGGTTTTCTTTTAGGCATGGCCTAATCTTACAATGTGTCCTCTAAACTTGATGAACATTCACAATAACAGTAACTATAATGTTACTTTCAGTTTTACCGTCACCCTAGCATTGTGAAGGAAAGTGTTGGAATGTTGGCAACTTATTTTGTTTTTGTTTTGTGGTGTTTTGTTTTGTTTAGCTTATTTCTTGGTATATACCCCGAGCATCAAAAGTGTGGGAAACTGGGTGCAAACTGTCAACGTGCATACTTCTCAGCATCATCGACGCTGCACAATAGACACAACCATTTTGTTTCAACTCGTTCAAACTGTCGTGAGATGTTAAAGAAAACAGCAGCCAAACAGACGCTGACATGTTCATTTTCAGTTAGGTAAAAAAAAAAAAAATTCAAATTATAAGTGTTTATATTATTTCATTTCAAAAATTTTAAAAATAAATAGAGCCTTTCTGTAAACAAATTTACCTTAACGCTCCTCGCATGTTTATTTCACATTGCCATGCCGTCTTAGTGAAAACCTATGGTTTGTTAGGGCGGCCCATGTGGCAGGTCGCATTGTTGGAAAAGAACTAGGAATAATTGGGTGCACTGAATTATGATTACTTCAATCATACATCAAAACGAACTGCTTTCCAAAGCAGCGATAAAGGGACGAAACCTCGGTGTCCACGAATCTATTAGGTTATTATAGACGGTGAGCCGCTTGATTTACGAAACTTTCACTTGCTTTAACTTTGCAGATCTATTCTGAGGAAAGAAAGTACTCGAATGTGAAGCCACTTCCCGGTAAATTTGTCATGTACTTTTCGCCTCAATCTGTGCAGATATAAACTGTATAAAAACATCAATTGTTAATGCATTTCAATTACTAATAATTATTCACCGCCCATCTTTGTCCTTCAGTAGTATAACATTTTAGTTTAGTAGGTCTACTCACAAATTAAGCTATATTAAATCGCAGTGTGTTCAGTTTCGTAAAACACTAGTCATTAGTCGCAAGCTGATCAGTTAGTTTCGTAGCTGAAGGAACAATCAATCTGATGCTGTTACGAGTAAGAAAAAAAGATCATCTGTCAAGTAGTGGCCACATTTGGCTTGCGTTTTACGGCTTATATATTGGGTTATGAGATTTTTATTTGACTGAAATTTTGACTTTGTCCTCCCACCAACGTCGAGGTGGGAGGATAATATTCGAGAATGGGCTGGCTTGACACTTAGATTGCTGAGAACAGAAAAAGATGGAGTACGCTGGTTAAGCGATCATCCGTGGTGCCCCAAAGACTTTCGATCTGCGGGATAGGATAGGATAGGAATTTTGACGGGTGGCCACACCTTATGAGTTTAGTGGCCACATTTGGCCTACGTTTTACAGCTTATACCTTGGGTCGGAGGTAGTGGCGCCATATTTATCCCGGGCCGGTTCGAATTTATAAACGTGTGTAGCTGTAGTAATTTCACTACAACAAGGCACTTTTTCATGACGATGTAATGTACCTTAACTGCTTTTAGCTCGCCAAGTCGTATATGTAGCAGACAACGTGTGTTTCGTGTAATCATGCGTGTGGGAGGATTTTAGGTTGACCTCTAAACTCGTGACGTCACATTCTCGCTTCTGATTGGTCCTCGTAATCCCGGCTTATGTATTTATGCAGAAAAAAATCAAATACACCCTATAAATTCAGAGTCTCCTCTCTAAAAATCCTTACCGGGAAAAGAGGGGACTATAAACTGATTAAAAAAAAAAAAATACACCCTATATCGACCCACCGCCTTGGCTCAATTGGTAGAGCGTTCGCCTGGTACACCGATGACCCACGTTCGAATCCCGTGGTGGGCGATATAAAATGTGGCCATTTTCACTGTCCATTTTAGCAGTATGATTGCTTTGGTGGTTCAGTGTTGATTCAGGTCCTTACCCCTCTTTCCCTGGGATGGTTATCCCCGTCTGCCATATCGCCAATGGCTTTTAAGTTGCAAAAGAAACAAAACAGAGACATCTGAAAAACCGTTGGTTCACTGTGATGAAAAATGTCGGGGTGAGAAACCAATATTTCTTCTAAAAGGGATGCTCAAGGACGGCGTTTATCACCTAACACTAGACCCCTTTACAATTCTATCATAAGCAGCAGCAACCATAATAACGACAACAGCAGCACTACCACCACCAACACATAACACCAAAGACTTATTCGGGAATCAATACTTGGGAGAAGAAGAAAAAGAAGAACAAGAACAAGAACAAGAAGAACGAGAACGAGAACAAGAATAAAAAGAACACCAAAAAGAAATAGCGATCTTAAAGAAGAAGAAGAATGAAAAAGACAAAGAACAAGAACAAGAGGGACCAGAACAAGGAGCAACGAAGACCAGCACCACCAACAACAACAACAAATATCTCCCCTCCACCGCTACCACCACCACTACTGCCACCACCACCACCAACAAACGGCGATGTTTTTTGTTATGCCTTTTTGATTTCCATGTAGAAAATGGTTTTCTGTTCTTGCTACTATGATAAATGATATCGTATGGAGCCATTGAGGTCTCTAAACTAGCCCCTTATTTTACAAGTTATTTATATATTCTTTGTGTGGAACTTTTAACCCATAAACTCCATAGACTATTAAAACTCGTCCTTCAAATGATAGGCCTATAGCATTTCTCTTATTTTCTCCCTTTACTTCTATATATTACGGCATCAACAAAAGATATAATACTCATAATGGTGTGTGTTTTTTTAAACAGTGTGTTCTTATTATACTATTGCAGAGAATAAATATGTTATTGAACAAATCGTTTGCCTCTAAGGTGTATTATCGCGCCTGATAGAGCGTTTACTTGAATTTCTCACTTTTCTCATTGTAGCCTAATACAGTACGGTACAATTCTCTTGTTATTGTGTGGCCTAAGGCGATGATAGGGTAAACCGTGGCGGATCGAGTACATCATGTGTAATTAATCTCACTCATGACGGGTAAGGCAAGGCGCCGATGACGCCAGTGCAGTATCCGCTCTTTCTCTTGACTTGAACTAGTAGGGTGGGAGACTGTTCGAGTCAGTAGGCTACCTAATCACAGGTGTGTGTGTGTGTGTGTGTGCAACAGGATTAGAGGAAGAAGGAGAAGGAGGAGAAAAAGGAGGAGGAGGAGAAAAAGGAGGAGGAGGAGAAGAAGAAGAAGAAGAAGAAGAAGAAGAAGAAGAAGAAGAAGAAGAAGAAGAAGAAGAAGAAGAAGAAGAAGAAGATCATCATCATCAACAACAACAATTATTCTCTCACATCATCACCACCAAAAACAATTATTCTCTCACAAACTTGGTACCGAGAAAAGAGAGCTCCCTAAAGACAGTTTCATTGCGACCAGTATATAAAACGGGGAAACTTAAATACCTTTTATCTGACACCATAACTATAGTTATGAACAATGCAAGAAAATAAGGCACCGATGCACTGATACTCGGTATTCATTTCTAGAGTTTTCACGGTTGGCTAGCTACTTTACTATCTGTTTCTCTGACTGGCACTAACAACAAAAGAAGAACATTGGAACTGCCTGGGTCTTAGAAGACATATAGAAGAAGTGTGAAGTGTTATTGGTGGAGTTGATAAATGGCTGCAGAAGTCAGTGGACCAGAACCGGGTGAAAAGTCTCTACTAAATAACCAGCCTACCTTAAGCACTAACAACAATAATATACATCCCCTCCTCTCTCCCCCTTCCCCCCAACTCCCCCCCTCCACCCCAAATTTTAAAAAAAGTGGCCAAAGGAAAGACCGTAGATTATAACGTATGGTTTTTGAAGGTCGCAAAACAAACAGGTTGCAGCTCATGATAAAGAGTGGGGTTTAGAGTTTTAAGGTAGGCCTATTGATTCCGAAATGCGCTAACCCAACATCTTTTAGGATAGTGAGCAACAGGCCACCAAGATCACAAAATAGGCTGGAAGGTCTTACAAGGCATAACCTGCCTAAACACACTGACAGGCTTTGAAGTCTCTTCCTTCTTGGCCTATACAGACATTGCGCTAACCCAAAATCTTTGGGAATAGTGGACAGACCATACTATAAATCGCAACAAAGGCTTGAAGGTTCCAAAAGGAGGTAGTTTGCAAAACATAATAGCGGAGGGTGCTTAGGATTTAATGTCTACAAATACAAGCGCAAATAAGGTGTAGGATCTTTCAGAATAAGAGAATGGTCAAGTCAATTGGATCGTAAAATCGGTTAACATTTTTTTAATGTTGGCGGTTGTGACGGGGGTTTATTGTTGCTTGGCTCTGCACAATGGACTGCTATTACCTCCTCGTCTTAGTCGTTGGGGATCGCTAGTAATCTCCCTTTGACTTCACTTAATACATTTGTTTAGCTCGGTCTGTGTTAAGGCTGGGGTACAGAGATAGATAGAAAAATGGTAAAAGATCACTGTCACACTAGCTTTCACACGGCTAGGAATCATATGTAGTCCAGCCACTTGATAACAGTAAAAATCACACATTTATTTCCTCTACTCTATACATGATCTTCGAAGTACGAAACTAACTTAAAAGTTCAATTGTCAATGCGAATGGTTCGCTCGCTGATAGTCTAGGCAGCTACTTTTTCTTCATCCGGCACTGGCTACTTTCTGCCTTAAGGGTCAGAAGTCTTGATGAATGGACTACTGTGGTCCTGTTTATACAGAGTTTTAGTGCACGGTTTCTTGTTGCACTTAACTGTGGGGTTGAAGCGCTGCGTTGAGGTCGCTTCTATGACACGCTGTGTTGTCATTGCTTGTGTTCGACGGCTGGGCTATCTGCGCACAATGCTGTAGATGCCTCGGCAGCCAACTGTACGTGTCGACGTGGTTGTTGTCGTTTGCTGAGTTGGGCTCACGATATACCGCCTGCTTGTCTGTTTGACAATGTCAGGCCCTGGCTACTTGATTGAATTCGAATATTCAACAAGCACTGCTGAAGAGATTCTGTCAGAGAGTACTGTGTACTACTGCTCAGCGTTTCAAACTCGACTGACTTTTTACCTGGCTTTGCCTGAATCAGCCAGAACTGGTTCTATTCACTATACCTGTGTTCCGATTGGATGAACCATCTAAGTGGCTATAAAATTCGAAACTCGATCGTAGGCTGCGATGATGTCACTACACGGCTCGCGTCAGCTCGCAGTGTGTGTAGACATCAGTTATACCTTAATCGTCTGCTATAGACTACAGTAACCTTCTAAGTTTTACTACTACTGACCAAACAAGCAAACTCTCAAAATGTGCAGGGTAAACAGGTCCTCTTGTTACAGCGGTCTAGCCTGTAGCTGCTGCCGAATACAGGGAAAGGGCAGTGCTTTGAGCCAGGCTCCATTGCACCATATAAAGGCGTTTTGTTATTTTACTGTTGTAAGTCTCCTCTCTGAAAATCCTTATCGGGAAGAGGTAAAGGTAAAGGTAAAGGTAGTCCCATAGCCTTGTGGCCGTAGGGGAGCGTGATGTTGGAGATCACGTTTATCTTGGGCCAGCGTAATGAGGGTGATGCCCAACTCTCTCCCTCGCTGCTTTACCTTCCCCACCCTCAAGAGAGTAGGTACTCAATCACAGTTGAGTCAACTGGGGGCGTTGTTGTTTGTCGCTTCACACCTTAGCGGTCACCCATCCAAGTGCTAACCGCACCGGACGGTGCTTCACTTTCGACACAGTAGCGAGTGCTCCAACCACTGCACTATCCGACACCCGGGAAGAGAGGGGACTATAAACTGATACACACACATTACTGTTGTTAATTCGGGAGATTTGTAGATCACTTGGCGGAGTAAGCAGCCTCACTGGTGGAAAGGGGGTGGAGTATATAACGCCAGCATCTTGGACATAGTCAGTACAACTTATGTTAATCTGATGAATAAAATTTGATACTACAACAACAACAACAACAACATAGTCTATTTCGAAGTCCCCTATATGCTTATAGTGTCCGGGGACGTTAATCTACTTGCCATGCCATGCCATAGTCTTTACAGATAAAGGGTTGGGATAATAATAATAATAATAATAATAATAATAATAATAATAATAATAATAATAATAATAATAATAATAATAATAATAATAATAATAATAATAATAATAATAATAATAATAATAATAAGAAGAAGAAGAAGAAGAAGAAGAAGAAGAAGAATTGATAGCGATTCATTTTATATAGCGCAAAATAAGACAAGAAATGTTTGCTCAAAGTGCATTTCTCACGCGTTGACTGGGACTATAATGGCTAACGCATTACAATATATATACAAACAAGCTTTGTATCCTATCACTGTGCCCAAAACAATGTAGGCTGCTAATTTGGGTATAAGCCTACATAGCAATGTACTCCTGTAGTGCTATATGACCTCTCGTTAATTATTATTTACATTACCATTGTTTCTGACATGAGAGATTGACGTCATGAGTATAATTAAGCCTATGGGTCTTTAAGCTTTAGGGCTACAATCATCAGCTATAGTTATAACTGAAAGTCAAGTTTACATCAATTGCTTATTGGACTATCTATGTAACTTTGATGGTTAGGCCAATAATCTCTGTCTGTCTGTCTCTCTGTCTGTCTGTCTCTCAAAAATAAATTCTTGTTAATTTTTGTTGAGAGTAGCAGTAGTTTAGCAGTAGTTGCAGGAGCGTTTTCTTCACAAACGATCACCGTTTTGGTTACATTATTACTATAATTATATTATGTGTTGTATATTTGTCACTAAAAACCATGGAAAAGTTTGAGGGTTTTGTTCGTTTGTTTTCTTCACAAGCGTTTGATGGTATCGTCCATGTGACAATGTGTATATTTTCACAGAGTGACAACCATGGCAAACATAGTCACTAAACCTGAACGGCAACAAATTTTAATATGTAATAATATTCCTTTCCACTACTCCTCGATCAATAGAATTATGTGAGATAAATTTGGTAACGTTGATCTTGATTAACAAAATCAATATAGTAGCTCTATTTTTTCGTTTCCTATCCTTCCCCTCCCACACACACGTGATCCATGAATCAATAAAAGCTGTATAAACTTCCTCACTGTAGATGCCACAAAAACACTAGTTACTTCTTGTGTACTGTCCAGAATAGACTATTGCAACTCTACTTATTCGCTGCAATGACTCTACCATAGCACCCCTTCAAAAAGTTCAGAACGCTGCTGCGAGGCTTGTTTTCAAGTCAAATCCAAAACAACCATGCTCCACTCTCTTGCGCAAACTTCTCTGGTTACCTGTTTTAGAACGCATAAAGTATAAAGCAGCCTGTATTTGCTATAATATTATTACTGGATCGGCTCCCGAATATCTTAATGAGTTAGTCACTCAGTACACACCTTCTCGCACCCTTCGCTCTGCGAGCGATACTCGACTCCTCCGCCAAGCCAAGGCCGCTACAAACGAAACCACATGTTCTCCACTCTTTTTCAGTCTGTGGTCCTCATCCCTGGAACTCTCTTCCCTCCGATGTGAGACAATCTCCTTCAATTCAAAGTTTTAAAAGCAACATGAGAACCTTTCACTTTCAGCAGCACTTTACCTAATTTACAATCTTTCCTCATGTAATATTCTTGTTTGTGTGTGTCTGTGTGTGTGTTGTGTGTCTGTGTGTGTGCGTGCGTTTGTGTGCTGTCTAGTTAGTAGTATTAAATATAAAACATGAATGTATGATTAGATGAATGTTGGCCTTACAAATGCTAATTATATTATTATTATTATTATTATTATTATTATTATTATTATTATTATTATTATTATTATTAGTATTATAAAAATGAACCCCTATGAATTTTACTATAACAGTAGCCCACATCCTGAAGGAGGTGTGGCAGTAGGCCTAAATGCCGATCTACTTCCTTACACCTGTCCAACGTCAATAGAGGGAAACGAGAGGTGTAAAACAATTTGACAGTAGTCATCAGCTGCAGCCAAAAGAACTCAGGTGATTTCGCATGCTGAGCCCGTGATTTTCCGCACGGAGGAAGGAAGGAAGATATTTGGTTACGAACCCGTTTTTCTCGCAGACAGTATAGTGCAGCTACTGACGGCGCTTCGGACAGAACACAGAAAGCGCATAGAAGCCGCCGCGAACAGTCGCGTGAAGCGCGCGAGAGGGCCTTAGCACAGCCTCGTTCTAACTTATCAAACAGGGAATATGCTATGGCGGACAGCTATGGCGTGCAGACGTGCATGATGAGGGATACAACAAACTACATCAGTGAAAATGGAGTGGACAATTTTGACACAGCTTCTCAAGGAAGCAAAGATGAGAGTGTTGACATTGATTCTGGATTTGCGGAAGACAGATTTCGGGTAGACAGGAAGAAACTGGAACAAATGCTCAAACTTGGTAAGCTGCTTCTAGTTCTAGCGTTCTCGGGTGTGTGTTTATGCTGTGTGAATCAACACGTTGTGTTCCCAGAGCAACTTGTTCTTGGACTGCCAGATAAGATGCACCTTGGTGGTAACAACAGATTTAAAACAAAGTGCTTAGTAAATTTTAAAACTGTTCAATTATTCAGATAGAATATTTGAATTCGAAAGTACAGTTACCTGTACACATGTGACTGAACTGTTTGTACTTGTAGTAGTGCTGCTCTTACCACACAAACAAATCAAGTTTTATCAAGGCAAAAACTTGGGTAGGGGAAGTAACTATTATCTTGCATTATATCAGCAGTTAACAAAATGGTTATAATGTAGGTTTTCCAGATTTTTATTTGTTTTTGCAACACACAAAAATTACATTGGTTGTGAAGGTCTTTTTGATTTTCCCATTCAGCTACAACCTTGTGTTATTGCTTTTCTCATAGACTGATGATTGATATAGCCAAAAGTTACAAGCTGTTTTTGAGCAAGTGAGCAAAGTGTATCCAAATATTTCATCTTGTAATTTGCATTATGATTTAGGGTTGATCTTTATATTGGCAAGTCTTCTTGCGATTTTTATTATAACCTGGCTTTAAGTTTACAAATTACAGTTAAGAAGATGAAGGTGCACTATCTGGGCTACAAAGAATATCAGCACCCATTCGTTGGATGTACTATGTTCGTCTCTAATGCTGGGAAGGAATTTATTTTATTTTGTGTTTTAATATATATTTCAGTTGTGAGTCACTGTTACTTGAGAACTGGCCCTGGACCTAAATAGAAAGTGATGGCAGAGTGCATCAGTGTTCATATTGATGAATGGCTTTTAAAATTTAGTCAAGAGCTAAATCTCTTGACGTTTAATAAGTTCACTGATTTGTTGCATGTTTGGGTATGAACAAACATCCTTAATATTAGATTCAACAGATCATAAAATTAAAAACTTAAAAAAGGTGGATTTTTTTTTTCAAGTGTGAGGGTGTACAGCCAGGGGTGAGATTTAGCGGTCGCCCGGTCGCCCGAGGCGACTTAAAACCGGCTCGGGCGACCTCACTTTATAGTTGAGCCAGCCCGCCTGGCGACCTAAAAAAAAAATAATACTACTTGCAGACTTTTAGAAGCTCGGTCCGAAGCGAGAGCGTTTTTAGGTCACTGTTCGTCTGCTACGAGTATGAAGCATACGCGAGGGTTATTTCCCTTTGCCTACTTCCCTTTTGCGCCAAGCGCGCTGTCTGCTTTGTTTGTGAAAAAAACACTGCTACAAATTACGTGTATTGTCAAGGTGACGGTTGTTGATCCGAAAATGTGGAACTTTATTTGTGGGGCCAACGAACCCCCGCCAAAGAAGGCGAATTCTAGTTCGGAGAAGAAAGAGCGTCACAAAGAGTATGAATCGAAGAGAAAAATACATTTTCAGACTGCATGGCTGAAACGTTCAGATGGCGAAGATCGATCTTGGCTCATGTTCGATAAAGAAGTTGGTCTAATGCACTGTACACATTGCCATAAATACGCGATTGTCGGGCTGCCTAAAAACCATGCGGGCTACCTCACTTTACTTCCTAGCTAGCCCGGTGGGCTAGTTAGTCTCCTGGGTTAAATCTCACCCCTGGTGTATAGGTAGGTGTTAGGTGGTATGGGGGTGAATAATTAATTATATTAGTTATATCATACTTTTCGGTGTAATATCACTTGACCAGAAAAAATATTCTGAGTTTTTAAAATTTGCACTGGGAGTGCATACATTTGCATGGTAACCTTTTTATGTAATACACCAACAGTGTTAGCCTTAGGATAGGATAGGAATGGTGTTAACCTTTTTAATGCATTATAATAAAGGTGTTAACCTTTTTATGCACATACCAATGGTGTTAACCTTTTTATACACTATACTAAGAGGGCTGAAAGCACTTGTCCGCATACTAAATACAAGTGAAAAAAAATTGTGTGGTCAACCTAGTTTTACACCAATCTCACCAACCAGCCACTTCTGTGGGTCATCTCTGCTCCTTTCCTTTGTCATGATTGTTAATAGACTTGCAGTGTGTTACTGTGTGTGAAAGTAAACGAGGTAGGGAGAATTCTTGCAGGCTAACTTTTGCTTAATTGCTATTCCAGTGGGCGAGTAAGAATTACGGCATTCAACATCCCTATTATAAACATTTAAATTCATGCAGTTTGTATAATTGTTGGAATCCTCAGGGTTTATTCTTGGCGTCGGTCATCGGTCATTGACGCATAAAAATCTGAAATGACCGATTGTTTTGCCAGCCAGCTGGTCAAGTGACCTATTGATTTTACGATCGGGCGGTCAAACTTTGCGAAGATTTGTCATTTAAAAAGTTCTATA
This sequence comes from Oncomelania hupensis, assembly GCA_036898135.1. Lineage (NCBI taxonomy): Eukaryota > Metazoa > Mollusca > Gastropoda > Littorinimorpha > Pomatiopsidae > Oncomelania > Oncomelania hupensis. The sequence goes on from CM072512.1 coordinate 119,638,128, forward strand.
GCACAACCATTACCGAAACGAAATTATTTCCCCTTTCAGCATAATACAGGGCACAGATTGTGTAATGTGTACTAATGATGTCACACATGACGTAGATGATTTGTTAAACTAATGTATTTTTTATTTAATTATTTTCTTGTATTTATTTGTGTTCATTTCTTTATTCATTAGTAAGTATTATTTTTATAATTATTTCTTTTTTATTTTATTTTGTGGAGGTAATTAAATAAGGTTAAAGAATGGATGCGGACCTGTACTTTTCCATAGAAACATAAAAAATGTCGGCAGCATCATGAAATGCCTTGATAAAGGTCTTTGAGACCGATACTGGTCGACACTTGTCTTCTGTTTTTGTTTTCTTTCCTTCTTTTATAGTTAAATTGTACCATGTTTAATACTCAAACAGGGTAAAATAACTCTTCCTGCAGTATGTGGTTCAGCCGCAGGCTCCATTACTTTAGTTTATAGGCCTATTCTTCATTTGGTAGTAGTATAACTATTAAGTATATATTTATTTATTATTTTCTCAATCTCTTACGCTTAATGTTACTACAACTGTATCTGTATCTTTATCGCTCGATTTATCATGTTTATTACTGTTTTAAACAGAATTCAGATTTGTCACTGATGCCCGAATTTTAAATAGAGAGAGAGAGACTCGGAGAGAGAGAGAGAGAGAGAGAGAGAGAGAGAGACGTTTTTAGAATGCATGTTGTTTTAAATCAGGGTCATCTGAGGTGTGTCATTAAAGACAAGTTTTATTTAACTAATTCTGTACCAGTGACACATGTTTTGTTTGGGAAAAAAGAGCACAAGTGGAACTTTTAATTGAATTTTGAGATAATCTAAACTTGTAACTGTTTGATTTAAAAATAAATAAATTCAAAGAAAAGTGTGCCTTAATGATAAACATGCCAAACTTGGTATTGTTAGTTTTACTATTTTTACAAATATTACTATTACATTCTGACAGCATTGCGGAACAGACTGACAGCAGAAACACATCACTTGCTGCTTTCTGTAAAGCTTGGAACTGTAAATAGTACTATAGAAAGAACGCTGCAGATATGGGCAGCAGCAAAAGCAAGAAAACTGTTATCTCTTTCAAAGCAGTGAAAACAGTAATAATTAGCAGACAAATTAAAAAGGATTGAATTTCTTCTTATAACTGTGTGCATCAGCATGTCATTTAAACAATTTAAAAAGGCTGAATATAAAATCGGTTAATGCCTTAGCGTTGTTATTTTGTACCATTTGTACTGAGACTGTGTGACTTATTGCTTTCCAAAATGACCTATTGTTTTTCCTGTGAACTGGTCAAATGACCTATCATGGTCACTTTCAAGATTAATCCCTGAATCCTGTGCATTCTAATAAATATTACTTATTTATTAGGGTTTCAGTTATTAATAAGTTATTGTAGGAGCTAGCAGTGTTTGGGGTTTTGTCCATACTGCTGTCCATGATCAGATCAATACAATAGTAGTAATCAACTAATGCTGCTGATGTGATTCTCTGATGGTTTATGCACTCACACTTCAGAAGTTCATCACATTATTACCTGATAATGTATGGTTATCACACACACATGCACACCCACATACAAATAAATATATTCTATACAACTAGCCACAAATCTGAAAGGGATTACTACTATACTAGTAAACACAATACACTCAATATGCTCACTTATCCTAAAGGAGGAAAAAGGGGTAAATGGGAGGGGTGGTGGGTGTAAGGAAATCAACACTGTAGCTTATGACTTGTCATCTTATCATTACACATTTGCTAAGTAAAAGAGAACAAGTTTGTCTTACCAGCTTTGCTACAGAGTAAGATCATTGGTGCCTGCCTTTGTTAGACATAGCATAGCATAGTTCGGCTTATAAGATAACAGCCTTTGGCCTTCATATTAAATCTTGATGAGGGTCTCAGACCGAGACCCCTGGCCTCAGTGCCTACTAATTTAGACCCTTTTAAACTCCAAATTGGTGGCGTAGATGCTATCCTTATATAACTTGTCTAAACAGTTCTTGAACTTACATGATTGATTAAGCATCCAGCTCCTCATCCACAGCCTCGGCAGGCAAGCTATTTCAAGGGACTACAACTCTTGTTAGTGAAATACTGCTTAATTTAGCGGGTATTATGAAAAGTGTTAGTTTAGAACCAACATCATTAAAATTTAAAAGAGGTTACATTACATTACATTACATTATTATTGCTTTAGGTCCAGCGGACTCTTCCGAGCCAAATCAGGACCGGACAACCCCCGATCCGCATAAAAGATCTGCTGAAACAACCCTAGTGGTAAAACCGAAAGCTCTCCACCAGCCAGTCACTTTACAATAAAGACATCCCACGCAGGGGACGGCTGAGGCTTCACCCCAACTTATCGAACCCCCGTTTACAAAAACAAAATAGAATACAAACATCATTATAAATTATCAACAAAACACATACATATAAAATGCCTACATTGCTAAATAGTAACATCATAGGAAGCCCTAGTGACCACCTGGCAGAAAGCGTCCAATATTCCCAAGCTGATCCAACAGACCTCATACACAAATAAGGAGTCTTGTCCCTGAAGAGTTTTCAAGAAAAAAGGTAGGAGACTGGGCTAGCGAAGAAGACGATAGTATAGCAGATTGATAGAACAGAGCAGGAATGAGAAAGAGCAAATGAGAAAGACAGCGACAGTGGGAATTTAAAGCACTAAATTTCCAGAAAGTGGGGATACTATTTATACTGAAACCCCCGGCACCCCAAAGGGGGTTTAAAAGAGGTTAAAGGATCATAAAAATTGCGCACCATTTAAATAAATGTTGATGAAATCACCCCTTTCTCTCCTATTCTCTAATCTGGGCAGCCTTAGTGATGTCAATCTCTCCTCGTAGGAGAGTCCTGACATATAACACTTCTGAACAATGTTCTTAATAGACTTTTTGCCACTAGTTACTTCCCTTGATATCTTTGGTGCAGATGAATTCAGTCCCCATAACGTGGGGCTGACTTCCCTTGATATCTTTGGTGCAGATGAATTCAGTCCCCATAACGTGGGGCTGAAACGGTACCCTGCCTAGGTTAAGTCTGTATGTGTGTGCACCTTGTCATTGCAGGAGCTTGTGCATAGTGTCATGTGAATGTTATATGAAATACATTTTGACAAACAAATACCATGCCATTGATTTATAATTTGTCTGTTAGTTAATTGTTGCCTATTGTTACATTTTCAGCTTATGTGTCTTTCTCAACTATCAACTCTGTTGCATACATGCGCTTTAGAAACAGAGAGAGAGAGAGAGAGAGAGAGAGAGAGAGAGAGAGAGAGAGAGAGAGAGAGAAAATAAAATTGATCTGTTCTGAATGTATTGTGTTTACCGTAGTGTTCTACACACATGCTCCTGCTTGTGACAGTAGGGTCTAGAATCTCATTACATGCGAAGTTCATCTTTATGCAATAAATCAAAAGTGTGGAGACGCCCTAACAACAATGTTTATTCACAATTTCTTCTTTAGTTTAAATATTCATTGTTTCTAAATGTCCCACTAGCAATGGCCTGCCAGCAATTGCATAACGCTAAGTAACCTGAAACTGGTTGCATGGAACGGTCTGTTATACAGCTCTTGTGCTGTGACATAACTCTTTACCCTGTGACCAAGTTCACGACTTTTTTTTTAGAGGAAACCGGCACATTGACTAATAAAAGTAGATTAGCAAACATGACTTGGTGCTAGTAGGGGATGTATTGATACTCAAATAGAACATGGTGTTCCCAGGTACAAACCCTTAGCTGTGTTAATCACTGGAGTGGATGAAAGAAAGAGAACCCCTGTTCTAGTCTAAAGGCAGAGAGAGCTTTCAGCTGCAGACAAGGTTGGGAGGAAAGGTGGTTTCAGGTCAAGAGAGTGCACAGCTGACTAAGTCTTGCTTACAGCATGTCTGGCTCTGGGACATGTTCTACTGTGAAATGAAGCCATCAAAGGCAAATTGAGTTTAGAACCAAGCCACGGCTAGGTTGATGTAAGCATTCTTTGTTTTCTTATTATATAGTATCCTGTGTGAATTACATATAATGAATACATTCATTTGAATTTTTTTTTTATCATCCATGAGGTCGTAAGAAGTATATTTTCTTATCTGAAAGTGAAAAAAAATTTTTTTTGTGAAAAATGGCACACCAAAATGTTTTAAAAAAAATTAATTTTTCAAAGTGTAGCTACTCCCCGTCCCCTTAGTAACAATAACATATCCCCTAATATATCCCCTGTCAGACCATGCCGTGTTTCTTTCTTTATATATATATATATATATATATATATATATATATATATATATATATATATATATATATATATATATATATATATATATATATATATATATATATGTGCAAGTGCCAAAAGGTCGTTTTGAAACAGTATGCATTTTAAAAATTTTAAAATGGAAATAAATGTGTATTTGAAATTATGTGTTTGTTGTAATTTGTGATATTGTAAGGATATATGTTAGAGAGATATATAAAATAAACTGATGCTGTTAATTGTAGAATTAGTATTTTAAAAAAAATAAAACGGTGAAAAAAAGGGGATTTTTTTGCGGTCCAGAAAGCTGTAAGTTATAGTTGCTCACATTAGAGTCTCTTTACTCATTTAAATGAAATAACTACTGGATAAAATTTTGTAGTTTGACTTACCGATGTTTAAGCACTTAAAACAGCTTAACAATTTATCTGTAACCATTTTTGAAATTATTGCATTATAGCCTAATTTTAGTCACGGACGGTCGTTACATCAAATGTCAAAATCGTAATACTCTTTGCAGACAAAAAACCGATGCTTTAGTGAAGTTCCAGTCCTACTTTTGGGATAACCGAAGCGGAGAAATGTATGGCAAATACAAATATATTTTGTTTAAAGGATAAAACGAAATTCTTATAGGTAAAATTTGGCAGAATATCTCACTTTTTAAAAAAATGTCAAAAATAACGACCGTTCATACTCGTTTTTTTTATTTATTACTTTACGTTTTGAAACCCATTCCGACATTTTATTGATCACATGACCGAAACAGAAAAGACAAATGGCGGCTATTTTAGCTGAGGGCAAGCTATGGGAAAAACGGGTTAAGTTTTCATAAAATGTCAAAAAACTTTTCAATAGTACGACCGTCACACAGAAGTTTGGTATGATCGTTTCTTCACTTGTGTAGAGTTGTATTGTACATTATGCTTTTATTTCGCAGTATTTTTGGAGGAAAGTGAAAATAAGAATGATCGGAAGCGTAAACATAATAAAGTAGAACAACCAATGTTTTTCAGATCGACAGATGTCTTATTTCAGTAATATCGACCGTCACTTTTCATCAGCAACAAGTCCGAGGGTTTTCTTTACCTTTGGCTGGAAAAAAACCATGTCCCTAGCAGTGATTTTCTAACTACAGATCGATAATCTAGGTTATCCAATTTGACAGACTCTTACAAGATCTGTGATGACTACAATGTGATAAATAGGCCTACATTCATTAAATAATTAGGTTTACATTTTTATTTTATTCAAATATTGTTTGTTTTATTTTATATTTTTTCACCATTTTTCAAGTTGATACATTTTTTAACTGTTTTACTTAACTAGATAATAATTAGTAAATATGCTGATAACATAAATAATTTGTCTTTTTGTTCTAAATGTGCACATTGCTTCATTATGTATGTCAACACTACTGACAACAGTGTCTCGTGTAACAACCGTCACAATGTTTTTCAATATCAACATTTTGTATTACTTGACAATGTTTAAATGTGTTTTATTTTGAAATGTGATCTAAATGTTTTAGAAACAAACATATCTTAAATCATTAAAGCAAATCATAACATAGCCATGAAAACATTAAACAAGATTTGCGTGATGGTTGTTACATCTGACATGATCATGTTCATATACTGCTTTTTGATATTTCATTTACTTTTGGTTTTTTCCTTATTTTTTCTTTCAATTGTGGAAGCTTTATTAATTTTAATAGTTTTAAGGTACACATTTCTTCCATCTTTTAAATTATGGGCGATTGAGGATGTCAGTGTAACAACCGTCACGTTGTCAGTTTTTTTCACATACATGGCTTTATGTGAAAATTCCTTTAATGATTTATCTTTTCATGCACATTTCCTTGAAGCCTATACATAAGACTTACAAAAAATGCAAATTATTATGTAATCAAAAACAATTTATTACTAAACTGCTTATACAACACGACCTTTTGGCACTTGCACATATATATATATATATATTTGCTAATTTAATTTGATGGCAGCTTTTCATTATGTATGTGTTTTAACTGTTGGTCCCAATGAATACATGAGGTAAACAAACACTTTCATTAAACATTTTGTCTGGTTTTGTACTAAATAAAGTAAATTATTATTATTATTATTATTATTATTATTATTATTATTATTATTATTATTATTATTATTACTCATTTATATATACTTTAAAAATATTTTGTGCATATTGCTATCAGTCAGCAGTTTATAAACATTCTTATCCTATCCTATCCTTTCCTATCCCATAACCCCTTGGGGTCATGAGCAATCTTGTCACTGTAGATTGTTCTAACCTATAAAGGGAATAGTGAAAGCCCCAGTTGAAAACCTGTCTTGCCTTTGTAGGCATGACTACTTCACTGCGGCAACAGTTCCCCCCGTTGGAGTGCCGGGGGTTTCAGTATAAATAGTATCCCCACTTTCTGGAAATTTAGTGCTTTAAATTCCCACTGTCGCTGTCTTCATCATTTGCTCTTTCCCATTCCTGATCTGTCCTATCACTCTTCTATACTTTCTTCTTCTTCGCTAGATCAATGACCTACCTTTTTTCTTGAAAACTCTTCCTGGACAAGACTCCTTGTTTGTGTATGAGGTCTGTTGGATCAGCTTGGGAGTGTTGGACGCTTTCTGCCGGGTGGTCACTAGGGCTTCCTATGATTGTATTATTTCGCACTATAGGCATTTTATATGTATGTGTTTTTTTGATGATTTATAATGATGGTTGTATTCTATTTTGTTTTTGTAACCGGGGTGTTCGCGTAGTTGAGGTCAACCCTCAGCCGTCCCCCGCGTGGGATGTCTTTATTGTAAAGTGACTGGCCGGTGGAGGGCGTTCAATTTTCCCACTAGGGTTGTTTCGGCAGATCTTTTATGCGGATCGGGGGTTGTCCGGTCCTGATTTGGCTCGGAAGAGTCAGCTGGACCTAAAGCAACAATAAATCAATCAATCAATCCTATCCCATAACTCAAAAGTCGTTGGGGCACCATAGCTGATCGTTTAACCAGTGTACTGCATCTTTCTCTGTCCTTGGCAACCCTCGTGGCTTTGCTCAGTGTCAAGCCAGTCTATTCTTGAATGTTGTCCTCCCACCTCTTTTTCAGTTTCTCTCTTCTTCTGCCCTCCCTGCACCCTGAATTGCAAGATGGTCTTTGCAAGGCCTGATGCTCTGATAACACTGTGAACATAGTCATAAATTAATGCAGTGCTTCAGATTGTTTTCAGACATCATGGGCCCAATGACCCATGGCCATGCAAAATGATGGGTCAATTTTGAAAAAGATGGGTCATTGACAATCGAAGGTATTCGTATCGTATGTTCACCTAGTCCTTCATGATTTTAATGACGCGCCAGGCTGGCGCATTCACGTTGACTGTAACGCGCCATTCTGATAAAATATGCGCCAATGGCGCGGGCGCACCAACAATCTGAAGCACTGTTAATGGTGAAAGTAACTAGTTAAATGATTTTCTAAACATAATCATGCAGAATTTATTTCATTAATTTAAGTTGATGTATGTTCACAACTGTGATAATAGTTTAAGGTTTTGTGCTGTGACTCTATTTTACAGAGCAAAATAAAAATAAAATAAAATTATTTAAAAAACAACAGCAGTGGTGGCATTTTGGCCTTTTTTTTGTTTTAATTGCCTTGAAGTCGAGTAAAAAAAAAATACTGCAAAGCAATATGTTTTTGTATTTATGTTCAGTGTTGTAGGACATGCAGTATGTTTTATTTTATTTTATTATTATTATTTATTCATTTATTTATTTTTATTTATTTTTTTTAGCTGTCGGAGGATAATAATAAACTGTTGTGCTGCCCCGCAACGTTGTAATACTTTGGCCAACAAAGTACCTCTCTCCATTCCAGCTCGCCTGTGGCAAAGTGACCAAGGCAACCAATTAACAGAGTTCTTGAAACTGGATTGTAGATGTCATCTTTCTCATATTTTCAGATTTTGTTTTCGCAGATTTGGAAAAGAAGGCAGCATCAGAATGGAAGGCTTCAATGGTACACTTTTTTCACAGAGTACAATCATCTACATCATCATTTAACCCCCAACAATGTCAGCAGTGAATCTTGTCCAGATAGTAAAATCTGTCATTGCCATTTTTTAACAGGTACACCGGTAATATAGTTATTTCTGATTTCTATTTTGTCATCAGGCAACGAAACAACCTTTTTTTTTGTATGCATCGTCTTGCGTTTTTGATTTTTCTGTATTTGTATATATTTTTGCTAGATTCCCTGTGTAATTCTTGGTGTTGGGGTGTTCACTGTATCAAATTAAAATGTTGCCGCTTTTGTAAGGATGCCATGGTAGGTTGTAATCATTCCTTATATTCTGTTTGCAGCACCCGGAGATGAAGTCGCACTTGAGCCAGCGGAGGATTTCTTCCAAAGGGTAAGTTTTGTGTCATTTTCTAGTTGATTGATCAGAAATGATAACCAAGGATGATGATAGCAACGTTGAGGATAGTAATGATGATGATGGTGAGGATAATAATGATGAAGATGAAGATAATAAAGATGAGAGTATAATATTGGTTCAAAGTGCTGAACATTTATCGTACCAGTTTACTTTATTGAATGTAACTGGATTTAGATGTCGGGTTCAGAGGATTAGGTTCAGTGTGAAGTATTGAAGTATGATTCGTAGTAGGTAGGGTTCGTGCTGGGTGGGACCTTTTCAGAGGTAAAAGAGTTGACTGTTTTTAGCACTATGCGATAGCTATTGACAAAGGTTTTCTTAATTTATGTTGCAGATTATGGATGAAACAAATACAAAGATAACATGGCCATCCAAATTGAAAATTGGTGCGAAATCAAAGAAAGGTAAGGTTTTTGCTGGATTCATCGAAGTTACTTGATTGTATGTATACAGTCTAGTCTTTTTGCTAAATTAATGTTTCAAGACGTGAAATTAGAAGAAAATAAAAATTGACAGCGATTATTCCTTCAAAGTGAACCAGCTTATCAAACTACCATGTCAAGTTGGCGAACTAAATAATCTGTTTTCCCATGAGGCTACTATTAAGGTTCTGTAACCAAGATTTGTATTTTTGGAGATAGAAATCATCGGAAGGCTCTGTCAGTGTGATCATCTGAAGGGCTTCGTCAGTGTGAAGTCAGAAACTCTAGGTCTAGCTTTAAACAGTTGACTAATAAATATATGAAGGCTACGTAATATGCAAAGCCGGCTAATGTAGCAAACTATAGCGTTCAACTAAATATCACAAATGATACTTCTCTATAAGTTTACTGTCCATTTGTGCTCTTCATGTTCATATCTTTTCATGTATTTCGCAGAGAAGTTTGTAATATATAGAAATTCTCCTGTAGATTTTTAAATTGTCATATCAGACTACTGTCGCGCAATAAACAAGGATAGAAGTTTTGTTACGAATTTGGTGACAGCTCTGTTATTGGTGTTGGACAATTAACCCATCTCCACCGCAAGCCGAGGGGCGGAGCACCTTAAATTCAGCAGCTCTTGAGCATGAAAAGCGCTGTATAAGAACGATCAATACAAAATAAATAAATATACTTGCCCCTTTCGCAGGTTTAAGATTAGGCTTTCGAGCCTAAAACCTGTATCCTGTTAAACGATCCAATGTTCAATGTCTTTTTTTTTTTCTTTCTCTTATCAGAACATAACATTCAGTTGCTCAGTGGCTTTTGTTGTTTCGATTTGGCTAGGTTTATTTTGTCATAGTGTCCCGATCGTCCCAACCACCACCTCCCCACACCCCATGTCCCACGCCCAACCGCCTCCCACTCCCACACCACGCCCACTCCCTCTCCCATCCCACTCATCCTCTCTAAACAACCATCCTTTACTGTTTTTTCCTATCGCTCACCTATAGTTAAAACCATTGCGATTATGGTGTCTAGATCAGGGCTGGAATGAACCTGTTCGATGAAGTAAGTAGCAGATTGATCGGCTAACAGTTTTCTTGTGTAGGTAGATTGGTTTTCTCTCTCTCTCTCTCTCTCTCTCTCTCTCTCTCTCTCTCTCTCTCTCTCTCTCTCTCTCTCTTCTCTCTCTCTCTCTCTCTCTCTCTCTCTCTCTCTCTCTCTCTCTCTCTCTCTCTCTCTCTCTCTCTCTCTCTCTCTCTCTCTCGGAGCGGTCCACTCTTATTCTCGCTCTCTTTGTCAAGTCTCTTGTCTCTCTCCTCTCGCTCTCTCTGTCTCCCTCCCATTACTCCCTATGTGCCTATTCTAACTCCTTCCCTAACACCTTCTCTCTCTGTATTCTTACAGCAGTGTTCACGAGTAGATTGATCGGCACACTATCTCGCCATCTGTCTGCCTGTCTGTCTCTCTCTCTTGTTCTTCTTCAGATTCCACGTTAATATTCTCCATGCATCGCCCCGTGGGGGTGCCGGGGATTTTTTGTATAAATAGTATCCCCACTTTCTGGAAATTTAGTGCTTTAAATTTCCACTGTCGCTGTATTTTTCATTTGTTTATTTCATTCCTATTCTGTTCTATCAATCTATTAGTACTATACTATCTTCTTCGCTAAACCAGTCACCTACCATTTTTTCTTGAAAACTCTTCCTGGACAAAACTCCTCATTTGTATGTGAGGTCTGTTGGATCAGCTTGGGAATATTGGACGCGTTCTGCCAAATGGTCACTAGGGCTTCCTATGATATTAATATTTGGCAATGTAGGCATTTTATATGTATGGGTTTTGTGGATATTTTATAATGTTTGTATTCTATTTTGTTTTTGTAAACGAGGGTTTCGATAAATTGGAGTATAGCCACAGCGTTCCCTGCGTGGGATGCCTTTATTGTACAGTGGCCGGCTGGTGGAGTGCCTTCAGTGTTACCACTAGGAGGAACAACGAAGCTTAACGTCCTATTCACAACTTTCCGGCACCTCTCATAAAAACTCGTGGGTATCGCCATTATAAATTAAAACGAGGTTAGCATGAAACCAAGTTCCGGTCTAGCTCGTTTTGCTTTTATCAAAGCTTGATGCGTGACTTTTAAATATGGCAAATTGCCGAAAACGACGATTGTTAGAGCCAGAAAACGAGTGGGATAAGTATAAAAACGGTGGAGGAAGTACATGCTCAGTGAAAGGATGCAAAAAACAATCGTAGAGGCCTGTATTTGTGGCGACTTCGGAGGTGCGTCGATCATCGACAGAAAGTGAAACTGGACCTGAAGACTCTTGTAGTTTTCCATAGCTTCGCCGTCGCAACCTTCACAAAACACGAAGTAACTGACTATATATTATGCGAGCGTTGTGGCCAAGTGGGCTAAGGCGGGACTAACTTGCCTTGTCCACAAGCCAGAAACCAATGGCGCCTGACAGGTGTGGGTTCGAGCCAGCATCTGGGCGTTATGTTTTTTCCGAATATTTTTCAAAAATTCACAAATAATGTTAGGAAGGTAGGGTTTAGGCGCACCACTGGCGATAGAAAGGGATAATAAACTGCAGAAAAAAAAATAAAAATATGTGAGGGTACGATACAGGTGGCCAGTGACACATGTTATTATTCTTGAATATTTGGAAATAACTCACTAAAACACGCGGAGAAAAAAACCGGAAGTATGTTTCATAGAGGGGATTCCCGTTGGTGCATAGGATAGCAGAAAAGTGTGAATTGCATCAGCGTTAAGGACGATCACCACGTCACCACCCTGACAATAATGATTATCATCATCATATCAAAGATGAGATCCTACGGATCTCTACTGCTGAATAGTTGTTTTGACAGATCTTTTATGCGGATCAGGGGTGAATCCTCTTTCAGCCAAGTTGTGGTCTCGATTTTGTGGTCCTGATTTGGCTTTTTTTTTAGTCCGCTGGACCCTGTAAGCAATGAATAACTAACTAAAAATTCTCCATGCAACTAATTCGATCAGATGTATTCCTATATTTTCGCTATGGGTATTGTTAACGCGATGCAACATTGGACGACCTAGGTTTCCAGTAAAACAATCAGGGCACTTTCATAATGGTTCCATTATCGAGGGAAGTGAAAACAAGCGCAGCTACTAGCTATCTGTTGTTGTTGTTTGTAGATTATAGTCACACGACACTTTCGCATATAGGTGACTACTGGACCGATTTATACTGACACCAGCGGGCCAGTTGTTGGTAAAGGGGAAAATAATATGATCACACGCTGACCAATCCGGGATTCGAACCAGCGACCTTTCGGTTACTAGCAAGACGCTCTTACCAACTGAGCTACCCGGCCCCTCCCTAGCTATCTTGGAGCGATCCTAAATCTATTGTCCTAGACCACTGGCACTAACATCTGTCTCAGTTCAAAACAACTTGCAAGCGATGGATTTAGTCCTAGTTTTTTAAAATTTGTTTTGTTTGTCTATAATAGGTCCTAGACGTCTTTCTTTGTGTACAAAATTATCATGAGGTGTACAAAACAAACAGTAACACCCAAGTTGAGGTCCGAGGCTATATTTCGAGTTTTATTCAAATCTGTATCAAGCCATGTATTAAAAACATCACATCAAGTGTTCACGAATAAAAATCAAAATATTGCCTCGGACCTCAACTTGGGTGTTGCTTTTTGTTTTGTACAAAATTATCAGTCATAGTATTCTTTCTGTCTGCCTATAGCTATGCACCGAATTACAGGTTTGGGAAAACAGGTGTTCCAGGTGTTTGGAATATTACGGCGCAACCGACAACATTGTGTCATAGCGAGAACAGATAGGTCACCCCAGTTTGCCCTCATGAGATTTGCCTGGCTTCAAGTTCCATCCTTGTGTGGGATCGCAGCGTGTACTTTGAAATTGCTTTCCCATGTACAAAGGAGGACGGTTAACTTTTCAAGACTGTAAACAGTTTAAGGCGATAAGAAATCATGCACAAGTTTAATGACACGTCGTGACATGTTCCGTTTCCACGCGTCCGAGACTAATATTTTTAGGGAGGTCATCCGTCAAGATACCGAACATTATTCAATCAAACCAGTCAGCTTGTAAAACGCTGTGACCTCCCGTCCATGAAAAAACAAAACGTTCAAGGTTCTAGTTACGCTCGTGCCTGTTGAAGTCTTGAACATAGTATAATATTCTATAGTGCTGTTATCAGCTACGAAAGCCACTCACAAATCTTGAATAGAATTCACACAATTGCTGCAGGCTGAGCTTTGTTTTAACACCGTGAGCCCCGGAGCCCATCCTTCGATCGACTTCTTGTGTATTTTATTTGAAATCAGTTGTTTGGAAAGCGTTGATGATCTCTTAGAAGGAAAACAGCAGACCAAATACTGCCTGTAGGGGAGCTGTCGATAATTATTTATCTTGCTGTTCTTTAAATTGACAAATATATTAAAACAATGAATAATTTATTACGTAGCTTGTATGTTATCTTTATTGAAAATCTTGTGACCTATGAATTGAGCGGCCTGCTACCTAACGTACTCTTTCAACGGACGTACTGGCAACTCTACAGCAGTGGTGTGTATTATGACGATATGGAACCATTTCAGTGTTCTGTCTGTCTGTCTGTCTCTCTCTCTCTCTCTCTCTCTCTCTCTCTCTCTCTCTCTCTCTCTCTCTCTCTCTCCCTCTTTCGCCCTCTCCCCCCCCCTCTCTCTCTTCTCGTTTTTTTTTTCTCTCTCTCTCTCTCTCTTTCTCTCTCTCTCGCTCTCTCTCTCTCTCTCTCTCTCTCTCTCTCTCTCTCTCTCTCTCTCCTCTCTCTCCTCTCTCTCTCTCGTTTTCTCACTTTCCTTTTTAACCCAGATCCTTCTCTCTCTTCTCTCTCTCTCTCTCTCTCTCTCTCTCTCTCTCTCTCTCTCTCTCTCTCTCTCTCTCGCTTTCTCCCTCTCTCTTCCTCCCTCTCTCTCTTCCTCCCTCCCTCCCCATCCCCTTTCTTTCGTCCACTAGGTAAATAGTCCATCATTTCTTTTACTCCAACTGTCACTTTCAACTATCCCACCCCATTTCTCTCTCTCTCCCCCCATCCTCCATTACCTTCTCTCTCTCTCTCTCTCGCTCTCTCGATCCCCACCTCCACCTCCCCCCTTTCTGTCCACACTAGATAAATAAAGCCACTTTTCCTTTCCTTCCTGTCTACTTTCGTTCTGACCCTGACCTTTTTGCTATGTCTTCATAAAAGGGCAACTCGTATCCCTTTCACCCAGCCTATTAGACACTGTCCTGGCGTCTTGTCTTTTAGCTATCGCGCTGTTGTTTTATTCTATTGAAGTACCAAAGTGTCCAGTGGTCCTTTAAGGCTAGTTGACGATTGCCTCCGCTGTCTCGGATACTATGTGCTGAAGTACTTGCCATACCAATGTTAGTATCCTTATTTTCTTACATAAGCTGTTGGGAGAAGAGAACAATTTAATTAAAACACGAAGAGACACAATTTGTCTAGTAATATAATATCTAGTCTTATAATATGTCCCCAGAAACAAGGTATATTTGTTTTTGTACGGTTATCTGGGGACACAGTTTGGTATCTGGGAACATGCGCATGTTCCCCAGATCCAAGGTAACTTTGAAAATGCAAGGAAAAGTAAGTTTCATCTCCTCTAGGCGACGAATTAGGTCAAGCTGTACTTGTTTCTAGGTCAACTGTCTTTTACGAACCATTTGAGAATGTTTTCGAACCGTTTGTTGACGCCGGATAGTGTCCTCACTTGGTTTCATACAATTTAAGAATCCAAGAAGGCAAATGGGTTTTTGGGACGGGAAAAGCGCAATTTTGTAGAGCAAAGGGCTAGGGATAGATCTACTAGTAGTAGATCTACTACTAACCCTTACCCGAACCCTTGTAGCAAAATTCCGCTCTTTCCGTCACTTTTAAAGTGTTTTAGCATGTTCCCAGAAACAAGATGTTTTCAGTATATATATAATAAATATATATATAATTTTATTGTTATTGTTTTATTTTTACAGCGCAAAACCAAACTTTTAGTACTCCAGCAAATATTGTGTCAAGCAGGCAATGCCAGGAGGACGGAAAAAGCGTGTTGAGAGGAAGAACTGAGAAAAAAAAGAAGATAACGGAGAGGAAGAACTGCGGAAAAAAAAGAAGGGTTAAAAAAACGGATCTTTGGGTTTAGATGAATGAATGGTTCAATGAATGAAAACGTATTACTCTCAGTTCAGTTCTGATGATTCAGTGAATGGAAATGTATTAATCTCATTAATATTTTCATTCAAAGATATGTTTTACTCGTTACACCGTTCACTTGTCCTACTTCCGCTTCAGGAGGCTCGCTTGTCGCAAGAATGTTATGACTCTATTGCCTTAGATACAACTCGTGAAAGTGCTACACCTAGAGAAGAGAACAATTTAAAGAAACTTGAGAGAGATCGAAGGAAGTTGTCTAACCATATCCTTGGGCTCCTTTTGGAGTCTTAACGCCAGACAGATATTGTTAGGACTGGGAGGGCGGACAACGAATGAAGGGAAGAAGAACTGGGAGGAAATGGAAGGAAAGGGCAGGTCCACAGATCCATGGACGGGTGCGAAGTAGGGGAGGATAAGGTCGAAGTGGTTCTCGGCGTCGCAGCAACATGTGGAGTGAAGAATGGCATCTTATCTACCACTGCCATCTGCATTGCATGCACACATTAACCTTTTCTACTGGAGAGGGCGGTGATGGAGGAGGAGACTAGACGGAATGTGTGGGTGGGGATGGGGTTGGGAATAAGGTTGTGTGTGTGTGTGTGTGTGTGTGTGTGTGTGTGTGTGTGTGTGTGTTTGTGTTCTGTGACGTGTTAGACGGTTAGACTCGAGGCGTTCGGATTCTGTATGTTTTGTGTGGGTGTATGTGTGTGCGTGCTTGTGTGTGTTGGTGAGAGAGTGTATTTGTGCGTGTTTTGTGCGAATGCTATTCAGTATTGTTATAACCATGGGGTGGCGTAGTGGCGATGTGGGTTAGTTGCCAAGGTGTCTCTTTGCACTTTAGTCTGTCACTAGCATTGTGCATTTTAAAAACTTTTTAGTCTGCGACGAGTGCCAGTATGCCAGACCCTAGAACTGTAACACAGTGCCAGGACTAATTCAGTCTTAACGTACACTCTTATTACCGTTACGATAGGTAAAGTATTTCACCTGAACACTTGCTCCAAACTGTAGAAATAACACTACAGCCTAATTTAAGTCTGTAAGTACCAATAACGTAGTACTGACCTACATCGCTATGATCTGTATAGTATTATTCTTACGCTAAGCTCTTTTTTCTTTCTGGAGCAGGAATTTCATTGGGCATTTAGCGTGAAACCAGATTACGTTCGGACAGCGGGATTTTGTTGTCAGATGGCTGACAGCTTGGCATAGGCCCGTTGCCAGTGTTCCCAGATATTTACTTGAAGTAGACATACTCGAACCGAGGACAAGCATAGCCATGATTGAACCATTTTTATGATAAATTGATAGAGAAAAATAAAAAGAAGGTATGATTACTTAAGTTCCCGGCGCAGTGTTGCATTATCCGATAATCTTTGAAAGGAAAGGTTTCAATGCATTAGAGAAATAGTTATGTAGTGCTGAATTACGCTTTGTTCGGTAGTGGTTGCAAATGGAAGTATGGAGTTGCGTTATGAAAGTATGGGGTGATATGGAGACAAGACGGTGTGGAAAAGAATAGGCTGGGTGGCTAAAGTATGGCATGGAATGGTGGGATGGGGGGTGGAGGATGGAAGGGGATGGGGGGGGGAACGTATCATGCACAGGGTTTGGGAGTTCAGGAGGGCGTAAACCAAGATTTTCCTCATTGAGATAGGGCTTGTGGCACCATAAGGCGTGAATGACTGACAATGCATGTCAATGTTACGTGGGATATATGAACGTGTGATCATAACACATGCATCGGCAAGGGTAAATTTATGTTGACGGGCGGAAAATCTACAGGTAAAAAGATTACGTAGAAATGGTATTATGCCAACGTTTGCAGGGTGAACGTTGAGTGCTCCTTATAGAACGGAGCTTTTAAAGTGCGGCGTACGTAAAAATCGAAGGGCCAAACACACGGAAGGTAGATAGATGGCCATATAAGGGCCGATGATGTTTGCACAGGTTTTCACGTAGCGCTTTACATTAGGGCGAGTTGGGCATGCGAGTTTGTCAGCGAGTGCCTGCGACCCGAGTTAACGGGCACAAAACGGTTCAGGCCAGGTTATAATCGCGCAGGAATCGATAAGCCATCGATGACCGCAGCCAACTTACGTCGGTACTTTCTCCGAGTGGCAGTAGCGGCTTACAAAGAGCTTTTCAGGGCCCAGCTGGGGCGGAAACGGGACTAGGGGGTGGCGGGATGGGAGTGGGGCGATGGTAGCCCTTAGGGGTACAGTACAGCATGCGCTTTAGGGGGAAGGAGAGGGGGGTGGGGGGCGGCATTGCAAGGGAAAGTGAAACGACCTTGTAGACAAATTATGTACAGCGCTTGTCGTGATACCGTACCCGTCCATTTGTGGCACCGTTTCACTCGCCAGTGTGCTGTGGCCGAGAACTGACGGCACCCAATATGGCCTGTGGCGGTGAACGATTTTCTGGACCCCGAGTCAATAATCAGAGGGTGAGCTCCGATCACCACTAATTACTTGGAGTGTCCACGCTCTTTTGCACGCTTTCGACCCTGGATTATGTGTGACTACGATATTTCATTCACTATAATGAAGAATATTGAGAAGGAAAAATTAATCAATTCCGGAGTGATTACAGTTTAATTGGTTTGGACGGACTTGTGTTGTGGAAGTTCAAAATAGTATTGTATAACGATAGATAGAACCAAATATAGTCCATTGCAAGTGTCTTAATGTGGTTTTTTTCTTAGGATCTTCGCCAGTGTGTGCTGGAATTAGGATTATTATTATTTCATACGAGTATTTTCAGTTATAATAGAAATAGTCCAAATTATCAGTATGCCTGTGAGAATTATTTCCGCTGGACCACCTACTACCGCCATTGGTTCATACAGAGGTTTGAACAATGTTATGCTTTATTGCATTCTAATATTTATTGTTATGCTATTTTGTCCTCGAGTTATACTGAGTCTTTTCTGGCATAATACTGTAGTGAATCTATCTGGATTAGTAATTCCAGTTGTGGTTTTCAGATCAGATAATACATTATTGGTGTTGCAGTGTGTAGATATTTAAGAATTAGCTCTGCGTTGTGGTTTGGATTTTTCTCTTGCTTTCAAGTTGAGCTTAATTAACGGTATCGCACCTTCAGATCTCATGAAACACGTTTCTTTTTATTTTTAACAGACCGTGTGTTAGCTGAGGCGCGTAGATAGTAATAATTTATTGCGCCAGACGAGACGGACTTACGTTTCCGTTGTTGCGGTAACCTTATCGATTTTTATCCTAGTGTCAGAAATAGACACTATCACTAAATTAAGCTCCGCACAGTAAACTTTACTTTTATTTCTTTTATTATTATTATTTTTTTTTTTGGGACAGTGTGTAAAAGTGTTTATGCGCTTAATAAATGTCCCTTGAAGTCGTGCTTGAACATATCTATTCATGGGTTCTGGTACCCCGGCCCGAATGGTGAAATCACTTTTAGCGTTAAAGAGGGTATTCAATAAAATGGAATGCCTATACGTGATTGTAGATATTATGTCAAAAGTAATTGCAATTCCTCCACCCCGCACCGCTTACTCGCTTGTCCGTCCATAGTAGCATTGTAGCCTACGAAACAACACTGGGATGACTGATGTTACAGTTAAAGAAATAAAAAAGGGGTACCTAAAATAAAGCTTTATTTTCCCTGTAGGTAAAAAAAAAAAGTTTACCTCTATGCTTGGAACGCAACCCTCGAACGACAAAAAGTAATGAAACAAGCCCGCAATTGGCCCCAGTCCACCACCCAGCTGTAAATGGGTACCTGGCTCTGTTTACAACCGGGAAAGGTAAAGCAGAGAGGGGGAGGAGATGGGGCACCACCCTTAGCAAGCTGGTCCAGAGAAAAGACCGGTCTGAAAGGCCTCTCTCTCTCCAACGACCAAAAGGTTACAGGAACGCCTTTATTACCACCCTTTACTAATGTGTCGTGTCAGGTGTTGGGAACGGACTAACGTTTTCTTTATTTTCTTTCTTTATTTTTTTTTAACGGTCCTTTCCGAATCCGTAAGCCGTTTTTCCCCCCATTAATTTTTTTTTTGAGACAAATTTTGTTTAATTTATGTTTGATTGTGGAGGAGGGATCAGAAGACTGCGGGGATAAAACGATTGAAATCAAAAGAAAGAACAAAGCCGTTTATCATCGGCGTTCCCTACGTCAGTTTAACAAGACAGTGTATCATCGCCATTGTCTACAAGGCTTGCTGCTGCTGTTGGCGGTCTCGTGTGTGAAGGAAACCAGTAGAAACTGCACAGTGTTTGTAAACAAGTGCTTGAAAGGAGCGGGTGTGCAGCCGGAGGACATTGGTGTCCATTAACATGTGCACTTGATTAAAATAGTCCTCTTTCTAGTTCTACCACCTCCACCCTCTTCTTTAGCGCTCCTGCCGTTATTATAGCTTCTTCTGTTCCAGGAATTAGGCTACACACACTTTCCACACTTAGTGGCGCTCTTGGTTTAATTCGTCCCCGCTAAGAAACCACTCTGTTAGAGAGAGAGCCTACGCAATCACTTCATGCAATCACGCAGAGGATGGGGGTAAAAATTAATCGTAGAAGAAAGGCGGCTGGGCGGGGAAAGAGGTGTGTGTGTGTGTGTGTGTGTTTCGAGGGTGAAGGGGGGAGGGAATGAGAGAGAGGGAGAAAAAGGATGCAGAAGACACAAAGGCAAGACGGGAAAAAAAAGAGGGGGAATGATTTTATCGGTGAAAAAAGAAAGATGCGGCAGAGAGCAGATAGAAAAAGGTGATGTATGTGCTGCCGACAGATCTTACAATGACCATGTGCTGCCACAATATCGTCGTTAAAAACTGGTTTATCCGAAACATGAGAGATTCAAGGAATCTACTCAGCAACGTTATCTGCAGAATTTGTAAGCTGAAACTGTACAGACCGTGTCATTTGTATAGATAATATAATAGATATAATCTCCACATATCTTATTGGCTTGCTTGCTCTTCATGAGAACTTTCATGCTACAAGCGTGCACTTGTTTTTGTTTGTAATCGTTACAAATATCTTGTGTAATTTTGTAAGCTTGATTTTACATTTGATCTAGTATTTGCAGTGTAACATCTTAGCTGCGAATTTTAGACAAATAATAAACATGTTCGTTTTTGAGTTGGCATTCTTTTGGTGGAGGGAACCATCTTCTTTTGTCATCGCTGTCTTCAAAATCTCATTCATTACTTTTGCCTGTCAGTCAGTTTTGGAAATATAACATGTGGCGAACCTTTGTAGTATTGTCTGTGTATTTATAAGCTTATCGACTTTCAAACCCCAGTCAAGCCTTGTCGACGTATTTAATTAAGTCAAATGGCTGTCTCGATTCAAGCAAACATATGTGAGCTTATCTGGACTGATAGGAAAGAACATTCCAAACAAAATCGTAACAGCTGAATCGATGAAGGTTGGTAGAAGACCGTTGGTAGTGTAGAAATGTACTAGGCGATGGTGACTTGTTCTTTAAGCTTTTCAAGTCAACCCTCAAGGGTACTACAAAATGGTGGCAAAACTCGAGAGTTTTGGAATTAAAAGAAAAAAAATCGATGTCTTGTTTGGTCAGCGAGTAAGTACTGATAATTATACTTTCTATTATTATCGGTATTATATACGCCTAGTCTTCGAAACGAACAAAAAAACGTTCTGACAGAAAGAGAAGCATAGTATAGTAATGGGTTGATGATCTGAATGTGTATTCATGTATGTATTTTGATTTTGATTTTTGATTTTTAACAATTTGTTGTCCCTTTTTCTCGGGAAATTCTGGGCCTTCCCTGGGGAAGGCGTAGTCGCAGCCTGTGGCGCGTCCAAACCCAACCTACCTAATATTAGTTGTTGTTTTTAAATTTTGCTGGAGGAGCAAACCGGAGTGCCCGCAGAAAATTCCCGAGACGTTGCCCGAGTCGAAAGTAAATAATATTCGGAGAAACATAACGCCCAGATGCTGGATCGATACCACACCTGTCAGGCGCCATTGGTTTCTGGCAAGTTTGTCTCGCCTTAGACCATTCGGTATTTATGTATTGAGAGGGGTGAAACAAGACCACACTATTGACTGTTTTGAAACTTCTCTCTCTCTCTCTCTCTCTCTCTCTCTCTCTCTCTCTCTCTCTCTCTCTCTCTCTCTCTCTCTCCCCCTCCCTCCGTACTCTGCTGTTGTTGCTCAAATTGATTTATTTATTTATCTGTGGCATAGATGGGAAGGGGAGGGAGGGGGGGGGGGTTAGGACACCGTTGACTGACTGAAACACGAGAAGGCCACTCTTTTTTCTTTCCATACTCTGTTGCTGTTCTTCTCTCGTCCCACTGCTTTTGTGGATAATAATGTGTAAAACACACACACTCGCATACGCGATGAAAGGCAAACGGTGAGATGCTAAGACAGGTTGCTTTGGCTGTTGCAGATCCCCACATAAAGGTGATTGGTTTTCCAGATGATGTGAGGGCGGCCAAAGCCAAAATCATGAGCATTCTTGACAGCAAGGTGAGCTTTTTGTTTTCCGTTTACCTCTCAAGGCTGACATTTTGGTGTGCGTTTGTATGTGTGTGTTTTCCCCCTCATTCCTTCTACTTCTCATCTTTCTCCTACCCATCCCATCCTCTTCCATAATCCTCCTCTTCCATAATCCTCATTGTCTTCAGCCAAGCGCCTTCTCTCACGACCGCCTGCCTCTTCGGGACACCATTTTACTTATTTTGTTTTTTCCTCGTCGCCATAGTCGTCATCATGATCATCATCACCATGATCGTTGTTGTTGTTCTTTTTGTTATGGTGGTTCTTCTTCTTCCTCATCCTTTCTCATTTTCTCATTTTTTCTTCTTTTTTCCTTTTTCTTCCTTCTCCTCGTTCTTCTTCTTATTATTCCTCCCTCCCCATTCTCATCTTCCTCCTGCTGCTGCTGCTGAATTTATGTGTGTGTGTGCGTGTGAGGATGTTTACACGGCGTTATTGGGACAAACTAGTGCAAGTTTACATACGTTCTTTGGACAGACCTCCTTGTTGGGACGTCCATTTAATGATCCGTGAGGGTTAGGGTTAGGGTTAGGGCTAGGGTTAGGGTTAGTGTTAGGGTTAGAACACTTTAAAGTACTTAAAAAGGGGGTCGTAGCACGACCCATTGTCCACAGAACGTATGTGGCGATAGAGGAAAGTCCAAATTACGGTGTCTGCGCAAGTATGTGTGGGTGTGTGTATCTGGAACACTGTTCCTCCTTCTCTTTCCTCCCCTTCTCGCGTGATCTTTGTGTCTGGAACGGAAAAGATATGTTTTGCAAGCATTTATTAGTTTTCTTAATCAATGTCGCGGATGTTTGTGTGTGTGTGTGTGAGATGTCTCCAGTAATCTTTGTGTCTGGAACGACATAATTATATTTCTTTATTTTATTATCAAAGAAAATGTGTGTGTTTTTCGTATGATGTTGTACGTCTAAGTCGCCTTCGTTATGTTTGTTAGCACTCGGTGTCGAGCTGTCTAGCCGGTACTTTTGTGAAGGCTTGCATGAAATTGAAAGTAGGATGAAGTGCCTTCATGTGCTGTGAGTTTCTCTTGTGATCTGTAGTGGGAGCTGTTCTAATGTCCATAAAGATTATGTAGATTTCGAGAGCAGCTTCATGCTCCCAACGCTTTCTTCCAAATCTTTACCTCTGCTGCTATTTATATGTTGGTTTTTTGTTGTTCTTGTTGTGCATTTGTTTATGACTCGGCAACCAATAAACAGTTCTCGACTTGGAGTGTGCACGTAACACAGGCTATCTTGCACCGAGTAACCCCTCCCCTCCCGTTCCTCCTACCTCCGATCTCCACTCTCTGATTATCTGCCCCACTACCTCTCGATGCCTTTTTTTTTTTTTTTTTTTTTTTTTTTTTTAGTTTTGCACTTACAAGTGCATTATCATCGTTCGCTGTGCTTTACCACCTGCGTGCGATTAGTTTTATAAGGTCTGTACAGTTGGCTCATTTGTCAGCTCTCGGTCTGATGTCATGGGCCGGAAATGCCTCCCTCAGTCAGCTCTGTATAGAGAGCAAAAAGCCGCTCATTATTGCTGGGCTCGTTTGGAGCCATGGCCGGACATATAACGCTTGGCATGCTATGCATATACCCTTTTAGAACTGTATTATAAGCGCGTAAAAGAGTTTGCTCTGAGCCACGTCAGCGTGTACAAATTTACTGTTCACATTAAATCGGGACAGAACATGTACGCAACCATCAAGAAGAGCTTTGGATGGTGGCGTCACTTTGCCCCCATAGTTCATAACATTCTCTTAAAACAACTGGCCTCAAAGGGAGAGAACGGGTGTGCACAGAAGAGAGAGATTGGTCGGGTGGTACCGACTAAGCCCAGTCGGCAGAGAGTCTAGTTCTTGTTCCAGATTTTGCAAAATCGATTTAGAGGTTTCAATTGATTATGAGCACTGGTCATCTGCAGCTAATGGGGTCATTGCAATGCAAAGTAAATGAGATAGGCGTATAGGTTTAGGTAAGAGAAGTTGGTGAAACAATAAACCACCATGTCCTGGGTGGCGCAGCCCTAAAACTTTCACCCGCATGGATAAAGTATGTTCCAGACTGAAAATAATGACTACATATGAATACCTCTGAGCCTACCATTTTGTAGTTTGCAATTGTGTAAACTGTTGAGGACATCAGTCCAGTCTGGGAAATAGCTAGCATTGCAGTTGCTCTAAAGCGAAAACTCTCTGATAAAAACGGCCCTTGCCGTGTCCGCCCCGCGATTTGTCATGAGCATTGATAGTATCAATATTGTCCCGAAGGAATGAGTGCATGCTCTTTGGCAGATTGTTTGGAACGAATTTGGGTCTTACAGAAATGTCTATGGGAGTGTAGTGAAGCGTGAGAGAGGATGTGGTGGTGGTGTTGGTGGGGGAGGGGAAGGGAGGAGAAGGGGTCACACAAGGAGTATCAGCTACTGCCGTTGCAGTGGTAAAAGGAGTACAGATAATGTAAACGTGGAGGTACCGCAAGACAGCATGCAGACAGCTGCAGTAGGTAAAGTTATACAGCCTACCGATGCAGTGGTACAAACTGTACGTTCGCCCCCCCGGGGGTTCAGGTGTCAGCGGTTAAGTGTCAGTATATTTTCTTTGATTGCCAATTTGTTCACAGACAAAATAACCAATGCAGCGACTTAACGAGGTAAATAATGGCACGGGAAAGAGCCGTAGTGGTGGGGGTAGGGGGTGAATGGGGTTAGGGATAGAAAAAAAAGTATCGCTAAATTGCCCTACGGTACCCGAGTGATGTGGCTTGAACTTTGGCTAAAACAGCTATACCAGAAGTGACCACTTGCAATAGTTCGTCCTTCAGAGAGGCACTGGGGGGATAAAGCAATGAAAATAGGGTGGGTGGGGGAGAGAGTCTGTGTGTGTGGGAGGTGGGGGGGTGGGGGGGCTGTGTGTTTAGAAGAAGAACAAATGTACAGTTCCGTTGCCGTGTTTACAAAGTGACCTAGTATGAATTTCGGGCTAAAACGATTCCCAAACTGACCACTTGTTTGGAGTGGGCTGTCTTTCAGTTGTGAAACATTGGGCTATGCAAGCTCTTAGTTAAAGAGTAATTCACGCCTTTAACCACAACGAGAGGCCTACACCTGAACCATTGTTTCAAGCGAAGTTCGGTGAGGTCTCTGACACTGAGGTTGGGGGTTACATTGAACGAATTCTTTCCGAGCCATACTAATTTCATCCGAGATATGAGAAGTACGATACCTAATCATCTTGATAAAACCAAGGTTAATCTATACTGCGGCCTTCAAGGTTTGAGGGTCAAAAGTGGAAAGTAAACATGGTCTGTGCAGTGGTGTAACCAATTTAGGGTTAAAGTGTTCCTGATAGAGGCGAGAACTTGTAATAGTATAAACTTGTATTATAATCAAGACTTGGGTCTGCGTCAACGTATTTTTTGCAGGTTAATTATGTTTTATCATCGCTGACGGCATTATGCGACTGTGTGGTGTTGATGCGGGGAGATTTTTTTTTAAAAACAGGAGTTTAGCTCAGCAAGCGAGGATCATGGATCGATCCCCAGTCACAACCTTTATTGGGAATGTTTTAGAAAGTATACTGTTCTTTTTTGGCCTAGCAAGGCGCTCACAATAAAGATTCTGTGGGAATTTATAAAAACGTGGACTGCCGGCCTTTTTCAGGCCTAGAAAACTGCTCGCAGCTCCTGTTGGCTACTTATCTCTTTGGCAGCGGTTCAAAGCAAACAATGGGCTCCGGCCGGCGACTGGCGTTACATGCCGTTTCTTGTTGCGCTGCTGATTTGTTTCTCTGTCAAAGAGAAGAAGAAGAAGAAAAGACTGCAGCAAAGAAGTGTACGGGGTGCGGGATTAATGAGATGAGATAAGCCGGGTTAACGGACCAGGGTTTCAGGTGTTGCAAAGGGAGGGTGTGGGGCTGCAGATAGCGACGTCTTTGGTCTGCCTTCAAACGTAGGATTACGGCACAGATAGGCAAACCTTTTGCTTTTCCCCTCACAGATTTACGGCAGTTCCTGGCTAATTGCTTTTTTTGCTTTAATGAGCTAAGCTTTTTGCCTCTTCTCCCCCCCCCCCCTGGCCCCTTCCATCTTCTCTCTTTCTCTCTCACACAGCCCTTCACCCCCCCCCTCCCACCCCCACACTGTACTACCTGTCTAATTTTCTTCCCACTTAATTCAACATCTGGCCTTGAGGAGAGCATCATTTTATGGCACAAATAAGGGGCTGACAGAACGTGGCTGTAATTTAGTGATTTAGAGGATTGGAATATAAGGACATATGTCAGAAGGAAACAAAATAAGATCTGAATTTATCAATTACAACGCCTGCCTTAAAACATCAAGCAAGCAAAGAATACTCGATCAAAGAATTATTACATTAATTATTTAAAACGTATTATTTCAGTATGAGTATGGTAGTTTGGAATTTAGACTTGTCAGCCTTTTTGCCCCCAAGTTGATGTGCATAAGTTAAACGCGAGCATGACAAGGCCTTCAGGATTTGGTTGTTTGAAAAAAGAAATTTCCGGAATTGAAAAGGGAAGGGAAAGGAGGGGTAGGTGTGGAGAGAGAAGGGGGGAGGAAAGAGGGGGGGGGAGATGTCCACAAAAGTCAGATTTTTACCCAGAAGTTTGCAACACAATTAGGACCCTCAAAGGGACAAGGAAACTCCATAAGGAAAGCGTCTAATTTTCCTAAGAAGTTATCAATAACACACAAGATGCACAAGCCTCGGTGCTTAGTGCCTCCTAACCTCAGGTACAAGCTGTGCTCCATGTGTTGTAGAGTTTGATGCTTGACTGGCTGACCCTGGCAGGGTCAGCCGAGTGGCATCACACCTGTTGTAAGGACTTCTTGAGTAGTTGGGACAGTAGGCCCTGGAGAGATAGTGCAGCCATTATCCCCTGGTTGTTTGCTGATAGCGC
The DNA here is from genome assembly GCA_036898135.1 of Oncomelania hupensis. Classification (NCBI taxonomy): domain Eukaryota; kingdom Metazoa; phylum Mollusca; class Gastropoda; order Littorinimorpha; family Pomatiopsidae; genus Oncomelania; species Oncomelania hupensis. The sequence continues at coordinate 119,664,959 of CM072512.1, forward strand.
AGTCGCGTTTGTACAGTTGCTATTTTGGCAACAATCATGGAGGGTTTTAGTTCACTGCTTGGAAGGTAATGGAGCAGGGTGAGTGTGTTTGTGTATGTTTGTGTGTTGGTGTGTGTGTGTGTGTGTGTGTGTGTAGGTGTGTGTGTTTGTGTGTGTGTGTGTGTGTGTGTGTGTGGGTGGGTGTGTGTGTGTGTATGTGTTAGTAGAACCTAGAGAGGTATCTCTGCTTTTCATGCTGTTTGAGGCTGACTGCTCTTGCTTTCATTCCCGCTGGAGTTTGTGGGCAGCGCCCAGAATAGCAACCTGTTTCTGGGGATTAATTTCTTAGGTTTGTGAATTGGAAGTCTTTCAGACGCTTCAGCGCTTCAGCCCTTCACCCCTACCCCTACCCCCCTCCACTTGCAGCTAGCAGCACCCTCATGTTTGTGTTTCACATACAATTATCCTCTTTATCTTTCACCCTTTCAGAACCTCGTGTGGTTGTGCGTAAGTTTGTGTGTGTGTGATGCGTGGGTGTGTGTGTGTGGTGCGTGTATGTGGTGCGTGTATGGGTGTGTTTGTGTGTGTGACAGCCGTTTTCAGCTGATAGTGATACTTTGAATCTTCCCCCCCTCCCCCCTTCATCCCCTACCTACTCCTTCAGTGCATCTTCATTTGTTATATTCACTCACATTTATCTTTTTTATATTTATTTCTTTAAAAGAAATATTATTGTTACATTAGGCAACAGGCAATAAGAATATGGTATGAGTTTTGTCATGGAAAAAACATCAGCTGGGAATTTTGATGTCAAAACTATGGCTTAGGAGATAAAAGAAAGGTCTTTGATGTTTCTTTTGAAGTGAAATCCAGCATGATCTTATTTATCCAATGTAGATACGCCCGTTTATACGATTGTGTGATTTTGGGTAATGAATTGCCTGTGTTGTTCAAGCATTTTGTTTGAATGGAGTGAGAAATACGAAAGTGGTTAATGTGAGTTTTAAAAAATAAAAAAGTTTCCATAACCTTTTTATTTTAGTTTAAGGTCATAAAGGGAGATAAGTGTTTGGTTCTTTCTTCATTCATGGTCCGTTTTGTGAAACTTTTGCCCATCTCCTCTCCTTAATGGAATAATATGTATAATTTTTAATATAGATATATAACTACATAAACACTTTATTAAATTCCGTTTGTATCACATGTTCCTATGTTGTAACATTTAGCTGTTATTTTACCAAAATAAATTTTTGGCACAATCCTTATCTTGACAATGATTGTTTTTTAGAGCAACCGGGTGACTCTGAAGATGGATGTGTCACACACTGAACATTCCCATGTGATTGGGAAGGGCGGCAACAACATCAAACGGGTCATGGGAGAGACCGGCTGCCACATCCATTTCCCAGACTCCAATAGGGGCAGCAATGTCCAGGAAAAAAGCAATCAGGTATGGCTGGTGGCATTGTCGTTATTTGCATTTTTTGATTTTATTGTAAAGACGTCAATAATACCCAGTCAGTTTAGTCATGTCTTTTCACACAAAAGAGGTAATATTGGATTCAAAACATTTGCGAGTGTTGGATGTGCATGATATTTAAGTTAAGAGAATGGCTTTATACCCAGCACATCACCAACGACGAATTCTGACAGACCGTCACACAAGCCATTGGACAACACGATGACATGCTAACAGTGGTGAAAAAAATGAAACTCCGATGGTATGGCCACGTCACCTGAGCATCGGGCCTTGCAAAGGCCACCCCGCAAGGCACAGTGCAAGGAGGCAGAAGAGACAGAAAAAGAGGTGGGAGGACAACATTCGAGAATGGATTGACGACTTAACACTGAGCGAAGTCATGAGGATTGCTGAGGGCAGAGAAAAATGGAGTACACTGACGATCCATCTGTGGTGCCCCAACGACCTTCGAGTTTGGCTGGATGTTACGCTTTGGTTACAATGGCCAGTTGATGCTTTACCATGTAATCAGTTGAGCAGCATAGAAGCCAGGTGTTCTCATGCTTGGGAGAATATCTTTTAATTTTGAACCCTGCTATACTGACGGTGGAAGACGTACTTTTGGATTATTTGTCGATTTATCAAACCACAAAAGAATATTTAAAACGATCAAAATTTTGTGGTAATGTTTTATTCATTAGCTTAACTACAGCTTAACACTGAATTTTCGTGTTTAGTAAATCCTGATATATCCTTGTCTACAGGTGTCCATAGCTGGCCAACCAGCTGGAGTAGAAACTGCCAGAGCTCAGATCAGGGTAAGTTGAGTAATTTGTAACATCTTGTTTCAGTAGGCAGCTGGGGGATTATTTGGTGTGCTTTCTTTTGAATTGTGGGCATCACATCATGCATTTTGTCCCACTTCACACGATTATTGTGAAGTTATAGAAGTGCTAGTTACAAGATGAACAGTTGATTTTACAATATGGGTCATAATCATATAATCTGATTCCTCTTCAGCACCCCTACTTTCCCCTTCCCCTCCAACCCTCTCCTCTCTCTTCCTCAAGAACTCCCTTTACGAAAATGTTCAGCTTTTCTGTAACCAATTTTAATCCCATCTCCTTTGTGCAATCAACTGGGTTGAATCTATCGTATTCCTTATCTTAAAAAAAAAAAAATCTTCTCACAGCATTTAATTTATAAAGCCTGCAGGCTCGTTTCTTTCCAAGATTCACAATCACACTCAGCTCATTGACAGTAAGGTTGTAAACAGAATTATCCAGCTGATGATTGCTAGACGTTTGGAAGCTTCATGGGTGGGCCATGGTTTCTGCTGCGCCTTTCACTTCTATTATGTAGTTCTGCTTGCTGTGCAGCGAGGGGCGACATGCTGCCAGTTTCCCTGGGAGTCGTAACGTGAGAAGGCAGCGCTAGAGCCATTGAAAGTGAATCAAATAAGAGACGATGACAACATTTACAGCTAACTCATCAGGAGTGTTTATGTTTGCATATGAGGTGCAGCAGGGAGCCTCTTCACAACAAAGCAGTGGCGAAAATGCAGGAGGAATAGCATAGCATCTGATTGCAGCCGGCGATAGGGGAAACTGTGCTTGTGTACCACTGGCTGAAGTTACGCATCATCAGGCTGCTGCTGCGGTTTCCCCTTCCTCTGTTCTCTCTTCTTTCTCTCCATCCTTATTCTGCGTTTGTGTGCACTCCTTTTTGTTTACTGGTAAACACTGAAGCATATGTGGCCTTATCTCTGCAACCCCCCTGATTCTCTCTCCAAACATGCCTGTTGAGTCGTATGTCGTAAGCTAATGTTCTTTACTTGGATTGTTTTGTGTGTGTGTGTTTTCATGTTGATTATGTGTAGAAACTTCTGCTTCCTTTTATACTATACTTACATACAAGCCCGCATAACCCTTGTCCAGAAATTGGGTCTCTTGAATTGACCCTGTGATAAGGGTGAACTGAGTTTGCTGGAATATCAATAATAGAATGATAAAAGGCTATAAACTGAGGTCTATATTAGTCTGTGCACGCACACATTCCATCACATGGACTTGAAGGATTCTGAAGGGGGAGTGCCAGCGACACGAATACACCCTGCTCCGCTCCCCCCATCCTTAGTTCACCCAGGACTGTGCCCAGTTGTCTGGGTGTGGGACGATGTGTCTAAGGCAGCAAGTGCTTGCCTGGGGCTTGAGCAGCTCTTGAGCTGGAAAAGCGATGTATGAGATGGAATAAATAAAATAATATTATATTATCAGCCTCATTGGGTGATTGGAGAACGTTGTATTGACTGTGCCCTGACCTTCTGTTCTAGTGAAGGCTAGTTTAAACATCTAGTGCAAATATTGAACTGGCTGTCAACGTTGGTTGTTACTTGCTTTTGTCAGCGCAGTGGTTCAGTTAGCATCTGATGGGTGGGCTTGATTTATTGAAGAATTGGTTGTTTACTGATTGACGTCTTAACCCTTTCTTTGGTGTCATTTTGTAACCTGTATTAAATGCCTGTTAATTATTTGTAAACAGTGCATAAGTCTTGAAAATTGATGGGAACAAATCCATGTTCAAGGTCCTCGTTGACTATAGTGGTGAAAATAAAAAAAGTAATTCGTTTCAGAAATAGTCCAGAGGAGATAACAATAGATCGTTGGGGAACCACAGATGATCTTTTTTAACCAGCATACTCCATCTTTCTCTGTCCTCAGCAAACCTCATGGCTTCCTTCGCTCAGTGTCAAGCCAGTCCATTCTCGAATGTTGTCCTCCCACCTCTTTTTATGTCTCCCTATTCTTCTGCATCGTTGCACCGTGCCTTGCAGGATGGTCTTAGCAAGTCCTGATGCTTTGGCGACGTGGCCATACCACCAGAGTTTTGTTTCTTCACCACTGTGAGCATGTTATCGTGCTGTCTGATGGCTTGTGTGATGGTCTGTCGGACTTTGTCATTGGTGATGTGCTGGGTAATAGGAAATGCCCAGAAATCTACTGTAGCACCTCATCTCCATGATTTGTATTCTTCGTTGTAGGTCTGCTATGAATGTCCATGTTTCACAAGCATATAGGAAGATGCAGATGACAAGGGAGCGCAGCGGCCTTACCTTGGAATGTAGACTGATGGTCCCGTCTTTCCAAATGGGCTTCAACTTTGTCAGGGCAGCAGTTGTTTGTTGCAATAGATGGATCGAAATAAAAAATTGTATAGTGGGACATTCATCATGAAGAGGGGGAAGAACCTGATTCCTATAGCTAAATCAGAGCCTTCAGACTATCCACAGTATCCTGAAAAAGAACTTCTTTCATAAGATACTGACAACCTTATGTTAAAATAAAAGTATGTGTGGCGTATACACCCCAGATGAACACAAATTATACAAATGTTAATATGTTGTTATTTTTGTACCAGGAGCTGCTGCCAGTTGTGTTCATGTTTGAGCTGCCCCTGACAGCGGGCATGCAAGTGCCAGACTCGACGTCGCCGCTGATCCAGCAGCTGCAGAACCTGTTCAACATCACTATCACCTTCAAGCAGCGGCCCAGAAACCTGCCCATCGCCATTGTCCGAGGCTCGGTCATCAACGTCAAGTCCGTCAAAGAGGCCACTGGCAAGCTGATGGAAACCTTCACTGGGGCGGTCAGTTTTGTTTTTTTCTCCCTGGTGATGGTGTAAAATACACACATGGCTTTAACTCTTCAAGATGTCTTTTTGTCATCCTGAGTGTCCATCTGTTTGGGTGGTGATGTTGTGATCCCTTTGCTGAAATGTGTGTTCAATGGGTGTATATGAATGGAAGTGCTGAAGTCCATGATGTTTAAACTTTACTGGGCTAAAGAGTACCCTAAAAGCCCGTTAAGAAACTTTGAGGCTAGACGAAACTATATAGTTGGAAATTGTATATTTCTGCAAATATTAAGAGACATAGTGCCATTTGTTGGAACTTGACAGGCGTAGTAGTAGTAGCATAAAGTAAGAGTCCGCGGACACTGGAAGCATACAGGGGATGTGGAGAAGATGTCGTGTTGAGTAAGAAGTCAGAATGATGTAAAACGTCGGGGTGAAAGTGCTAAGTCTGTCCCATGATGTTCATTCATTGCAGTAAAGATGGCATTCGTTGCAAAAGATGTTCGCAGAAGGTGGTGACACGTTGAGATAAGCTCGCAAAGGTGGAGGAAAGGGGTTGAATCTCTCGACGTTGGCGCAAAGAGGTGTGGCTGTGGAGTAGTGGGGCATATAAGGAGGGTAGGAGAACGTAGAGAAGCTCTGGCGATGCTAAGCAACTGCTGTCTGGAGGTCGCCAGTCTTCACAGATGCCTTCTCGTCGTCCATTCGTAGTAAAAGAAAGGAACAGGACAGCCAGGGAGTGGAGCGACGGCAGCAGAGCGACCAGACGTCCATCACCGATTCGCCACCTCAGCCCATTCGAAGAGTTCTGCTTGATAGAAAATGAAGGTTGAAGGTTGAAATGGAATATTATTTCAGCATCTCCCCCAAGATGCTGTGCCGCTCCGATTTCGGACACCTGTATCTCGACCCCAGAATGGCAAGAAATGCTGCAAGTCCAACATTGCAGCAGATAGCACACCTGTGGGTCTCAACCCCTCCTAGAACAGGACTGTTTCTCCTGCTTGACAGAAATATCGTCAAACTGTGATAAAAGGGAAGGGGGGAGAAGTTGCCCATCTGGAAATTAGTAGGCCACGCAACCTTTTTATTCACATGTGGCAAACAGATCCGGGCTTTGAGCACCCCTCGGTGAAAATAGTACTTACCTAGCTTTCATATATATCTATATCTATCTATCTATCTATCTATCTATCTATCTATCTATCTATCTATCTATCTATCTATCTATCTATCTATCTATCTATCTATCTATCTATCTATCTATCTATCTATCTATCTATAGATAGATAGATAGATATATAATTTTTTTAAAATATAGATAGATAGATAGATAGATAGAGTAAATAAGAGGAATTAATAGACTCATATCCTGTCTTGCATTCGTTTCATGTTGTTTTTGTGGTTTTTTTCACAGGCCAACCTGCCAGTAACGATGCACATGGAAATAGCGCCTCAGCACCACATGTTTATCATGGGGCGTAACAACAGCAACGTCAACAGTATTATGACGGCCACCAAGGCTATCATTGCTTTCCCGGACCCCAACACCACCAGCCCACAACGCAAAGGCACAGTGGTCATCAGCGGTAGCATCGACAGCGTCTTCTGCGCCAGGCAGTATCTTATTGTAAGTTAATTTAACATTGGTGGGTCGTTGATTGAAATTTATCCTGGCATTGTCATCTGAGCAAGTCGGAGGCTATGGAGCAGGTGGGATTTGAATACAATACAATACAGTTGGTATATGAAATTGTCTCAGCTGGAGGTTTCGTGGAATTGCAAAGGCAATGAGTTACAGTGGGACCAGTGAACATGAATGCCCGCTGGCCAGCTACAGAGTTTTGTTGTATGGTATGTGTTATATGACAATGGTTGATTCAGCCCCGGCGCTTGCAGGCATGCCTACCGTTCCGGATTTGTCCCGGATATAAATAAATATTACAATTGGTTACGGAAAATACGGAAGTTTTTTTCGCGTTCCGGAAATTTAAAAAAATTCTGGAACACACTTTTTAAGCGTGCGTGTCGGGGGAAAAAAAAAGACAAATGACGCGCGGTTTCAGTTCCGACAGTGGCCGAAGTCACAGCACACGATGATGACGCGGTCTTCCGAGTGTGTTGCCGAACAGCTGTTTGAGCCGCACTGCGCATGGGCATAGAAACTCGTTCGAATCGAAAATGGCGTCAAAACGTAAGGTGCACGAGACTGATGATGAATTTTCCGATGAAACTGAAAGTGAATCCAAATCCGCTGGTGCCGCACAGCAGCTCGGAGGCAGCTTGTAGGTTCCCAGCTATAAATATATTCGCTGTTGAAATGTCCCCAGCATAGCGATCCCTCCTTTCCCAAAAATACAGGCACGCGCATATAGGATATAACTACATCGCTTTCTCGCAAGCATGCCGCGCGCGAGGCCTAGCTACAAGTACGATAAGAAAAAGAAGGGGAGGGGAGAGAAAGAAAAAGAGGGAAAGAAAGGAAGAAAGAGGGGAAGACAAGGGAATAAAGAGGGAGAGAGAGGAAGGGAGAGAAAGGAAGAAAGAGAGGGAAGGAAAGTTGGAAGGAGAGGAAGGGAATGGAATGAAGAGAGGGAGAGAAAGGAAGAAAGAGGGATATGCAGTTTTCTTTTTCTTTTTTTTTTTAAAGAAGAAAAAACAAGCCTGCGGATGATACAAGGCACGCTTGAACATGATAAACACATAAAGTTACAAGTAGAATAAATCAGAAAATGGATAAAATACAATAATGCGGAATTCACAAACGCTACAAAGATGATAAAGAAATTAAAGAAATACTGATTAGGCCTATTGAAAACAAAACACATACAAAGTTTACAATCATTTCACGATCCATGCAGGACAAAGACCAATAATAAGCAAAATCGATCATGCATTAGCATTTTATGTGCATGTGAGAAAAATACGAACAAATACACAGACAGACAAAAAGTGTTTCTAAGAAGGTGTTTTGCTCATGTCTTGTTTGTGTGAATAAATAAATAGTACTCACAATTACGATGGTGGCGATGATAAAGTGCTAGTGCAGGTTTCCATTGCGCTTGAGAAGGAACGAGAGAGTGGCCATCATATGTTTAAAAAGTTCGAATGTATTCACAACTTTCCGGCACCTCTCATAAAAACTCGTGGGTATCGCCATTATAAATTAAAACGAGGTTATATGAAACCAAGTTCCGGTTTGGCTTGTTTTGCTTTTATCAAAGCTTGATGCGTGACTTTTAAATATGGCAAATTTGCCGAAAACGACGATTGTTAGAGCCAGAAAACGAGTGGGATAAGTATAAAAACGGTGGAGGAAGTACGTGCTCAGTGAAAGAATGCAAAAAACAATCGTAGAGGCCTGTATTTGTGGCGACTTCGGAGGTGCGTCGATCGACAGAAAGTGAAACAGGACCTGAAAACTCTTGTAGTTTTCCATAGCTTCGCCGTCGCAACCTTCACAAAACACGAAGTAACTGACTATGTTAGGCTAGCGTTGTGGCCAAGTGGGCTAAGGCGGGACTAACTTGCCTTGTCCACAAGCCAGAAACCAATGGCGCCTGACAGGTGTGGGTTCAAGCCAGCATCTGGGCGTTATGTTTTTCCTAATATTTTTCAAAAATTCACAAATAATGTTAGGTAGGTAGGGTTTAGGCGCGCCACTGGCGATAGAAAGGGATAATAAACTGCAGCAAAAAAAATAAAAATATGTGAGGGTACGATACAGGTGGCCAGTGACACATGTTATTATTCTTGAATATTTGGAAATAACTCACTAAAACACGCGGAGAAAAAAAAACGGAAGTATTTTTCATAGAGGGGATTCCCGTTGGTGCATAGGATAGCAGAAAAGTGTGAATACACGCTACTATAATTATGCAGGTAGGTAGGACTTAAAAGCTAACTGAAACTTTCCAGTGCACAACATAAACTAGATCTTCCACAGTCATGAATTAAAGACAAAACTAGCTGGGCGTGGGCTCACAGTAAACTCTAAGGAAATAATTGGGCGCCTGTTGCACACAATTTGCCAGTAACGTACCACAGTCCAAAAACTCACTAAAAACACAATCCCAGCAACGAATAGTTTTCAAAGATCACGTCAACTTGAACACATATTAAAGTTTCTTCACACAAAAAACCACACACACAGAGTCACTAATACCTTGACTATCCCAACTCGAACACAGAATAATCCAAGTTCGTCAAAGTACTTGAAATTTAGTGTATTTTGCAATCACTGCAAGTCTAGGAAAGGAAAAATAAATTCACCAAAAAAAAAGTAACTCAGCTAAATCCACGACACTTCTCTACAATATACTTGAAACAATAATGGGCAAACATCACCAAATGTATCCCAACAACTCTTGTTAATACAAATTCCTGAGCAATTACCAACACCACACTATCAGACTACAAACTTCGCGCTTGCTATGATTTTCTACTAATTTTTCCCGCTCAGCGTCTCGTCCTTTGTCTGCATGAAGGAAAAAAAATTCACAAAAAAATTCACAAAAAATTAAGTAAGTCAACAAAATCCACGAAACTAGTCCACAATATAGTTGAAACATTAGCGTTTTAACTTCACCAATTTTCACCCCGCAACCGAGGCTATTAAAAATTCCCGATCAATAAATGCACACTTGCCACAAATTGCATTCAGAATTTACACATGGAAGCGAAGACCGGCGTGCGTGCGTCTGCCAGCCACGCAGGCTTAGTGTGATCGCAGGGCAATGTATAGGCCTAATGCTGGAAGCTGCCTGCGTGCCGATGCTAGACAAGAATAGCACAGTGCGCTGCTAGAGACTGTACCTAAGAGCTGAATTTATAGAAGACTTGAGCCGGTGTGGCCGGTGGTAAAAAGTCTACAAAGCGTCTGCAGCCTTACAGGGAGAAATACACCGAAAGATATCCGTGTATCAAACGTGGAAGTGTGGAATACAAGGTGTTTTGCACAATATGTGCCAGTGAATTCGGCTGCATGTACGGTGGTATGGATGACGTGAACCGGCATGTCGAGGGAAAGAAGCATTTGAAAAAAGAAGCGAGCTTGGAAAGTCTAAAAAAAAATTGACAAAACAAACCAAAAGTTGACTAGTTATTTTCCAAGTCAAGTTTCTAACCATGATTTGGACGTAATAAGAGCTGAAACCATGATGGTGGATCTCGTGGTCGAGCTAAATTTGCTGATGGCGTCATTGGACAAATTTAACAGAGGTTAATTCAAGCAGGTCTCTTCCCAAGTCCAAGTAGATTCAGTGGTGTAGTGGAGTGGTGTACATAGTGTAAAATATAGCTAAAAGGTAAGCTTGCATGCATTTGATACTTTTAGTGTGACTGGGATCCTGATGATTAAGTGCCAATTTCCTTAGTACTTAGTAGTAGTAGTAGTGTAGGGACTAGATCATGGTGATCATTAAGCCTCACGGCTTATTTAATGTCCCATCTTTAGCACATATATTTCAGGTCTGATTTAAGCCGGCTCAAGACGCTCAACTATCAAAATCGTATTTTATAGATTGTAAAATTTCTTGTTCATCAATAAGATTTTTGAAACTGTTTAAAGTTTTTGCCTGTTTAATATTTTGTGGAAGTTTGTTCCATAGAGGTGCAACTCTATTACTAAAAGTATGTTTTCTAAAATTAGTACGGCTATGCTTAATAAATAATTTGTTAACAGAGTTTCTTGTTATATCAAATTTGTTTAATTCAAATTCTTGCTCAGATTGCATGATTTTGGGTCCTTTGGACCCCACTACTTACTTGGGCGCGTATTGGTCGCCCTTGCTTGTCGGCCGTGCAAAATGTCCCTGAAGTTTCAAATCTTGGGTAGGCAGGCCTGCGCTTGAGTCAATTTTTTTTTACACTTTATTGTCCCTTTTTTTATCGGGAAATTCTGGGCCACCTCCCTTGGGGAAGACGTAGTTGCAGTCTGTGGTGCGCTCAAACCCAACCCACCTAAATTAGTATTTTGGTGGGGGAGCAAAGCGGAGTACCCGGAGAAAATCCCCCGAGAGATTGCCCGCTTCGAAAGCAAATATTTGGAGAAACGTAACACCCAGATGCTGGATCGATCCCACACCTGTTAGGCACCATTGGTTTCTGGCCTGTGGACAAGGCAAGTTAGTCCTGCCTTAGACCACTTGGCCAAAACGCTCGCTCGAATCTTGCCTAACTCTCATTGGTTATCCATAAATAATAATAATAATAATGATATTTATAAGGTGCTTTTCCTAGTAAGGAACAGTTCAAAGCGCTCCCTCATACATTCACACACTCCTTAAACATCCTTACAATACAAATGGAGAATGCCTGAGAGCAGGAGAAATCAAAGCGGACTTTGTGAGAGGCAGTAATAAAGTGATTCCCCACACATGCACGCACAAACAGGCATGCACACACACTCGCATACACATGCAAACACACATCACACAATGCAGCCTGTTTGCTCCTTAACAAGGCCAAGGGTATTTCTTATGAAGTTTTCCAACTTTATTCAGCGTTAAGTTGCAGGCAGCATTCCACAACTGCAGTCAAAATCTCTTTTACGAAAACCCCCATTCTGACGCCCAAAATGTCCTTTAAACTTAGTAGACATTGCTTGATCTATCTTCAATCTTCGATCAACAAGTAATTCTAGAAAGTTCTCAAACTGCTACAACAATATTGACCGATGAAAACAAACGTTAGGCAAAGCTTTTCCAGCAACGGCACAGAACAAATTCAAACGTAAGTAAATAACGTCGCATGCTTTATGCTAAAACACAGTATTCATAATTATGGTGAACGTCTCGGTCGTAACAGAGTGTGTCATGATGACAACAGCAGAACAAAGCGAGCTGGTTGGAGTGTTGTCGAGATGAATGCAGGAACAGATTAATTGGAGTAGTAGTGTTGTTCAGCCAAAAATAGTGATTAAAACTAGTAGGTCACCTGAGTAGCCAGGGGTTTCAACGACCCTTGCTGTACAATTTTCCCAACTGCTTGCTACAGGGTGCCGGCTACATTTTATTTTTGCAGGGCTGCTTGCCATTGGTGTTGATGTTCGATGTGAAGGAGGACATAGAATTGGAACAGCTGCGACTTCAGCAGTTGATGGAGCAGTTGGATGTCTTTATTAGTGTCAAACCCAAACCAAAACAACCAAGCAAAGTGAGTACTATCAAGACTTTTGGGCCAATTTATTTATGACATTGGGTGAATTAAGCTTAGATCTGACGACAAACGTTTTGCTTGCAATCATTAGGAAAATCATGAGTCTCTGATTTCGTAAGACTATCACCCAGTCATCTCGGGCACATCAGTTTGCAGAGTCATTTGCAATGATTTCCCATGTTAGAACATACCCTAATTTTGACGAACTGATTACGAGTCACTCAGCATGGGAACCAATAAAACACGCACTATCTTGTTCATGTGGTCTTGCGAAAATGGCTAATTATTCCAAGACCGGCCTGTTAGGAACGTTGAGTGTGACAGATTCCTGTGAAGTAATAGAGATGATACAGTCACATAATTGTTTATGGGATTTTGTATTTTGTCTCTGAACTTGGCAAATGATATGCTACCGTATAATGCAAAAATTCTTCGTCGCTGCTTTTCACACATTTTGGCTTTTGGCAAAGCAATGGTAACAACTCTGCATTGACTGTGCGCATGTTTACCAAAATCAAATGTTTTTAGTGTGACTACTGGCGACTCGCAGCGTCAATCCTCTCATTCAAATCATTACTCTCATTCACTGTCATTGTGATAGCAATCAAAACGTTCCGTCAGACCTAGGCGTTAGTGCTTGAATAATAGTAGTGTACAGTTAGTCTTTGATTGCGTTTAGTATAGGGAGAATGATATGAATTAGTGTTCGTAGTTCTGCTGTTCGGTATCGAGGAGATCAGCTGGGGTCATGCTAGAAAAGGTTTTGTGTCCCAGTAAATTTTATATATGGAATAACTGCATTCCCTATGACTAGAATGTTCTTCTAAGGACAAACAAATGAGTGCAAATGTGCTTCATAGAAGTACGTGTTTTTATAATTATGTACCATTAGTTTGGAAGACCTATTTTTTAAGCGCTGGGATGTGTTGTCGGTCCCTGACATGTTTGTTTTTGTGTTGTTGTTTTTTTAAAAGAGAGCATGAAGTATTTGACCATTCTTTGTTGTTTTTCAGTCTGTGATTGTAAAGAGTATTGAGAGGAACGCGGCCAACATGTATCTGGCACGATTGTTGTTGCTGGGGCTTCACCCTGAGGGACTGTCTGGCACTCTGCTGAAGGCAGCGGCCACCTCTTCTCTCGGCTCAGCTGGACTGGGCTACACTCCTTTTGGTACCGTTTGGTTTGTTTGACTGTTATTTTGTTTCAGGGCATGAGCAGTTGGTCAATCTATCGCATGCTTTGTTTACCCCTTTTAGCAAGGAAATTATTAGTTTTTTGGAGAGAGTTGCTAGACAACATCGCCAGTGATTACAAGGTTTTTGAGGGGGTTTACTGTTCAAGAAGTGTTGGCATCTAAGCTAAGATCAAAAAAGATCTCAGTGCATCAGACTATCAGTGACTTACAAAATAAAGTTGGATATCAACTGCAACAGTCACAACATCACCATTACCACCACCTTCACCACTACAACCACCACCACCAAAGTGAACTGGACACTTTTTTTTACAAACTCTCCATGTACTCTATTCAATTCTATAAAAGCATACAAAATGTCATGCAGATCCATCAACATTTGTAGTTTTTATGATTTGTTAAAGTCAGCCGGTGCATACATTGGCCTTTTTCAAAAACATGACTTGGTGTAGAACAGTATGTGATTACCAAGTTACTTAGTAGTAGGAGAGTTACGTTTGGTTTGTACTGAGAAAAAAAAATGCTGGTATGATACTACCATTTCTGTTTCATTTTGTGCATGTTAACAATTTAGGCTGTCGATTTGTTAATTGATTTGCTAGTTAAGTTTTTTTTTTAAAATTCAGAACAATTAACATATAGTTTGCAACTACTTGTATGTTACAAATTCTTTAAATGTTTTTTGCAGTGAAATGAAAAATCTGTTAGTACATGCATTACTATACAAATGGATTTGCCAGGCGGCTCTCCAGCTTGTTTTTTTGTGCCTTGCAATGTTGTTGAATGTGTAATGAATAGTATAATATGCTTGCCACAATTATGGTTGGTTGTTGCAGGGTTCTTGAGTTCCCACAGCCTGCTGAAGGTGAACACAGCGGCCCCCAACTCCATGTTTCTGATGAACAACCACCACCACCATCATCACCACCACCCACACTCGCACCCCTCCAGTCCTCACAGTCCGTCCATGGGCAGTCCTCAGCCTGTCTTGTCACCGCCTGGTCAGTGGCTGCACAGCGGCCAAGGTAAGCTTCTAGCACAAAATGGGCCAGTTAATCCTGTTTTTACTAGCACGAGTCTCGGCATCTAGGGAGCATTGGCCTAGCTACATTTATGTTTAGCGCACACGATCCTGTATTTAGGAAATCTTGGAATGCAAGAACCCTTTACCCCTTATGTGCAGTTCATTTTCATGAGCAGATAGCCACTGCCTATGTTTGGTCTTGCTGACATAATATGGTTGGGCTGATATGATTTTCCAGAACAATGAACTGCTGTTTCTGTGATTATAAATGACTAGGGAGAAGATGAAAGTTTGCTTTGATGTGAGAGATTTTTGTGAAAAGTGCAAAACAAGTTTGATCCCTTTCTAAAGGGACGAATAAAGAACTCTGGTACTAATACTTGTTCTTACTGTAGGTAATAAATTACTTAGACTGTTTTAAGTGCACTTAAAGATGTAAAGATGTGCATAGTATAAAGGCTACGTGAATCAGTGGGGTGTGTATGTGTGATAGAGAGTGAGTTACTGAAGTGTAAGTATGCATGGGAGAGTCCTTTTATGTTTTATTGTACGTCACTGCAAGTATTTCATCAAAGGCTGTGTATTTTATAATGGTCACATACAAGGTTTTAACCCAAGACTATGTATTTCATAATGGTGTTGTGCATTTATGAGAGGTATGATGAATTGGGTTCCTGCGGTGTGTGTGTTAGTTAACCAACATCGGAGCAAATTTTTTGTGCAGTGTTCCCTGTTATCACTCGGAATACATTCTGTAGTTTGTAATCTTTTTGTTTTCGTTTCTTTAGTTTGCACACGATTAATTCGACCTACTTGGTTATTTTTGCAGCTGGCTTATTTGGTCCTCTAATGGTGGCCATGCCCGCCACATCTGTCCACGCTCCTTTTGAGATGCTGACGCCGGTAAACGGCTATCAGAAAGACATGGCACCCTCTAGTCCTTTCATCAGGGTACCAATCTCACAGAGCCAAGGTAAGGATGCTGCCCTTTGCTTCTGTTTCAGTCATAGCCTCAGCTTTTATGATCTTCAAGTTAAAACTCCATCTTTTGTATTATCTTGAAACTCAGCATTTTCTATGTCTGTCATGAGAAGGACTCGGTTCCTTGAAATCTTGGGTATAGTCTCCCCTATCATGAGACTTTGCAAGTGCCAGCAAATTTGCAGTAACTGTTATTTTCATGCTAATGAAAGAGGTCTGTAGTTTGTTTTAATGTTGAGGCATAAATGTACAATGTTTTGATGACAGTCAGTCTGAAAATGTGAACATTTTTATACCTCTACTTTACAGTGCCCCCGTCCTCCCCCTCCCTCTCTCCCCTGGTGGGGGTGCCGGGGGTTTCAGTATAAATAGTATCCCCACTTTCTGGAAATTTAGTGCTTTAAATTCCCACTGTAGCTGTCTTTTTAGTTTGTTCTTTCTCATTCCTACTCTGTTCTATCAATCTACTATACTATCTTCTTCTTCACTAGACTAGTCACCTATCTTTTTTCTTGAAAACTCTTCTGGGACAAAACTCCTCATTTGTGTGGAGGCTGGTGGAGTGCCTTCAGTGTTACCACTGAAGTTGTTTCAGCAGATTTTTTATGCGGATCAAGGGTGAGCCCTCTTTCAGACAAGTTGTCTGGATTTTGTGGTGCTGATTCGGCTCTTTGCAGTCCTCTGGACCCTGTAAGCAATGAATAACTAACTTTACAGTCCACATTATCCTTTTTCTGTCTTTTTCACTTTCGTTTCTGTATTTTATTGGACAGAGATTCGGTTTAGACACACACAAAAATATCTATATTTTCATCCTTCAGCGTCACAGTTTAAACATTAAACCTCTACATTGATGGTGTCAGTGGAGTAAATTTTTATGCGATTTAGACTCTTCCCCAGGTACAAGTAGTAACAACAGTGGATCCGCCAGTCCCTCAGGATCCAGTCCCTGCAGCAGTCCACAGTCCGTCAGCTTCAGGCACAGTCCCAAAGGTCAGAACATGCATCATTCTGTGTTTTTGCCTTTTAAAGGTAGAATGTAATGGAATCATCAAATTGTCTGTTCTAATGGTCATGTAAATATTTAAATCCATATGATGTTAGTCTAGCAGGGACTATTGAATTTAGTACAAAGTTTGTAATATTGCGTCATAAAGGGTCTTGCTACTTTACATTTTGGAAGTTTATGTGCTTTAAAAATAAAAAACCTTCAGCACAAAGTTTTACATTTTTTCGTGTGCCTGCATTCAGAGACGCAAAACTGGAAATGGCTAGCGCAACCCTTGTCAGTTTGAGCATTATTGTAATGGTGTTTTGTCAGTTTAAATTCCAGTTTGTTTTTCCATCTAATTGTGTGGATGGTACTGTGAAATAGTGCATGCACTGTGTAGAACCAGTTGTAATTAGTGTATAGAGCTCCTTTATTATGTATCGATGTAATTGGTGTTGTTCATTGCATTTCACCAAAGATTTCTGACCATTGGGTGTATTGTGGGCCTTGCAGTGGACTTGGGCAGCTTGCAGTCGGGAGGCGCGATGGAGAACGTGATCACGCGTGACACCTCCACTCTTAACAGCAGCGGCCACACGCTGGACCTGCTGGGTCTTAGCAAGACGACTTCCATGGGACAGCAGCAGCCGCCTGTCACTGCCACCCTGTTCAACGGCCATGGCCATGGCCTTTCTGCCAGACTGCAGTAAGTGCTTGTTCCTCTTTCCGTGAGACTTACCCTTGAGTATTATGCAGTAAGAGATGGGGAAGACATGAAGCGGCCACCATTTTTGTCTTGAATACCCTGCAAAGAGACGGAGGAGGAGAGAGGGAGGGGTTGGGGAGGGGAAAGTCAAACGTAACGAGCCACTATGGAGAGTTGGATAAGGATGGAAATGAATGTGATATATTGAAGCAAACGTCCAGATGTTCAGAGAATAATGTTCATTGATATCCAGAGGTGCCAACCAGTACGGTTTGACCGTATTTAATTCCGGCGAAGTGAATTAAATACGGAAATACGGTAGCTTTTATAAAAATACGGAGGAGAAGTTGCCGATCGTTTATCTTTGCCAGCGGTGCTTTTGTACTGGTTTCTGGTCTCATAATAGTACTCCTGCACTCACTGAACATCGCCGTGTTCAACAAGCTGATTTTCATGTTGATTTTAGAGTAAAACAAGTGTGGTGTTCAACAATCTGATTTTCATGGTGAGTTTAGAGGACTGAAAATAGCCTGCTGTTTCAGAGGGAAGCCTGTCATTACTTTATAGTGTCATAGGCTGGGTTTTGCAAGAAAAAAAATACTGACAAGTGTTAAAAAATACTGACAAACGGGTCCGGAAATACTGACAAGAAGATTAGGGGGTATATGGATATCTCACCTCTTCTACTTCATGCGGTCTGTTCATAAAGAAGGCAATGAAATACAAAACATTCCATTTTCCCACTAGGGTTGTTTCAGCAGATCTTTTATGCGGATCGGGGGTTGTCCGGTCCTGATTTGGCTCGGAAGAGTCCGCTGGACCTAAAGCAACAATCAATCAATCAATGAAATACAAAACAAGTTCCACAAAATGACTTATCCTAAAGGCTAATAAGCCTTTGATATGCCTGTGCTATGCTAAGGCATTAGTACATAATTAAGTTACATCAGTTTTTGTCTGCTTATCAGGTCATCCAGTTTGCTTTCTTGAACATTAGCAAAGATGCAGCATTTTGATATGTTCCGTTTGAAGAACCCTTAATTCCACCCTAACTGTTTTTTGTTGTAATTATCGCCGCTTTGATTCGAAAGCTTTTTTGGATAGAATCATTTCCGAAATTGCAAGTAACAATTTGTTTGTGTTATTGATGATTTGTTCAGAATATAGAGGTTTTGACAAATGGATGGGAATGACTTTTCTATGATCGACGTCTTGTATATCCTGCTTAATAACATCCATGCTATTTGAGCATGCTCAGTGTGGATCCTAGATGTGTTAGATCGATGTTATGTGTTCTGTTCTCTTTCAGAAATGGGGACAAGTCGCCGGAATCCTCCGGAGCAGAGTCGGACGGTTCGGACAAGCTTGCGCCAGGCAGCGAGAGGAAGAGCTCTTCATCGTCGCTGTTCGCCACTCCTCTGCCCTTCCCCTTTGACTATGAGCAGAAGAAGCTGCTGGCCATGAAAGGTTGATTTCTATTGTTACTTTGTTTGCTTTCTGTTTGGAGCCCCTGTCAAAAAGTCTTTATTCTGGTAGCGTGTTTGAACAATACTGCTGGTAGGTGTTATATAGTTAGTTATATGCTGACAAAATGAAAGCCGCTGGTAGTCGTCTATTGTGCCGTTAGGAATAACGTTTTTTTTGGTTGACCGTGTGGTTTACAGTATCATAAAAAAAAGCCTTATTAGCCTTTTTCTAAAGTTTAAAAAATGATTGATGTGTAGAAAATGTTACTGTTGAATCTGTATAGTTATAGTATCTGATAGTGTCCCTAACTTAGTCCTTTTTGCTTTACAGCCATGCAGAAGAAACCAGAAGGGGAGTCTCGGATCCCAACAGACATGTGGGCAGGTATGGGCTTCTCCAAATCCATGCCCGAGTCAGCCATCCGCGATAAGTTGGGCCAGCTGGGCATTTGCCAACGCTACGAAGAGAATGAGAATCTTCCTGCACCAGTTGAGATGCCTGAGGTATGTTCTTCCCAATGCTGAATAGCTTTCTAGGTTTCCTTGGCACCTTCCTATGCCAAATGTCAGTTATGGTGTTGGTAGTCTGACTGAATCTCCAAACTCTAGATCTTTTTTGTCTTCTCAGTTTTACATGCTGTTGGTAATATTATAGTTATGATTTTATGTTTTGGCTAGTCCAAGCATTGTTCTGGAAGAACAGAAGACCTAGCTTATACTTGTGACTTGTAAAGTCTTATGATTGATGACTTTGAAGTCTTATGACTGAAACACAAATGTACCTCTTTATTTCCTTGTATGTTTGTCTTGCGATCTTGTACATTACTTTTAAATTTTGGCTAGACCTAGCGTTGTTAAGAAAAATTCAATACTGAATATTAAAAAAACATGTACTGTGAGAGTATTTCTAGTGCTATGAAAGAATAAAATATATAGTGTTACGTAGATTAAATGTCTGTTGTTGGGTTTTTGGCAGCCATCAAGCCCTTCGGAGCTGGATGGGGAGATTGACAGAGATCCATGGAAAGACTCCAAATCCAACGTCTCTCCTTATCTCAACAGGGCTCCAGGAGAGTTCCCCAGTCTCAGGAGAAAATGTGAGTTATAGTGGTTGAGAAACATGCTGCTGTTTCCAGCTTTTTTGGTACTTTGACTGGCGTCATTCAAACATGGAAAGAAATGAAACGCTTGCACATCGCAGTCCACCCTGCTGTGCGCCAGTGGTTGGCTGTCTTAGGTGGCCGTGGAAGGTGAGGTGGCAAGGGAAAGAAGATGAGCATCGCCTTCACAAAGCTGACCCCGAGAACAAGGAACATCCTTACATATTTCTCTTCTTCAACCACAAAACCTTTATCTTTTTCCTTCACACCATACAGGCAGCACTTAATTTGAGGCGTGTTTAGCACGCTGCCCGATTCCTAAAAATAACCTGCTTTGACCCCGGATTACCAGCGCTCTGCACTGTTGGTCCCAGCTTGCATCAATGGCATTGTGATTTACAGAGAAGAAAATGTGCATTTTTCTCATCATTTTTGCTTTGTGTAGCAACATTCCCAAACTGTGATTCAGTTTGTGTGTTTAGTTAGCTAGATAGTCAATCTCTAAGTTGTTTTTTTTTGTTTTTTTTTGTGCGATTCTGAAGTAGTACGTTTAAAAAATATATATTTATTATGTTGAATGAGACAGTGTTTGTTTGAGATTCTTTTCTTTGTTTTATTGTAGTTTGCATGTGTTGGTACCCTTCCTTTTTTCTAAACTGTTTAGGAAGTTCCAGAATTCTGCAAACCTTAATTCATATTAGCATCAAATCTTTGAAGTGTAAAACGTGCCGTTTCATTAGTATTGTCTTACTGAATCTTACAGAACATTTTATTTTAATTTTTTAAAAACTTTTTAATGCTACATGCTTTGCATGCTTTATGGCGATGGTTTTGAAATAAATCCGATAGGTTGGCCTACGCTGCCTGGAATGCAAGTACAGCCAGAAATAAAGGGGGAACTGAGGGGCATGGAATTGGTCAAGGCAGTCTTATTTTTATCTCCAACCTAAACCGCTGCCTAAACTGAGTTGCTGTGCCTTGGGATATTTGCAGTGGGTGAAGTATTTTCGTATTCCTTTTTTTTTATTTCGGTAAGGTAACATTGGAATTTCTATATTTATGTTGTCAGATGACTATGGTGTCCAACAACGGCAGCTAGAGCAGCAGCAGTCACAGTTGAGTCCCCAGCATGTGATGCCTGATAGTACGTGCAACGCTGCCGATTTGGCCGAGCTGTTCAGCAAGCTGGGACTTGGCAAATACACCGACCTTTTCCAGCAACAAGAGGTAATTGGATTTTTGCTATTTTGCTAAAGAAAATTTGTAAAAGGGGAAAGAAACGTTTTATAGAGGTGAGGTGAAATAAAGATCTTGGGAGATAAAACCTTCCCCTCGATGGACGATGGGGGTGGTGAAAACCAGAATTTTTAACATGCCTGCTGGACCGTTGACACCAGTGGTCTGGCAGAATTCCCACTAGTGTGTTGCCAGCTTTCACACAAAAATGAACGGTTTGTGGGTAGAATCTTTTTTCCAATGAAAGATGGTAAACGAGGGGTGGAACAATTAAATGACACTTGACGAAAGTATTGACCTCTTTGACCGAAGAGCTGGGAGGAATGAATGAGAAAGAAAAAAGAGGTTTTTGTTTTGGCAGTGAGCTAAGAGCTGCAGGTGGCTCGTTCCATTTGTTACTGGCACTTGGGGGAAAAGAACTGTTGCATGGAGAATTTTCTTAGGCAGGATTGCCTTGTGTGTCGTACTTTAGTGCATTGCTGTGCCTTTTGGCGCAATGTGACGTTGCTGCCGGTCTGTGCAGATTGACTTGGCCACGTTTCTCACCCTGACTGACCAGGACCTGAGGGAACTGGGCATCACTACGTTTGGAGCTCGACGCAAGATGTTGCTGGCCATTGCAGGTACGGTTGTTGGTTTGCCTGGGTTTGTTTCATATCCTAGGTTTGCGCTGCTTTGATATTGTTAGAACCTTAACACGGAAAGCATGGTAAAGCAAACCATTTACGAGAGAGAGAGATCGAGAGAGAGAGAGAGATCGAGAGAGAGAGAGATCGAGAGAGAGAGAGAGAGAGAGAGAGAGAGAGAGAGAGAGAGAGAGAGAGAGAGAGAGAGAGAGAGAGAGAGAGAGTGAGTTCTGAAGCTGATGGCAATAGTGAGATTTAGGGTGTTGCTGGTGGTAATGATGGCAGTGATATATATATACATAGCTGCCAAGTCCCCGGATTTTATCTGGATTCCCCGGATTTCTCATCTGTATCAGGATTTTCACGATTTTGTCAAAAAAATCCCGATTTTCAGGATTTCAATTCAAGTATCGGCAATAGCATATTTTTGCGTGGGTTGCGGACTGGCGCGTTTGCGCGTTGTTTAGTGACTTCCGGTTTGACCGACGCGCACTTCTCATTGAGTTTACAACTTCACAAACTTCCACGAGGCGAGACGACGACACTGCGCAAAAGTCCACCGTTAATTTTAATAATTCAGTAGTGAAAGTCAAGATGCCTAGGAAAACGGGAGAAACGATGTTTTCCAAAAGATATAAAGAAGATTATGATTTCATCACGGAGTCCAAGCTGGGAAAATCGTACGCTTTTTGCACGAAGTGCCAGTGTGACATCGGCATTGCACATGGTGGCAAAAAAGATATTGAACTCCATAGAGAAGCCAGGCATGACTATTGAGTATTACTGCAACTTGTGCGCCAGTGATATAGAGAAGCCAGGCATGACTATTATTGCACCTTGTGTGACAGGGATATAGAGAAGCCAGGCATGACTATTACTGCAACTTGTGCGCCAGTGATATAGAGAAGCCAGTCATGACTATTATTGCACCTTGTGCGACAGCGATATTAATTAACTACAGTGAACGTGGCCCTCACTGACAGTTGAGAGTGAGACTGATTTTTTAATTTCCAAAAAAGGTTAAAAGTACTTTTTTGCTTAAGAAATAATGTATGTATTTCACTCCCAGATTGCACAGATTTTGATCTTGATTTTGAAAATTTTTCCGGGGGGATCCCCGGACGCGATATTTATTTTCCCAACTAGAGTCAAGGCACAAGCCCTAGTCAGTATATAAGTTCTACAACCGGTACGGTATTACAACACGTGTCACTTCCGCTCTTTTGTCGACGATTCTTAATGGCGGTCACTGTAGTTTGGAGGCTAGAAATCGAAAGACAGAAAAATAAATTTTGAGGAATTTTCGTTTGATTAATGACAAAATAACCCTTTAGATAAGCAGATTGATTCAAAATCACTCAAATAATCAAAATTTACACACGAACAGATTTTCGAATTCTTAAATAAGTTCTAAATCTTTCCGTAAAATGTGAATCGCGTGTACGCTCCGAGTCGAGTGTAGCCGTCCGAACAACAGCCGCTGTGCTCTGTTCTGTAAACCTTTTGCTATGAGACTGGTTGGATAATTTGGATGATGTAAAAAAAAGTTTTAAAATAAATATTTATTAGCATTCGATTTATTAGCATCAGATTAAAGTTTGTCAAATTGTCACCTCCGCCAACTTTCATATCAAGGCTGATTGCAGACGACACATGTACGTAGGCATACTGGCTACTGTGAGTACTGTACTAACAATAACATGCCAAAAGTGTATCTGTCGTCGCTCAACCTACAAGAAAATGATAATTACACATCATAGTTAATTCTAAAACTATAGAATAATAATATTAATTAATAGCTAAATAATTTGTTTAGGTAATTAAGTCAATTTGACAAATATATTCCCTCGAAATTGGTACATAACATTTTGTAGTAGTAGTAGTAGTAGTAGTAGTAGTAGTAGTAGTAGTATTAGGGACAATAATAGGCTGTGAGGCCTTTTGGTATGTCCCATCTTTTTAAAATGTAAATCTTATTGGTCTGTCGCATGCATAAAAATTTTGCCTAATCATTATTCATCAAAATAGTAAAACCGTTCTTTAACTTAAGTTTAGGTGAAGTATCCAAGTAATTTTTAAAAGAGTCAGTGCATGGTTTAGTTTTAATTTCTTCAGGGAGGTTATTCCAATCGTTAATTATTCTGTTAGTAAAAGAAAATTTTCTCAAGTTACTGTTAAACTGATGTTTAAAATTTTTTCCTTCCTGATAACGTGTTATATCACAGACAGGTTTAGTAAAAAAAAATGATTCCAATTTAAATCAACCATATTATTATAAATTTTAAATGCTTGAATTAAATCCCCTCTTAGTCGACGGCCATGTAAAGAGTGTAGGGTAAGAAATTTTAGTCCCTCTGCATAAGGTAAATTGTTACAGCTTTTGACTAGTTTGGTCGCACGTCTTTGCACCTTTTCTATTTTTATAGATTGTCTTTTTAGGGATGGGTAGGCCTACCATATTACGCCTGCATATTCGAGATGTGGTCTAACTAGGGCTTTATATAATTTGCAGAAAATATCCTTATTTAAATAAATAAAAGTTCTTTTAATTAATCCCATCATCCTATTTGCTTTGCTAGTACAGCTCTGTATATGATAGTCCAAAGTAAGGGTGCTATCAAAGATTACTCCCAGGTCCTTTTCTTCGTCACATGCCTCAAGTGGAATCGAAGTGTAATAATTTTTCGTACCAGTTGTGGTACTATTGTACCGACATGGGTTTTACCCTGACTCTAGTTGGGAAAATAAATATCGCTCCCCGGACCCCTCTAGAAATTCAGGATTTTCCTTTTGACCAAGTTGGCAGCTATTTATATATGTTGAACAGCTTTCCTTACTCTCTGTGCAGATTTGAACAAGGGCCACACATTGCTGAAGCCTGCCAGTCCCCAGGGTCACCCGTTTCACTCCAATGGAACCATGACAAGTCCGCGCCGCCATGACCTAGCCAGTCTCAGCGGCCGGTGGTGAGACCCCTGCCTAAGGGGTGGACGAATTTGAATAGAAGGATGCTGACATTTTTTTTCTTTTGACAAACCTTTTTTTTTTTTCGACAAAAATCTTGGAACTACTTGCATGTGGACCTTTCTTGAACACTTTCTAGTCTATGCACATTTTGAGCGGACATTTGTGTACGATTAATTGCCGTCCATTTAACCAAAAAAAAAAAAAAAAAATTCATTTTATTATGTTTTTTGTGTGTTTTAGTCTAATAATAATTCCTAGGATTTTGACGGGATTGTTGTACTTGCTGTCATAATATATTTGCTCACTACTTTACAGTGTCGAAGTAGAGTGATAGAGTTAAGCAATGATGTCTTTCATGGTGTAGAGTTCTTTGTCCACTTTGAATGTGTTTGTCAAATCGTCACCGAGGTGGAAGTTCCAGAATTTTGTCAAAGACTTGCACTGATGCATATGATGTAGGAATGCACGTTTTTTTTATCAGTAACTTTTTACTGTGATGGTTTTTTTTTAACTGAGTGGAACAGCAGTGCACCACACAATGAAGTTACTATAAAGAATAGTAAAAGAAAGTTTGTACTTGGTATTGAAAACCATTGTTAAATCCGTCCAAAAAAGAAAACTGGAGCAGAAATATCGCTTTCTTTTTATTTTATTTTCTCAGTTAAGAAAACGATTTTTGTTTCAGTGTCAATGGGTTTTCATACTTGAGTAATTTTTTGTATGTACAAAGAGCTCAAACTTAATTTTAATAGAAACGTTTTAAGCGTGATTTTTGTAACCTAAAAGTATTTTTTTTTACACATTTTTAATATATGACTGCTTTTGCTGAGTCCATTATCAACATTTGAATGAAATCATTGCAAAAGGCAGCTGCCATATATATCTGCTTTTTTTCTGACCTCCATCCCTCCTTCCCCCAAGGGATCCGTCCAGTATCACTATTGTAAATTGATCGCCTGTGATGCAACCAACCTCATTAGTATTCAACAAATTGATTGATCAATTTTATTATCCACTCGATTTGTTGATCAATGATTATTTTGAGACATTTGTTGATCAAATGCATAATGGGTTTTTTTTCCCTTTGGTAACCATTTGCAGAGGTTCATTCATGGTTTGCATGTTATTGTATTAGCACCAATCATGAATGTCGTGGCTGCAGCAGGAAAATTATAATTCATTTTTGAGTACATGTTCAGACCCTGGCAGTGATTTGTAAGTAACAGCCATTTGCAAAACATCTCTATCACTGCGGCAATGATTGTGTTTATATTTTGTGTATGTACTTTTTCAACATTGAGCAGTGATTGCATTACAAATTGGGGTTTGCTGCTGAGAACGATGGCTATGCAATGAATTGTATATATATTATATATACACCACCTATTTTTGTTACTTCCATGAAGTGGATTACTACGTCGTCTGTAGGGTACAATCTTTTTCACACTGCTGCTCGTAGCTTACAATTGTATATTATGTTGAATTGATGACTACTAGAATGCTTCTCTTAATATTTTTTTTCTTGTGTTTTTCGTTTTTCACTTACAGGATAGGCTGCTGCTAACCTAAACTACATATAAATATATTGACCCGCATTATACATGAGCTATCATGCTGGAAACGAACATCTCGGCACATTATGACAACATATATTTTGTTATTCCAGCACTGTGTTGAACCAGGTTCTCGCCAATTCACGCTCGTGGAAAATAAGAGTACTTCAATTACGGAATGGGTTGTACTATCCCACTTTTCCTCAGTTTGGTAAACCACAAACACCATTTTATTTTGTATTTAGTTGTGCTATACCTGTGAGGTTTTTTTTTGGTTGATGTGATTTTTTTTTTCCTAGAGGGTTATGGCTGATAATGCATTAAAACCACTAACACCTGACGTTGTTTTGTACATTTGTCAAACCCATTGTGTTTTTGCATGTTTGCAAACCCCACCTGTCTCATGTGTGTCCGTATAGCACGTTGATAATGTTCACAAAAGCGCGCTGGTCTGTTTCTTTATGTAGAAATCATGAAAAGGTCCACAGGTAGTGTCCAGAAAGCCCTACAAGTTGCCAAGCCTCCCTCGCACCTAGAGTTGAACTTTTGGAAGATGTTTTTTGTGATGGTTGGAAATAAGAACGGTTGCAGGTAACGATAGTACTTCTTTTAACTAGAAGTATCGTACTTGCGCTGCAGGCATTGTTGGGTCAGCATTCAACATTGTCTGTCACTAGCCTAGCCTTGTGTAAATGTTTGCTGAAAGGATCAAATCGCTCCCCCATGCCAGATAAAAAGTGTTTATATGAAGATTTTGATGTCAAATGAAGATCAGATGACGGGAAAAGTTGTTAAAAAAGTTGTTTTGATCAACATTCATCATTTCTAAACTTAGTTTTCGTTTTTAATGAAAGAACTGTTAAATTAGCTTGATTACGTTGAAGATTAGGTGTTGATCAAGACTGGATGACAGTTTTTGATCAACTGATTATGTTGAATACTTGATCAAGATTAGAAACGCGAATGTTACAAGGGGCGTTTTGATCAGTAATCATCATCTTTGGATGTGCTGTAGTTGTTGGTTGTTTTTTTAAATGAAAAGATCCAACAATCCAAGTTTAGTTAAATAGCAATTAGGATATTAGATGTTGGGTGAAACTTGACGACACCAAAAAAAGTCGTTTTGATTAACTTTGTAATTTCTATTCTTTAGAATCCATTAATTATGAAAGTAAAGAGTAGAAGCTGATAGAGATTTGATGATGCAGACATTACAAGTCATTGGATTGACATTCATCTTGTCTAGTTTTACTTTAGTTTTGGGCGGAACGATTATAATAGAAGTTAAAAGGTAATGGAAAGCGCGATGTCTTTGATTGGAAATTATAAATAGTATTTTTCAGTTAATAGCAGATTCCATTTACTTGTTGATAAATATTCTGGATTTAGATTTGAAAAAGTTGTATATCATAATGACATTAATGATAAAAAGGACATGGAGAATTGTCTTCAGCATTTGATTTTGAATAAAATCAATGTGAACACTTTTCCCATTGGACTTTTTGGTATTCCGATCTTTTCAGCCTTTGTTCATCTCAGTAATTGGTAGATTGTAGATATTGTTTCTGAAAGTACGTTCATTGTCTTGTTTGTTGTTTTAAAGAGGAGAAAAATGAAATTCTGATATCTTTGCCTAGTAGTAGTTTCCAAATGGAGCTTGCTTTCAGAGATTGAAGAATGTTTTTTTAATTAGGTCCTTTACCGTATGTAGTTAATGAATATTTAGTTTAACGAAAGACCTGTTTCAAGCATCCTATCATTAGTGAGACGTGATAGTGCGTTTGACTTTGACATGGTCACAAACTATAAGAACAGTAATCGAGTAAGGAAAGTCTTGACTAAAGAAGAGAAATGTAGTTTTTACTCTACGTTTATGTATTTGTAAGAGCTGTTTAAATTGGAAGTCAATCTTGAGACAGTTTTTGCAAGAAAGATTTTCTTAAAGGCTTACACAAGTCAATGTTTGGGGAGGTAGAGGGGAGGGGATTTTCAGGTTTGCTGTTGAGTAGTGAAATGATGAAAGAAGCCATCCATTTATACTTGACTAGTTGACTGTAATTGGGTAAACTTAATTTCAGAATATACGTTGGTTATCAGTATTACATGATAGGTTTGCATTGTACTAACGTAAACTGTTTCAGAATGCAAAAAGTAAT
Organism: Oncomelania hupensis; assembly: GCA_036898135.1. Taxonomy (NCBI): domain Eukaryota; kingdom Metazoa; phylum Mollusca; class Gastropoda; order Littorinimorpha; family Pomatiopsidae; genus Oncomelania; species Oncomelania hupensis. The sequence goes on from CM072512.1 coordinate 119,693,189, forward strand.
TTGTTTATATATATATAAATTGGCGTAAATTGTCAAATTATATATTTTTTTAAAGTTTATACCACACTAGCTTAAACTACTTCAGAATAGAAAAAAAAAAAGATCTGTTTATATACAATGGTGTAAACTGTCGGGAATATAAGACAAGTTTATACCATATCTACCGTAAACCGTTCCAGACTAACTTTTAAGAAAAGTCATCTGTTTATATATAGTGGTGTAAACGGTCAGAGTATAGTAAAGGTTTACACCATACTAGCATAAACAGCTTCAGCTTATAAGTAATTCGTTTATATATAATGGTGTAAACTTGTTGGATAACGGTAAAAGTTTATACCATGCTAGAATAAAACGGATTCAGAATATAAAAAAAGTAATCTGTTTATATACAGTTTGTAAACTAATTTTCAGATTATAATAAAAGTTTATGCCATACATAGTGTAAACTATAATAATTTCAGATTATTAGAAAAGTAAATCATTGAGTATACACCGATACAGTGTAAATTATTTTGAAACTGCGAGAAAAGTGATTCATTCATAGTTTTAGGCAAAGTATATATCATTAGAAAAGCGATCGATCATTGTATACAATATCGTAATGATGAAGGGGTGGGGTGAAGGTGGTTGATGGGGTGAGGGATTACATTTCAACATTTCAGTGGAGAAGTGGGTTTAACGTCCAGTTTCAACTTCCGACCTTTCGGCACAAGGCTAGGCTTGGACGCACTGACAATGCGAAGTGTCTGGATTTTGTGTGTGGACGTTGAAGGTTCGGGTGTTTGGTGTGAAGGGTTTTGGGTTAATTGTTGCGAGCGTGTTTGATCCCAAATGAGTTGAAGGGGGGGAGGCTGGCTGTAGATATTTGGGCTTTGGGGCAGAAGATTGGCTACTTTCTGTTTCCCACACAGGCTGTGTGCAGAGGCTGACTGCTTACCACCACACTGGTTTTTGCTTCACCGATCCACATTTTTCGTTGTATTTTATGTCGTGGATGACCTTTTCTGTATGGAAAAGCCAATAGTCTTAACAACACTACTGGTAATAGTCTATCACGTAACATTTCTGCGCATTTTTTCTGGAAATGAAACGTCCCATTTCTTTTAGATTTTCGCGGGAAGAAAGAAGTAGCCTTTGCAGTATTAAGAGTTTATAGTGTTAAAAGGTCTGCACCTTTTTTTTTTTGGAAATGCCCACTTTCTTTCAGTTAATCTTTTTAAAAATAATGAAACAAAATGAACTTGAGTGTGAAGTAAACTTTTTGGACCTACACACTTTGTTTCAACAATTTTCTGAAACGTGAACTAGATTTTCTGGACCTACCTGCTTTCAACGTTTTCCTTGAAATAACTTCATTGAAGTAGAATCTCTAGAATTGCTAGCTTTCTTTCAGATTTTTTGGGGAAACGAATGAAGTTCGGTGCAATAGAATTTCTGCGACTATCCAATTTTATTTCAGATTTGCCTACAACCAATAAACTGCAAGTGTTAACTAAGAATTTGTAAGGGACGGAGTGTGCAGGTTTTGGTGCAGCAGGAGCTACTATTTGGTGAGCAGTCAGCCTAGAGCAGCCAATGACACCAGTCTATTGAGTAATAATGTATATTTGCATGCTGCTGTTTATCTTTTTTGTAATGCCAGAAAACTGTAGTACTTTTTTTTTTTAAATATAGATATTATATTCATATAACCTTTTTGGTTGTGCGCGCCTAGGCTGAAGTTTGGAGTGATTTTATTCTCCTACATTTAGTGTCTCATTAAACATGACACCCTTTTTTTTTGTTTGTTTTTTGTTTTGTTTTTGTGGGGGAGCAGTTGTGTGTAGTCCATGTATAATTTTGTCGAAAAACTTATTTTTTTGAACATCAAATTCGGCCGCTTTTCTTTGCTGTTGACCAAACATGCAATGATTTGACGCTAGTTGTTTGCATGTTCAAAGGTGAACATCAGTATTCTTATGACAAAGTTTTATGGTGATGCAACAAAAACTGAATATTTTCAGCTCGAGTTTTTCTATTTTGTTTTTTTAATGTTGAACTAAGCTTTGACTTTTTGCGAAACGCAAGCTTGATTCTCCATAAAACCCGAACCGAGGTATTGCGAGCAAAGTCGTGTGTAGATGGCTTGAATGATTACCTGGAACAAGGAAGGCTAGCAAGCTTGACAAAAAACGCAGATAACCTTTGACAATTGCTTTTTGTCACTATTTGCAAAGCATGCTTGTTCTGTCTTTTCACTAACAAGAAATCAGGTGTAAATCCGCGGTGACCAAATTATTGTACATACTACAGCCAGTTTTTTGTGTGTTGTTTTTGGTTTCCAGATGTTCAAACATTGTATACAGTAAGGCGAAAACAGTATTGCAAGTCGGCTTAACTTGTTCAAACTTTTGAGTAAAAACTAGGGGGCAAGTTTTGCTGGTCTTGACCGGATGGGCATCGACACAGCTGTCGATTCATACATTTTGGGACTATTTGTTGTATTGGGTTTAAACTGGGTATTACATTATTTTTTCAGTAGTCTTTATCAGAAAGACAAAAGGGTTTTGAAGGAGGTAAAACGCACCAGATGAAAGGTTTCTGTATACATGTATTTTCGCCAAGCCAAATGAGCAACACATTTATCTCTTGGAAAGTCTTTTTTTGAGCAAGAAAATGACTGAGTTTTGCTTGCTAGAAATCCTTTCTGAAAATAAATAAATAGCATTTGGGAATCGTGACTTGGAAAAGCTTGTTTTGATCAAGATCATTTTGAATCAAATATTACTTAATAAAAATAGTTCTTGTGAAGCAAAAATGGTAACTTACTTAGCGGTGTTTTTCTGTTCGGATGATTTCTTGTGATGGACTGGAGTCGGAAATAAGGGTATCTACTTCCTAGGCCGAACATTCTGTTTTTAATAGTTATAACTTTTGGAAAGGCTTTTTGATGGAGAAGCTGTTCAGAGTATTGATTGATGCAAATCCTTTGTGAAATGGATAAGCATGGTCATGACATTGAATAACGTACAATATTGTTTTGATTGTTGGACTAAGCTGACTTTTTAAAACATATTTTTTTAAAAGATCTTTTATGCCAGCTAGCTCAAGCTGGAAATGCCTTAAAAAGTGATAATGCTCTGCATTTGAATGGCATGACAACAGTGATCCCAAAATAAGTTTTAATATATTCTAGGAATCAAAAATAAATATAACATATTGTGAGCAATTGTAAAAAACAAAAAAACAACATATATATATATATGGTATATTATTTACCTGTGCTGTATCACCAGCAGTTTCTAACAATTGTGAAAACCATGAAATTGTTGAAAGTGATGGGTTTTAGTGGAAAGCATTTTATCAGCCTTATGGTATCTTTGCATTTTAGCCCCCTTTCATGACATTTTATTGCAGAATTATTATAGGTTTGGCTTATGCAATATACGTCAAATCACAGCTTTAGACCCGGAGTTTGTGTCCAAATTGTGTGAACGTCTTTCTGTGATGAATGTTTTTCCATTTTCTTTGAGACGTAACTCTTTTCTACCCTTGCACAAGCAGACGTGTTCAAGGACTAGTTAAAATCATGCACACCCATTAATATATTTGACCTGCTAACACGGTATACCTTCAAGGTGTGACATTAGTCTTTAGATTCCTATATAAGTTTGCAGATTGGATTCCCGGAAGGGGAGGGGGACCCCTTGGGGTCATGAGCAATCTTGTCACTGTAGATTGTTCTAACCTATAAAGGGAACAGTGAAAGCCCCAGTTGAAAACCTGTCTTGCCTTTGTAGGCATGACTAATTCACTGCGGCAACAGTTCCCCCCGTTGGAGTGCCGGGAGTTTCAGTATAAATAGTATCCCCACTTTCTGGAAATTTAGTGCTTTAAATTCCCACTGTCGCTGTCTTCATCATTTGCTCTTTCCCATTCCTGATCTGTCCTATCACTCTGCTATACTTTCCTCTTCTTCGCTAGATCAATGACCTACCTTTTTTCTTGAAAACTCTTCCTGGACAAGACTCCTTGTTTGTGTATGAGGTCTGTTGGATCAGCTTGGGAGTGTTGGACGCTTTCTGCCGGGTGGTCACTAGGGCTTCCTATGATTGTATTATTTTGCACTATAGGCATTTTATATGTATGTGTTTTGTTGATGATTTATAATGATGGTTGTATTCTATTTTGTTTTTGTAACCGGGGTGTTCGCGTAGTTGAGGTCAACCCTCAGCCGTCCCCCGCGTGGGATGTCTTTATTGTAAAGTGACTGGCCGGTGGAGGGCATTCAATTTTCCCACTAGGGTTGTTTCGGCAGATCTTTTATGCGGATCGGGGGTTGTCCGGTCCTGATTTGGCTCGGAAGAGTCCGCTGGACCTAAAGCAACAATAAATCAATCAATCAATCCCGGAAGGGGAGAGGGAGGGGAGGGGGGTGGGGGTTCAAACTTGTTTCAGGTCACCGAGATTTTCTCCTTACCTCCCTTCAATAAATCTAACATTAAAAAAATTAAGTTAATTTCCTTTCCATCTTCTAATGGCAATCATCTGCCTTCACACCACATATCTAAGGAAGTTAGTCATAGATTATAGGGTCCCACGGACTGCAAAGGGCTGAAACAAATTGGTTGAAAGAAAACTCGCTCCCGATCCATATAAAAGATCTGCTGAAACAACCCTAATGGTAACACTGAAGGCACTCCACCAGTCGGTCAAGTTATAATAAAGGCATCCCATGCAAGGGACGCTAAAGCTTTACTCCAATTTATCAAACTCCCATTTACAAAAACAAAATAGAATAGAAACATAATTATAAAATATTAACGAAACACAAATATAAAATGTCTATATTGCTAAATAATACCATAAAAAGCCCTAGTGACCATTTGGGAAAAATCGTCCACTATCCCCAAGCTAACCAAACAGACCCCAAACACGAATTGGGAGTTTTGGGAGAGTTTTCAAGAAAAAGAAGTAGGCGATTGGTCTAGCGAAGAAAACCGTAAATTGATAGAACAGAGTAGGAACGAGAAAGAACAACAGTGGGAATTTAAAGCATTAAACTTCACAAAGTGGGGATACTATTTATACAGAAACCCCCCGGGCATCCCAACAGTGGTGACATGTTTAAGTAATACAATACAATACAAGATTATTGCTTTAGGTCGAGCGGACTCTTCCGAGCCAAATCAGGACCAATTTAAGTAATAGATGTGGGCGTGTGTTGTGCATGGGATTGTGTGAAACCTATGAGCTTGCATGTTGGTACGGTCCAAGGTGGCCTCTTCTTCCGCCATGAAGGTGGTGCAGACTCCCACCAACAAAAGATCGTCATCTGTGCCCGTGAGTGAAGCTAATGTGGTGCCGGCCCCAGCAAAGAAAAGGCAGGTTTCCAGTGGTGACCTGAGGGATTTCTTCAGCAAACTTCCCAGAGTGTCAATGAAATGAAGAATAAACAATCACAAAATGAACAGACTTTTCTATGTACAATTTATTTGGTATTTGCACACCCAGCACACAACTATTGATGGCAGAGATCAATCTAAAACAGACATGTGATTTTGGGCGAGTACTTGAAATGAAAAATAAACAGTAACGAAATGAACAGACTTTTCTATGTACAATTTATTTGTATTTGCACACCCAGCACACAACTATTGATGGCAGAGATCAATCTAAAACAGACATGTGATTTTGGGTGAGTACTTCAAAAAATTTAACTTTTGTTTTGTTCTGTAGCTGTTTCAGTGAACAGCCTAGAAAGTTAATTGTCCTGCTCAGATTGCACCATTTGGCTTCCCCTTTTAAAAAAATTTTCTGGGGGGGCATGCCCCCGGACCCCCCTAGCTTGCTTGGCGCTTCGCGCCGTCGCCTCTGCGCTACGCGCCTTCAGTTTCAGTATTTTTCACAATTCCCTTGTCCCATGTCTGATTAGTATTTAGCTGTAGTTGACTGGGTTAGTGCTGCCAAGCTAATGGGCTTGTCTGCTGGGTCAGGGGTCAAATTAATACCACAGACCTTCCTACCCTTTCGTAATCTTCCGGAATTTTACCCTCCATTACGGGAGTACGAAATTTTATGCAAAAATACGGAAAAAACAATCGGAAAAACTACGCAATTTTTTAGAGCTGTTTGAACTTCTTAAATTGTTGTCTGCTAGGTCTAGAAGCCGACAGAGTAACCGCCCTTGCATGAGAGCAACTGTTTCGAGAGTTGTGATTGGACCTCGTGAACTAATGAAACTGCTCGAACATTACGAGCTTAGATTGTCGCGCAAATCTTGAGTGAAAATGGCGAGTGGAGAAAGTTCTAATCGGGCGAAATTTGCACATTTACATGAGACAGATGATGAATCAGAAGTGTCGGAGAGTGTAGAGATTGCTCATTACATTACATTACATAATTGTTGCTTTAGGTCCAGCGGACTCTTCCGAGCCAAATCAGGACCGGACAACCCCCAATCATAAAAGATCTGCTGAAACAACCCTAGTGGGAAAACTGAATGCCCTCCACCAGCCAGTCACTTTACAATAAAGACATCCCACGCAGGGGACGGCTGAGGCTTCATCCCAACTTATCGAACCCCCGTTTACAAAAACAAAATAGAACACAAACATCATTATAAATTATCAACAAAACACAATATATAAAATGCCTACATTGCTAAATAATAACATCATAGGAAGCCCTAGTGACCACCTGGCAGAAAGCGTCCAATATTCCCAAGCTGATCCAACAGACCTCACACACAAATGAGGAGTTTTGTCCCAGAAGAGTTTTCAAGAAAAAAGGTAGGTGACTGGTCTAGCGAAGAAGACGATAGTATTGCAGATTGATAGAACAGAGTAGGAATGAGAAAGAACAAAGAAGAAAGACAGCAACAGTGGGAATTTAAAGCACTAAATTTCCAGAAAGCGGGGATACTATTTATACTGAAACCCCCGGCACCCCAACGGGGGTAGAGATTGCTCAAGTGCAGAAGAAGAAGAAAAAGCTGCAGTTGCAAGTATTTCGTTCGGAATACACGCGGACTTGGCCATGTCTTGTGGCTTCCAAAAAACGTTACCAATGCTGAAAGACTGATGTGTGAGCTGCTGTATGAGAATAATCTGTCTCTCAGTTCGGCTGACAAGATTGTGGACAAAGTAAAGAGGATGTTTCCAGACTCTGTAATTGCTAAAGGTAAGAAACTATTTTTAAAATATTATTATTTATTATTATTATTTATTTTTATTAGTTTTGTTTGGTTTCATCCTCAAATATATGGGAGTAAATCAGTAATATCCATGAAGCTAGGGTTAGTTCTCTGTCTGCCTCTCTCTCTAATCATGTGGATACATGAATTGTAAAGTAAATAAGAGAGAGGTAGGGATGAGGTAGACTGTAGAGGGATATTGATTGATTGATTGATTGATTGTTGCTTTAGGTCCAGCGGACTCTTCCAAGCCAAATCAGGACCGGACAACCCCCGATCCGCATGAAATATCTGCTGAAACAACCCTAGTGGGAAAATTGAATGCCCTCCACCGGCCAGTCACTTTACAATAAAGACATCCCACGCAGGGGACGGCTGAGGCTTCACCCCAACTACTCGAACCCCCGGTTACAAAAACAAAATAGAATACAAACATCATTATAAATTATCAACAAAACATATACATATAATTGATTGATTGATTTATTGTTGCTTTAGGTCCAGCGGACTCTTCCGAGCCAAATCAGGACCGGACAACCCCCGATCTGCATAAAAGATCTGCCGAAATAACCCTAGTGGGAAAATTGAATGCCCTCCACCGGCCAGTCACTTTACAATAAAGACATCCCACGCGGGGGACGGCTGAGGGTTGACCTCAACTACGCGTACACCCCGGTTACAAAAACAAAATAGAATACAACCATCATTATAAATCATCAACAAAACACATACATATAAAATGCCTATATTGCTAAATAATAACATCATAGGAAGCCCTAGTGACCACCCGGCAGAAAGCGTCCAACACTCCCAAGCTGATCCAACAGACCCCATACACAAACAAGGAGTCTTGTCCAGGAAGAGTTTTCAAGAAAAAAGGTAGGTCATTGATCTAGCGAAGAAGAAGATAGTATAGCAGAGTGATAGGACAGAGCAGGAATGGGAAAGAGTAAATGAGGAAGACAGCGACAGTGGGAATTTAAAGCACTAAATTTCCAGAAAGTGGGGATACTATTTATACTGAAACCCCTGGCACCCCAACGGGGGTTGTAGAGGGATAAACCTCGCACACCTATAAAGAATGTGTGTGAAGGAGAAAACCAGTTAGAGGAGAGCACAACGAGCTTGTATGTTGAAAGGTTTGGTGTGTGTGTATGTGTCTTGATATAGTGATACATTAAATTGATAATTGTTCTTTAATCAGGAATACAATATGGTCGTAGCAAAGCAACAGCAATAATCAAGGAAATGTCAGCACTTCATATGAAAGATCTTGCTGGTCAAATGAAAACAAATCCATTCAGTCTTGCAACCGATGGCAGCAACGAAAGAGAGAAGCAGTTCCCGTTGGTCATCAGGACATACCAAGTTCGTGGTGATGGCAGCCTTGGGGGTGTTGATTCTCAGCTGTTAGCCATGAGAGCTTGCGATGGTTCTGCCACAGGTAGACATTTTTTATATCCCCTTGAAAATGTCAAATATTTTATCTGTTGAAGTTGATTCAGAATTGTTCATTTACATTTTGTTCTCCTATATCTGGTTGTCCACTCTGCCATTTTGTAAAATAACCACCACCCATCACTCCTCCTCTCCCCAATCAACCTTCCCCCCGTCTCAACATATTCAACTCACATTCAATTAATCATGCACACAATACATTACGCACAAGAGACAGTTAAATTCCACTCGCCCACAAATTATTCCGACAATTGTTTCTAAATTAACAAAATAAATAAATAAGTTAATAATAATAGTAAAAATACTACTACTACTGCTACCACTAGCACCAGCCAAAATAACAATAAATAATAATAATTTGGTAAATAGTAAATCAATAAATAAAGTACACTTAATCAGGGAAAAATCATTGTAACTGTTCGTCAACAAAGATATTTGTAAAGAAATTGTCCATTATTTTTTTCTTGGTTCACAGGGACAGAATACTGTTAAAAAAAAATCATTAAATCTTGTTTATATGCTCTACAGGAGAGAATATCTTCAATCTCCTGCACGGGGAACTACAGTCTCAAGGCATTCCCTGGAGCAACTGCATCGCCTTTGGCTGTGATAATGCTCCAGTGATGACTGGCCACAAAAAGGGAGTCATCTCCTTCATCCACAAGGAAGCAACAGACATCTACCTGGCTCACCCCTTGGGGTCATGAGCAATCTTGCCACTGTAGATTGTTCAAACCTATAAAGGGAAAAGTGAAAGCCACAGTTGAAAACATGTCTTTCCTTTATAGGCAAGACAGATTCACTGCGGCAACAGTACCCCCGTTGGAGTGCCGGGGGTTTTCAGTATAAATAGTATCCCCACTTTATGGAAATTTAGTGCTTTAAATTCCCACTGTCGCTGTCTTCTTCATTTGCTCTTTCCCATTCCTGCTCTGTCCTTCACTCTGCTATACTATCTTCTTCTTCGCTAGATCAATGACCTACCTTTTTTCTTGAAAACTCTTCCTGGACAAGACTCCTTGTTTGTGTATGAGGTCTGTTGGATCAGCTTGGGAGTGTTGGACGCTTTCTGCCGGGTGGTCACTAGGGCTTCCTATGATTGTATTAGTTAGCACTATAGGCATTTTATATGTATGTGTTTTGTTGATGATTTATAATGATGTTTGTATTCTATTTTGTTTTTGTAACCGGGGGTTCGCGTAGTTGAGGTAAACCCTCAGCCGTCCCCCACGTGGGATGTCTTTATTGTAAAGTGACTGGCCGGTGGAGGGCGTTCAATTTTCCCACTGGGGTTGTTTCAGCAGATCTTTTATGCGGATCGGGGGTTGTCCGGTCCTGATTTGGCTCGGAAGAGTCCGCTGGACCTAAAGCAACAATAAATCAATCAATAAATCAATCTACCTGGCTGGCTGTACCCTGCATTTGGTGCATCTGGCTGCCAAGAAAGGAGCGTCCTGTCTTCCTCCTATCGAGGAAGTCCTGGTTGACATTTATTACTTCTTCGCCAAAAGCAGTCTGCTGCAGTTCCATCTGAAGCAGTTCCAGCAGCTGTATGATGTCGAACAAAAAAAGATGTTGAAGCATGGTTGTACTAGATGGCTGAGTATTTCCAGGTGAGTGAGACATTAACCAGCCAGATGTTTTATTATTACATTTAATTATTTTTGTCTGAATTAAAAATTTTATCTGAATATTATCAAAGAGCTTATATACCAAGAGGGTTCACTCAGGGATAATTACTTGGACATCCGGGAAGTGCGATAACTCGTGCTGAGAAAGAGTTATCTTACATGTGTTGCAGCGCATACGGCGAAGATGACGGTAGAAACTATAGTGAAGAAAGTAAGTATAGGTCGCATTTTTGTTCTGGAAAAGGGTGCAGTAGGACTTTCCCCCCTTTTTTTAAGATATATAATAAAAGGACAAAGTTCCGAACAAGTGATGTTAATTTTATCACTTACCTTTTTTTTTTATGCTGAGACAATGTATACACATGTAAAATAGTGCAGTGTCTGATTTATTTGTATGTGATGTTTATTTATGTATAATAATATAAATAGCGTTTGAAGTAATGTATAGAATGTTAATTTGATTGGTGTTTAGGATGCTGAGAGGCAATGTAGGTAAGAGGTAGTTTAGATGTTATAATAATGTGGATTTAAACATGTAAATAGTGGAGTGATGTTATATGTTGGTATACATACATGTACGGCATACATGTATATAATGTCAGAAGTAATTGATTGATTGTTTTTTGATTGATTGATTGTTGCTTCAGGTCCAGCGGACTCTTCCGAGCCAAATCAGGACCGGACAACCCCCGATCCGCATAAAAGATCTGCTGAAACAACCCTAGTGGGAAAATTGAATGCCCTCCACCGGTCAGTCACTTTACAATAAAGACATCCCACGCAGGGGACGGCTGAGGCTTTACCCCAACTACTCGAACCCCCGGTTACAAAAACAAAATAGAATACAAACATCATTATAAATTATCAACAAAACACATACATATAAAATGCCTACATTGCTAAATAATAACATCATAGGAAGCCCTAGTGACCACCCGGCAGAAAGCGTCCAACACTCCCAAGCTGATCCAACAGACCTCATACACAAACAAGGAGTCTTGTCCAGGAAGAGTTTTCAAGAAAAAATGTAGGTCATTGATCTAGCGAAGAAGAGCAAATGAGGAAGACAGCGACAGTGGGAATTTAAAGCACTAAATTTCCAGAAAGTGGGGATACTATTTATACTGAAACCCCCGGCACTCCAACGGGGGGGACTGTTGCCGCATTGAATCGGTCTTGCCTATAAAGGAAAGACAGGTTTTCAACTGGGGCTTTCACTTTTCCCTTTATAGGTTAGAACAATCTACAGTGGCAAGATTGCTCATGACCCCAAGGGGTAAGTAAGTAATTAGGTTTGATTTTAATATGTATGAACATGTCAATAGTACGCTAAGTAATGTACACTTGATTTTTATACACTTGCAAATAAACATGTTAATAGTACCTGAAGTCATTTAGTTGTGATTTGTGTGGAAAATGTCATGATATTATTAATGTTATTAGTTATTGTTTCCAATGTAAGTATCGGTTTTATCACGGTCATATTTCTGTGTGTATTTTGAATATTTGCTGACAAACTGAAATTGCTTGTCAACAGAATGGAGGTTTTACACAGTTTATATTGTTCCCTTCTTTTGTGTCATTCTGTCCACTGACAATCTTTTCGTCATAGTATTCTTTCATCTGTCTCTCTTTCTTCTCTCTCTCTCTCTGTGTTTGTGCGAGAATTTGCAAAGTACTGCATAAATTAAATGAAACAATAAAAGTGTTGGAAATACATTCATGCATTTAACACCGGATCAAAGATAGTAAATAATTCTGTAAATAATAATATATTCACTGAATTAATTAGAATTACATTCAAACATAGTTTGAGAGAATAAACAAAATGTCAATAAAATATATAGAATGAAATATATTGCTTTCATTCTATAAATTTAATTTTATTGACATTACTTTTGTTTATTCTCTCAAGTTATGTTTAATTTTTCAATATATGTAATTCTAATTAATTCAGTGAATGCATAATTTACTGAATTAAATAACCTTGAAAAATAAACAAGCAAACAAATCAAAAATCCATTTATTTTTATATATTTTATTTCAATTGCAATAAATGTAAATCTTAATAATTTCATTTCTACCAAGTATTATTCTAGTTAATTATTTTTATTTTAATGCATTTCTTACACTTGAGTATATTTTCTTGAATTTAGTTGCTTGTCTTTATTTTACTGTATACATTGCTTTCATTCTATACATTTAATTTTATTGACATTACTTTTGTTTATTCTCTCAAATTATGTTTCATTTTTTAATATTATATGTAATTCTAGTTAATTCGGTGAATATATTAGTAGTAGTAAATTAATTACAATTAAAAGATTGAAAACTATAAATTTGTTATTCATGAAACAAGCTGCATGACAAATTAATCTTATACATATATTTTTAATTGAAATTTTATAAATTTGTTTGTTTATATTTATAAATAATACGTACTTAATACCGTTAACATCTGGTGGTCCTAACACTGCATAATTCCTGCAATACTTAGCAATGTTTTAACAGACAGAATGAAGGTCTTATCAGTCTGGCGCGACAACGGGAAAAGGGGAGTAACTCGTTCCGACAAGAGTTGCTTCCCATAAACTGTCCAACTTTCGTTACACAGGCTTATGAAGGAGTCGACTATCTTGGTATTTATAGTCTTTGATATTATCTTAATGTTAAATCTATGTGTACTTTATCACGTCAACCGGTTAGGTTCTGAAGCAGGGGTGAACAATGCCTCAAAATTACATAGGCACAACTGAGACTAAGTTGGGTGTTCAGTTGACATAACAGAAGAAATAATAGATTTGTGAGAAATATGTGTGTGATATTGTGTTTGCATGTCAGGTATGCATCAAATTAGTGTAAGAGACTTGATAATAAGACAGCTTGGGTATAATTTTGTGTATGTTTCAGATGCATCAATCGTCTGCTGGAGAGCTGGCTGCCACTGACACATTACTTCAATGAAGAGATTGAGAAAGCCCCAGTCATGAAGTCATCTGAGCAAGACGATGACATTCCCAAGCCCTGCTCTTCAGCTAAGGTGAAGAGCATCTACGACTACATGCGATCTCCAACCAATCGCCTGTACACCATGTTCCTGGCCTATACAGTCAAGGTCTATGATGGTGTACTTGTCAAGCTTCAGGCAGAGGAACCCATGATCCATCAACTGCTGCCTTCTTTGAAGTTGCTGCTCTCTTTTTACAGCAGGTTTCTGAAGCCTGTGGCTGTTGCTAACAAACAGGTAACAGAGGTACAGTACATGTTGAAGTACAACCAGAAGTTAGACTCTGATCTCCTCATTGGGGGATGCAGCTAGAGAGTTCATCAACAATGCTGACAAAAACAACCTGCGAGAGTCCAGGGTGAAGGAGTTCTATCTGAACGTGAGGAAGTATTTTGAGGTGACTGTCACCTACCTGCTGAAGAAGCTGCCTCTCCAGGACGCACTACTGCGACATGCCCTCATAGTGGACCCAGCCATGCAGATGCAAGCAAATCCTGATGATCTCAGGTGCTTCATCAACAAGTACCCTTGCCTTCTTCCCAAGAGTATTGCAGCAGAAACTGTAGAGGAGGAATTTGCCTCATACCAACTGGCAGATGTGGCTGACCTCAAAGCCAACTCAGAGAGGGTGGATGTATTCTGTGCAGGGGTGAAGCAGCAGCACCCAGAACTTGGAAACCTGTGCCAGGTGATGATGGGGGTATGCACCATCCCACACAGTAGTGCTGCATCTTTAGTTGTGTGAAGAAGAACCTGACTGACCAGAGGTCCAACCTGAATCTTGACACTCTTGAGGCTTTGCTAATCCTCAAATCTCGCCCTGAAGACACCAAATATCTCAGGCCAGAAGAGTTGGACCATCTCAAGAGTGCCTACTCCAGGCAGCTGGCACAGTATAAGGACCAGTAAAAAAAAAAAAAACCTGCAAAATTTGTAGTGTATAATAGTCTTTTTCAGTGTGGTCGATTTCAACTGTCATTAAATGAACCTCGCAATGTGCTATTGTTATTAGTAAAGTAAAAGTGTTCACCATTACAAGTCCTTATTTTGACAGCTGATGAAACTAAATTTTAAAAAGTCAAACTTTGAATTTATGTATGTGTAACTAGTGCCTATTCCTGTGAATTACACATCTTTATCATGAAAATGACATTTGAATCAATCACCTGTAGTGCAAATAAAACTCCTTTGGAACAGTTATCCTTCATTACAACCAGGTCAGTGATGTGCAGGCTTATCTTTTGTTGCATGCCATGGTCTCTCAAGACACTAATTAATCATTTTAAAATCTGCTTAATATTGTTTCCTTCTTTTTGCTATCCTTTTTAAAACTGTTTTTGTTTTCTTTTTAAGTAGTAAAAGTGCCATGAATTTATTTATACCTTAATTGTTCAAAAACACCGCGTTTCCTCGTGTCCGTAGAATTACTGAAGGAAAATGCAAAATTACTGAAGTTCACAGGGAAGACTACTGATCAGTAAAGCATAAGGTAGGCAGATCTGATACAATCTTCTCGACTCAGAGCTCAGTCTAGAACAACTGTGATGTCTGTGCAAAATTTGGTGTTTGTAGCACAAATTGATCAATCGCGCGACAATATGAAAAGCTTCCTTTGAGTCGCCATGTAGTCTGAGCTCTCCACAAAAGAAAGACCTACTGAATGGACAATTATACCCACTGCAAAGATTACTTTCAATCTGTTTCAAAGACTAAAATTTAGCAGATATTACTGTCATTATTATTACTATTTTATTTATCTATTTAAATACATATAGCTAGTACTTTTTCAGCTCCAGAGCTGCAAAAGGCAAAACCATAAACTTCCAGCTGAATCAGAATGGACATTTGGCACACACTGCAACAATTATTTTCAATCTGTTTACAAAGATTCAAGTTTATCAAACGTTACATTTATCATTTTGTGTTATTGTACTGTTCTTATATATCCAGCCCTTTTCCAGCCCAAGGCTCTGACACTGCCGATAACAGGATCCAAATCAAGCCACCCCTTTGAGAGGAAGGACCCATTTGGCCAGGACCAGGATTGTGGAACATCCAAGAGTTTTTGCTCTGCAGAAAACAACAGTTCTAGTTCCAGCCATAGTAGCGGATTATTGTTCAAACTGCATCACTTGCACGCAACATATTACACATCTAATTGTCCATTCAATAACTAATGAGCCAGCCAGAATAGTACAGTACAACCTGAGACATCACACTGACACAAAAAAAAAAAATTGAAGGCCAAGTCACCAGAAAACCAAATCTTTTGTTGCACACATAGGAGTTTGCTTTGTTAGCAGTATATATATCTCTCTCTCCAAGGGTCAGGAGTTATCGAATGTGACACGCCACCTTGGCAAGCACACTGTGGAACTGGGGAACCAAGTTCTCCATGAAGTGGTCTTCAAATTCGCGACGTAAGGCAGATAGGTCAGGTAGATGGTCACAGTCGGGAATGTTGAGCAACTCGTGGAACAGTTTCTTCCATAGATCCACCTTCCATTTCCTGACAAATAAAAAGCAGATCACAAGAATAATACAATTTCATAAAAGGAACACTGATGACTGAAGGTGGTTTTTTTACCCCAATTAAATTTCACATTAATTATAATAATAAGTGCGAATCCACACAGTTGTCTGCCCAAAACACTCACAGGTTAACATCATAATCTTGAGTTGTGTATCCTTAAAAAACAAAACAAAAAAGGTTGAAAAAGAATTAAAGATAACAAACACTGGGAAAACGTCCACAAACTAGAAGGGCAAAAGCCCAAATGACTCGCAGGTTCCTTATGGAACTCGCAATATTTAACATGAAAATGAATACCCAGAAAAAACAAAATAAAACGGTGGCATTAAAACACAAAGTAATGCCGACTTTGATCTTTCTATGCTCTTGACCTTGAAATGAGATATTGACCTCCGGCTTCAAATACGCTCATGTACTATCAATTAAAGTACAGCAAAAGTTGTATTATTTTAAAAAAAGACGATGACCTAGGTATGACCTTGTCCTTCAGTGACCTTGACCTTGGGATGACCATGACCCTCACGTGATCTCTCATGCATGTCTGATAAAATAACCCAATGTTGCATACTATGGGTTAAATAAACAGCCAATCTAATGTATGATGAACTATTTTTTTGGATGTTTTTGCAAGGTCAATGCAAAACTGGAACCACATATGAAAGATCATTCTATCATCTCTAAATACAAGTTTGGACGTTATCTCTCTCAAGTTTAGGTCAAGGTCACTTCAAAGTACCTATACTAACCGACTTTAGACAGCTCCAGTGACCTTGACTGTGGAGTGAGGTTACCAAATGTGCACAGTATGTGTGTCTCACGGATATCTATCATGCATCAAAGAATCACAAGTTCAATATTAATAAACTAGAAAAAAGTGAAAAATGTTGTGAAAATGTGTCTTTTTACTAACATTTGATGACCCTTTGACCTTAACCTTGATGTGAAGTCATTCATTCACTGATCATTTATGATGTCTCATAGGTACACACCGTCTTACCAAGTTTGGTTGTGATAGCTGAAATAGGTTCTGACTGAGTACTTAGCCACTTTAAAGTTTTTGCACAGGCGGCAGAGTGCGGACAGACGGACATTATATTTTGATATTACTTTTGGACTATTTAAGACTCCATCTCGCACAGATCTGCAAAAATCTTGATTTTTTTTTTAAATTGGGGAAAGGGGTTGGTGGGGAGAGGGGGGGGAGGGGGGAAGTAGGACGGGGGTGAGTACATAGACTTACATTTGTATGCATGTGGGTCACACGAACACAGACACGCACAAAACAGCCACAAACATAATAATTATAAGACAAGGAGATGTCACATTGTCTTATATTTCACCGAGGCATCCATTGCTATAATACTGTTATCCAGTGTCGATTAACCTACAGGTTCTACAACTTTCAGTTTCAATAAGGTTGTTCACTAAAAAGAGAAAGTGACCTTTGTGAACCACAATGGTAGACTCAACAGGCTCAAACACACATCCTTACCTCTGGAAGCTGGAGGTCATGTGCCACTGGCCTTGTGAACAGTAGACCTTCATGTATTGACCAAACACCAGCACGTGTATAGAGCCCACTAGTCCAAACATGTCCGTCTGAAAACAGATATGTTTTTGTAATAACAAGGAATAAAAGAGGTCAATGCTGAAGGAATTATGTCTCTGCTAGTTTCAGTATTGTAACTTAAAATGAAAACGATCAAACGATACATAACTGCTGTCATTGTGTCAGCATTTGGAACTTTAGATTTTAAAACACCAAATATCCATCAAGCCAGTTACATTAAGTTTAATATAGTTGAATTCACGCCTACAAAAGTAAGCTCCTTAATGACATTCACAGAATTGCTCAACTTGATCATTCAGAGCATGGAATTACCCCTGTTAAAAAAAACGAGGAAATACCACTCGTGCTCCTCCGGAAAATTTTTAAAATATATATTAAAATCTGTGCAATCTGGTGCATTTTAGAGAAAAACTTAGCAGTTTAACCCCATACAAATTTTGCCAATTTTTTCCTAAAATTTTTTTTTACATTTATTTATTAACTTTTTTTTCAATAAGATCTAATTATACAGGTGAAAACAAGGAGTTTTCTTTCTCTGGTCACCGAATTATAACAAAGGTTGTATAGAGTTCAAAATAATTTGATTACACTTGATTGGAAATACATTTTAATGAATTTATTCATAAATAAAATAAAGAGCATTTTAACAATACACAGTTTATGTGTGTGAATTCCAGCGTACTTGAAAACTAAGAGCAATGAACTCTGCTTCTTTTTTTGTGGGGACTGGTGACTGGCTGACAGCATGAGCACTATCTGTTTCCACGAAAGATGATTGGATCTGGCTGGTTGATGGTTCAAGATCTAGATTTGTTGATTCCACAGGGGCAAAGCAGGAAGATGACACTGCAAGAGATTTCTGATGCTTTTGCCTTGCTCTCTCATTTGCAGACTCAATAGTTTCTGTTGCCTTTCTTTTGGTTGGTAGTTTTTTAAGTGTAACGTTGAGCTCTTCTGCTTTCTTGCTCTTTGTCTCCCGGTTTTTCTCCTTTCTCTCCTCATTCACTCTCCAGGCTATGACCGTAGGCATATTGCTGGTCAGCCTGGGGCACACTGGATCCTTCTTTGGGTCTTTTTTCTGACAGTACTCAACAGCTGTAGCTTTCTAATTTGAAATGAAAGCAGTTCTTCTCCGACTTTTACTTCTAACCAAGCCTACCTCCACCCATTTCTAGCAGTGTCATCCACGAAAACCTCACCATGATTCACAATTCGCCTCTCCGCCATCTTTGACAACTAAAGCTACCCAGCTACAGCAGTGTGAATCGCGCTTTTTGAGATCGGCAACCCGTTTAGAGATTCACTGGATCAGAACAAGAAAAAAATCGGTTTGCTGTCACAGCAAAACCATGTACCGCGGAAAATCGCGGAAACGTGGAGAATTCCATGCTCTGATCATTATATTACATGATTATTGCGTTAGGTCCAGCAGACTCTTCCAAGCCAAATCAGGACCAACAACTTGATCAAACAGCAGAACGTGCATGAACGTGTATTTATAACATCAACTTCTAGCCTACAACAACCTAGCCATTTAGGCCACTCTACGTGTCTTACTAAAGAAGAAATGGTGGAACGCCGAGTGAGCGACTCATGCCTATGTATACACTGGTAACCAAGGCAATGCCTACCTGGTATGTCCAGGGCTGGTCAGTCATCATCTCAATGCACTGGAAGCCTGAGGTGCCCACTTTAGCCATGAAGGTGGTGCCAGAGGAGTACAAGGTCATGTCGATGGCCTGGCCAAAGTCCACCAGTCGCAGGCACTGACTGTTAGGTCCAAAGACAGCATTACGGTCTTTTGTGCAGGCCAGGTGTGGGCTGTTGGCAAAATCACCTCTGAACCGTATTTTCGTAAATGTTGCACAATTTAAAAATTGACATTTAAAAATTTTTTTTTAATCAATTTTACTGTGAGATGAGGCTAAGTATGACCAAGTATAACATTTGTGGAAAGTGTACTGAGTCCACACGTCCACAGAAACATTTATGACATTACATGAAAATGCCAACTTGTGTATAATTTTGAACTCCATGCATGCGTACTTATGGACACATTGCATGATTCTGATTTTATTGGTCACTGGCTGCCACCACTACAGGGTAAAATGAAGAAATAACTCAAGACATTACATGGTTATTGCTTTAGGTCCAGTGGACTCTTCCGAGCCAAATCAGGACCAGAGAAGTGAAAGACTCACCCCTGATCCGCATAAAAGATCTGCCGAAACAACCCTAGTGATAACACTGAAGGCAATCTACCAGCCGGTCACTTTACAATAAAGACATCCCATGCAGGGGACACTGAGGCTATACTCTAATTTATCGAACCCCCGTATACAAAAACAAAATAGAATACAAGCATCATTATACAATATCAACAAAACACATACATATAAATTGCCTACATTGCTAAATAATAACATCATAGGAAGCCCTAGTGACCATTTGGCAGAAAGCGTCCAATATTCCCAAGCTGATCCAACAGACCTCATACACAAATGAGGAGTATTGTCCCGGAAGAGTTTTCAACAAAAAAAAGGTAGGTGACTGGTCTAGCGAAGAAGATAGTATAGTAGATTGATAGAACAGAGTAGGAATGAGAAAGAACAAAGAAGACAGCAACAGTGGGAATTTAAAGCACTAAATTTTTAGAAAGTGGGGATACTATTTATACTGAAACCCCCGGCACCCCCGAGAAATAACTCAAGAAGCAAACCAAGGAAAGAACTGACAAGGAAAATGTTACATCTAAACAGCCTTCTTGTATATAGACTACATAGTATAATTGGATTATTGTGTAGCATGTAATCAGGGGTGAGATTTAACCCAGGAGACTAACTAGCCCCTCGGGCTAGCTGGTAAGTAAAGTGAGGTAGCCCGCATGGTTTTTAGGCAGCCCGACAATCGCGTATTTACGGTAATGTGTAGGCTACAGTGCATTAGACCAACTTCTTTATTGAAAATGAGCCAAGATCGATCATCGTCATCTGAACGTTTCAGCCATGCAGTCTGAATATTTATTATTTCTCTGATTCATACTCTTTGTCACGCTCTTTCTTCTCCGAACTAGATTTCGCCTTCTTTGGCGGGGGTTCGTGGACCCCAGAAATAAAATTCCACATTCTCGGATCAACAACCGTCGCGTCACCTTGACAATACATTGTAGCGAGTGTCTTTTTCACAAACAAAGCAGACAGCGCGGTTGGCGCGAAAGGGAAGTAGGCAAAGGGAAATAACGCTCGCGTATGCTTCATACTCGTAGCAAAGATAAGCTCTTTGCTCGTAGCAGACGAACAGTGACCTAAAAACGCTCTCGCTTCGGACCGAGCTTCTAAATGTCAGCTAGTTTCTTTGGTTTTTTTTTAGGTCGCCAGGCGGGCTGGCTCAATTATAAAGTGAGGTCGCCCGAGCCGGTTTTAAGTCGCCTCGGGCGACCGCTAAATCTCACTCCTGTGTAATGGTAACATGTCACTCTTATGGCCAGTCCCAATTGGAAGGTTCGTGGGGGTTAACAAACCTTTTTTTATTTCAAGGTTCTCAGATCCATAACCTGGATTCCTGAACCTTTTGGACCCCCCCCCCCACACACACACACACACACACACACACACACAAAAGGGTTCAGAAAGTTAGGTTCAGGATTTGAGAACCTCAACAATAAAAAAGGTTCGTGAACCTTCACAAACTTTTCAATAAAAACAGGCCGCTAGACTCTTGTGATGTTGTTAGCGGTAGTTAGTGGTATTAGAGCTGAAATGTGAGCTACATGAAGGCAAATTTGAACTTTCAAACCTGCGCTGCCACAGTGGTGTGATGCTAACTAATCCCTACATTGCACAGCCACAGTGGTGTGATGCTAACTAATCCCCACATTGCACAGCCACAGTGGTGTGATGCTTAACTAATCCCTACATTGCACAGCCACAGTGGTGTGATGCTTAACTAATCCCTACATTGCACAGCCACAGTGGTGTGATGCTAACTAATCCCCACATTGCACAGCCACAGTGGTGTGATGCTAACTAATCCCCACATTGCACAGCCACAGTGGTGTGATGCTTAACTAATCCCTACATTGCACAGCCACAGTGGTGTGATGCTAACTGATCCCTACATTGCACAGCCACAGTGGTGTGATGCTAACTAATCCCTACATTGCACAGCCACAGTGGTGTGATGCTAACTAATCCCTACATTGCACAGCCACAGTTGTGTGATGCTTAACAAATCCCTACATTGCACAGCCACAGTGGTGTGATGCTTAACAAATCCCAACATTGCACAGCCACAGTGGTGTGATGCTAACTAATCCCTACATTGCACAGCCCCAGTGGTGTGATGCTTATCAAATCCCTACATTGCACAGCCACAGTGGTGTGATGCTAACTAATCCCTACATTGCACAGCCCCAGTGGTGTGATGCTTAACTAATCCCTACATTGCACAGCCACAGTGGTGTGATGCTTAACAAATCCCTACATTGCACAGCCACAGTGGTGTGATGCTTAACAAATCCCTACATTGCACAGCCACAGTGGTGTGATGCTAACTAATCCCTACATTGCACAGCCACAGTGGTGTGATGCTAACTAATCCCTACATTGCACAGCCACAGTGGTGTGATGCTAACTAATCCCTACATTGCACAGCCACAGTTGTGTGATGCTTAACAAATCCCTACATTGCACAGCCACAGTGGTGTGATGCTTAACAAATC
This sequence comes from Oncomelania hupensis, assembly GCA_036898135.1. NCBI lineage: Eukaryota > Metazoa > Mollusca > Gastropoda > Littorinimorpha > Pomatiopsidae > Oncomelania > Oncomelania hupensis. The sequence continues at coordinate 119,715,282 of CM072512.1, forward strand.
CCAACATTGCACAGCCACAGTGGTGTAATGCTAACTAATCCCTACATTGCACAGCCCCAGTGGTGTGATGCTTATCAAATCCCTACATTGCACAGCCACAGTGGTGTGATGCTAACTAATCCCTACATTGCACAGCCCCAGTGGTGTGATGCTTAACTAATCCCTACATTGCACAGCCACAGTGGTGTGATGCTTAACAAATCCCTACATTGCACAGCCACAGTGGTGTGATGCTAACTAATCCCTACATTGCACAGCCACATTGGTGTGATGCTTAACAAATCCCTACATTGCACAGCCACAGTGGTGTGATGCTAACTAATCCCTACATTGCACAGCCACATTGGTGTGATGCTTAACAAATCCCTACATTGCACAGCCACAGTGGTGTGATGCTAACTAATCCCTACATTGCACAGCCCCAGTGGTGTGATGCTTAACAAATCCCTACATTGCACAGCCCCAGTGGTGTGATGCTTAACAAATCCCTACATTGCACAGCCACAGTGGTGTGATGCTTAACAAATCCCTACATTGCACAGCCACAGTGGTGTGATGCTTAACAAATCCCTACATTGCACAGCCAGTGGTGTGATGCTAACTAATCCCTACATTGCACAGCCAGTGGTGTGATGCTAACTAATCCCTACATTGCACAGCCACAGTGGTGTGATGCTAACTAATCCCTACATTGCACAGCCACAGTGGTGTGATGCTAACTGATCCCTACATTGCACAGCCACAGTGGTGTGATGCTAACTGATCCCTACATTGCACAGCCACATTGGTGTGATGCTAACTGATCCCTACATTGCACAGCCACATTGGTGTGATGCTAACTAATCCCTACATTGCACAGCCACAGCGGTGTGATGCTTAACAAATCCCTACATTGCACAGCCACAGTGGTGTGATGCTAACTAATCCCTACATTGCACAGCCACAGCGGTGTGATGCTTAACAAATCCCTACATTGCACAGCCACAGTGGTGTGATGCTAACTAATCCCTACATTGCACAGCCACAGTGGTGTGATGCTAACTAATCCCTACATTGCACAGCCACAGTGGTGTGATGCTAACTAATCCCTACATTGCACAGCCACAGTGGTGTGATGCTAACTAATCCCTACATTGCACAGCCACAGTGGTGTGATGCTAACTAATCCCTACATTGCACAGCCACAGTGGTGTGATGCTAACTAATCCCTACATTGCACAGCCACAGTGGTGTGATGCTAACTAATCCCTACATTGCACAGCCACAGTGGTGTGATGCTAACTGATCCCTACATTGCACAGCCACAGTGGTGTGATGCTAACTGATCCCTACATTGCACAGCCACAGTGGTGTGATGCTAACTAATCCCTACATTGCACAGCCACAGTGGTGTGATGCTAACTGATCCCTACATTGCACAGCCACATTGGTGTGATGCTAACTGATCCCTACATTGCACAGCCACATTGGTGTGATGCTAACTAATCCCTACATTGCACAGCCACAGCGGTGTGATGCTTAACAAATCCCTACATTGCACAGCCACAGTGGTGTGATGCTAACTAATCCCTACATTGCACAGCCACAGCGGTGTGATGCTTAACAAATCCCTACATTGCACAGCCACAGTGGTGTGATGCTAACTAATCCCTACATTGCACAGCCACAGTGGTGTGATGCTAACTAATCCCTACATTGCACAGCCACAGTGGTGTGATGCTAACTAATCCCTACATTGCACAGCCACAGTGGTGTGATGCTAACTAATCCCTACATTGCACAGCCACAGTGGTGTGATGCTAACTAATCCCTACATTGCACAGCCACAGTGGTGTGATGCTAACTAATCCCTACATTGCACAGCCACAGTGGTGTGATGCTAACTGATCCCTACATTGCACAGCCACATTGGTGTGATGCTAACTGATCCCTACATTGCACAGCCACAGTGGTGTGATGCTAACTAATCCCTACATTGCACAGCCACAGTGGTGTGATGCTAACTGATCCCTACATTGCACAGCCACAGTGGTGTGATGCTAACTAATCCCTACATTGCACAGCCACAGTGGTGTGATGCTAACTGATCCCTACATTGCACAGCCACAGTGGTGTGATGCTAACTAATCCCTACATTGCACAGCCACAGTGGTGTGATGCTAACTAATCCCTACATTGCACAGCCACAGTGGTGTGATGCTAACTAATCCCTACATTGCACAGCCACAGTGGTGTGATGCTAACTGATCCCTACATTGCACAGCCACAGTGGTGTGATGCTATCTAATCCCTATATTGCACAGCCACGGAAGCTCCTCATACTCACAGGCCAGTGAAGAGGATGTTGTCAGGCTTGATGTCGCCGTGAATGATGCGACAGCGATGCAGAGACTCCACCATTTTCAACAGCTGCACAGTGATAAAAACGGCCACAGGCTCCAAGTTGCCCATAAGCTCTTTCTGACCTTTGATCTTGTTGACCAGGGCCTGCAATCACCACGCACGTGTTCACATTACGCCTTTGTGGCCTTGTTGTCATGGAATATGATAACTTTAATAACTGTGATGTTGGATGGTATTCTTCAGCTGTTTTTTTTTTTTTAAACTCCTGATGAAGCATTCAGTATTGCTAACATTTTTAGTCAGCCGAGTTTTATTTCCTTTTTTAATCTTCCTTTACTTCACCTTTTGAATATGGCATATGTACAATGAGATCTATTCAAGGTGCCTTCCAATAGAATGTTTTACGTCATCATCATCACCTTTTACTTTAAATAGGACTCATTCTACTTTTTTTTTTTTTAATAACACCTTTCTCAGCATGTATTTTGAGTTTGGCAGTCATGAAACCTGCACTATAGAAGTAATTTGAGCCAAATCAAAAACAAAAATTCCCAGAGCTTAAAAGCTGCTTACCAACAGAGAGCCTCCAGAGCAGTAGTCACTGATCAGGCAACTGCCATCCTGGTAGAAATAGCCGTGGCTGATCCCCATCATGCAAGGAGCCTGAAATGGCAAAGGGGTAAATGGTAACACTTGCTAAAGTAACAAGAGATATCCAATAGCATTCAATGGAAATAGCATTCAAAAGGAACCAACTCCAAGGGGTCCAACATCTTGATAAACATAAGAGCGCAAGTCTTACTCCCCCCCCCCCCCCCCTCTCCCTTACATCTTCAAGCCACATGATGCTGGTTTGAGCAATGGAGGCAGGGTTCATACAAACCTCCAACATCAAAATTTAAGGACTTTTTAGGGGCTTTTTAGGGCCATCGAAAGGAAAAATTAGGGACTACAGACACGTACACGCCACAATAACGAAACATAAGGAATCACAAATTCATCAGATCATGGATATTTTCTACAAAATGAAGAACCACCATCACTTAAAAATGAAACATATTGTAACAATGTCTGCCATGGTGGGTGCGGACGTTACACATCAATGTTCATTCTTTTACATCGTGTGACATGACTTAAAACAGGTCAAGCTGCAGGTCAGTCCATGTCACTTACAACAACAACAGATAAAGAATCACCTCATCAATGTACACATTGAAAATTAAACATCTTGTGACTTGATTTTTTTAAAAATCGGGTCAAGACTTCTAACAAAAGAATGACAATAAATACAACCAACATCGCTATCTTTACTTCAGATCTTTAAGATGGCTCATCTCATCTTCAATTTCTTTTTCCAGTTTTGGAAGACTTGTTTCAATGTCTTTCCATTTCTTTCTGAGAGCGTTGCTTTTTCTTTATAAGGTCTAGCTCACTAGCACTCTTGCGCTCGGTTTCTTCAGATAGCTTGTTTGCCCTCATTCTAAGATGTCTGATATCTTCTTCAGCTCTGGCCTTTTCAGTTTTTAAGCCAGCAAGCTTGTCCTCAACATCTTTACTTTTCGGTCCCCTTGCAACTTCTGCTTCTGAATTTTTGTCATCATCAAGGTGCTGCTGGTATTTACGTCTTGCAGATGATGCAGAGATAAACCATTCCTTGGTCACTTCTGCTTTCTCTACACCGCCAGCTCTGCGAACACTCCACAGCCTCTCAGCAACAAGAGCTTTCTGTGACATCTTCTCTAAAGTCAATTCCTCGTTTACAGAAAAAAGCCTTTCTCAACTGATTCTTGCCGACGAGATAACAGTAACAACAGCTTTATCCCCACCCAAAGTTTCTCTTATTGTTTCTAACCAGGTACACAAGAGAGTAGTAGTGTATCAATTCTGTCTTCAACTGGTCTGAACTCGATGAACTTGGTTCTCGTTGTGCATTCATTCAATCAAATTGAAGAACTGACTAACAACCATGTCACAGGATCGGAAGATTCACGCACGAGTTCCTGCTTCCAGCATTGGCAAGAAATGCAGTTGTTTTTTTTTTGGCACAGATGACAAAATGGCTTGTATTTGTCACTGTCACATAAGTCTTTATAGTCTTTGTGGCTCAATAATCCATCGTGAAAAACGCATTCGCCCATGGCGCCGGTTCAGAATTAACTAACTTCACTTTACCGAAATGTGCGGATTGCAGACCGAGATGCTAATAGCGGAAAAGAGACTGGGTTTTGCCGGAAGTTTATCAAAGGGACACCACTATTACTGAATAGAGAAAAAAGATGGCGGACTTGCTAACAGCAGACGATAATTTTTACGTACCGCAATCTCGATTTTTAGGGCCTTTTAGGGCCTGAAATGAATAACCGTCAAATTTAGGGACTTCTAGGGGCCCCTAAAACGAATTGTCAAAAATTAGGGATTTTTATTAGGTAGTCAAAAGCCATTTTTAAAAAATGATTTCCTCATCACAAAACTGACATAGATTTAAAGAGCTTTTCATTCTGAACACAGTGGTATATTTTTTCCCCCCATAGGACAAATAGGTAAAAAGTTATTAATGTTTGAAAATGCCGAATGTTGGTGTTTTTTTGGCAACGTTTTGGAATTGAAGAAATTGACAACTTTGGAGTCTCAAAGTGAAGCCAATATTGATACCAGAAAGCTGATTTTTGACAGGTAACCCCTTCATATATTATACTCCAAGCCCAATTTTCTTCAGGCCTATCCCATGTAATGTTCAGCCGTTTTGGTGCTTCAAAGTTGGGAAATCATCAAATTCGCAGTGCGTGCTGGCAAAGTATAGGCCTACTGGTGTGCTACTACGCTCAGCACTCGTGTCGCAGAATAGGCCTACGAGTCGGCCTTGGCCGGAAAAAAACCCGAACACCGTTTGGGTACACTTTTCTACGGCAAAGGGCTCCGCGATACAGTAATGCACAAATTAATAAATACCCTAGTTTTATAAAGGAAAGTCTGCTCTTTATTTCTTGCTAAGTTTTAAACTTCTAGTTAAAATCAAACTTACATCAAAACCGCTTTATCCACTTTGTTCGGCTCGTAACAAAAACTTTTACACACGAGAGCCTCACAATACTTATATGTAAATGAAGCCAAGTATCCGAACTTCTCATTGGTTCTTATTTTTAGGCCATCCAATGAAGTATCGCAAAGCGCTTAGACTTTGAAACGAGCCACCTCGCAGCAGACGACGATGACAACTTTTTCGCAGCGGCATTCAGCGTTCGGATAGGGGCGTATTCAAAAGCTGTTTTCTCGGAATCTTTCGCATAAACATGCATTAAAAACAACACAGATGTAAAGATAAAGCTTTCAATTTTTATTTGAATACAGCCACTGTTCGTTTTGATGCAGTTTTACATTAATAATAAGTGTTGAAAGTGAAGTGAAAACTGAGTCAAAACTGCCGACCGGACAAGAGCCAATGAAGGGCTTGGAGTACCTATTTTTAGGGGTTTTTAGGGCGTGTGCGAACCCTGGAAGGGTGCAGACTGTCATGTATTTTTTATTATTATTAAAAAAAAGAAAAGACTAGTACTGTTTCTGCAAAGTAATAAAAGAGTCTCACCATGTGTGCCAGGCCTTGTTTCTTCAGTCTCTGATGAACTTCAGAACAAATGTAGAACTCCCATGGGGCAGACGGCTTTTGCACCTGTCACAAGCACAACGCACACAATGTGATGACCGAATCAACTAGTCAACATTTCAATGAGAATCAAGGGATGCATTCTATCAAGGACTTGTTTATTGTTCTTCTCCTTGTTCAGATTACCAAAAGAAGTAGTATCAGTCCCACCCCTTGGAAGAGCATAAAACCAGAAATCTACGCTTTTGAGGCTATGCTAATGAAAACACAAAATTGTAAAACAAAATGGACTTTGGAAAACAACTACAATGAATTTCAAACCTTACTTTGATAACACAGTCTTTGCTGGCTGGATCAATGTCCATGGTGTCCATGCTATCGTCTAGGTTGGTGCTGAAGCTGATGGCCAGGTAGACTTTAGCAAAACCACCCTCTCCTATGAGGTTGTGAAGCTGATATGTATCCACACCTGTCAACATAACGCTAGCCATAACTGTGGCAGCACTCTCAACGCAAAATTCCAGTGTAAAAACACACAAAACCCCTGCACTACTGACCACAGCAAAATTTTGCAATTTATATGGCTTTGTTGGGAGCAAAACACTGATATAGAAAAAAAAGGAAGCAAACTTGCTAAAGAAGTAAATGGAAACGTATGAAGCTTGTAAACATTTTCACACACGCACAAAAATGATAACTGCACTTTATATACTGTTCCAAGCCAACATATGTTTCGCAAATGCCATTCCAAAACAGAGTTCAACATCTGAAATAGTGTGGTCACAATGCCTTTTGGTCACACTTTCCCCTACATAAGCGGCACTGGAATACCACAGGCATAAGCATCTAAGGTATATATATATTATGTAGTTGATACCTTACCTAAGTTGACAAACTGGCTGTCGGAGAATCTGGGAACATTTTGGTTGCAGCGAACGTATCCTTCACGCTGCTCCAGAGGCGGCTTGATGCGCTTCAAGAAGCCCTTGATGGTGGCCTCATCAAATGGGTTGTGGGGGTCAATACACACTGACATGGACAGCAAGGCCTCCGTCTTCTCAGCAGTCTCTGCAGGCACGTAACAAGACGTGTCGATGATGTGCTGGTCTGAAAGTCTGGATGCCGACGGCTGGCGGGATTCCGACGACTTCGAAGCAAGGGCTGAGCACGCCTGGTGCTTGGACAGGGCGGGCGTTTTGAGGGAGCTGGTAGCGAAGGTGTGAGCAGAAGCTCCCATGGTGGTGGCGTGAGACTTGGACTCCTCGCTGCTGCCATCAGAGCCTCCCTCGATGATGGGGCTCAGGTCCTTCTTGTTGGGCGTCAGGCGTGTGGTGTTGAAAGTGTGGAACTGGGCATGCTGCGAGCTCTGGCCATCTGCTTCGTCGCCCACATGCATGCTGCCTGCAGCAGCCATCTCCTGGTCAACACCTGCCCCTCCCCTGCTGGTGGGTCTGCAGAAAGAAACCAGGCTTAAGAGATGCTGTGATACTGCACTGCACATCTCAAACACTCTACTCCCATCATTCAAGAAAACAAACATATTTAACTCTTCTAATCGCTATTCACTCCAGTTGTCAATGCTTCACCCATTCGCTCCATTTCTTTAACCTTTTGAAATAGGAATGCATATCTGAGATACAATCTCATTTAAGACAACCTGCTGGGCAATGCATCCTCTCCAAGATGTAATGCACGTTGGCCCTTCACAAAACTGAACGCACCCATTTTGCATTATAAGATGCGTATCTGACAAATACTGGCACTGACTTGTGTGGCTTGATGGAGCTGAGGGGAAGATTAGGCAGGCAGTGGGCAGGGTTGGCAACAATGTTGAAAGGGGTGGAAGCTTGTCTGGCCGCAGCAGCAAAACTTTCCTGTGAGCCAATAGCTGCCAGTGTCACATCGTTGTGAGGGTAGAACTCCGTGCCTTCGCCCATCAGGTAATCCTCTGATGTAATCTACATCACAAATCAAGACAGCGACAAATAAAATCACAGCCCACAATTCGCCAGAATTAGTTAGTTAGTTAGTTATTCATTGCTTACAGGGTCCAACGGACTGCAAAGAGCCGAATCAGGACCACAAAATCAAGACCACAACTTCGCTGAAAGAGGACTCACCCCTGATCTGCATAACAGATCTGCCGAAACAACCCTAGTGGTAACACTGAAGGCACTCCACCAGCCAGCCACTTTACTAAAGACATCCCACGCAGGGGACGCTGAGGCTATACTCTAATTTATCTAACCCCCATTTACAAAAACAAAATAGAATACAAACATCATTATAAAATATCAACAAAACACATACAGTAAGTCCTCGGGTTACGCCGGTCGAGACTTACGTTGTTTCGTGGTTACGACGCTCCTCCCAATAAAAATAAAATAAATATTACACGTCGTTCCGTCCTACGTGGTTTAGTGTCGTAAGCGACGTAAACAAAGGGGAGCTAGTTTCTGGCGAGCGATGGAAGAATACGCTTTGTTGTGGTTATACGGCGGGGAAGACGGCGTCGCTTCCTACGCTGGCATCACTTCATACGCTCAGTCACTGTACATACGCCAGTTTTGTTGTTTACGCTGTCTATCTCTCTCACGTGTTTTATTGTTTTTTGCCCTTGGTTATGGCTCCCAAACGTAAGTCAGACTCTTCTGATCGTAGTGCATCAAAGAAAAGGTCATCACCATGGAAGTTAAAATGGACATTATAATATTAATACTTTTTTATGTCATTAACAGTTACAGTACAGCATATAGCACTGTACGTACAGTACAGGTATTTTTCTTTATGTTCCAACTTTCGTTCCGACTTGGGTGAAATCGGGTTGCGACGCGTCCCACGAACGGATCAACATCGTAACTCGAGGACCCCCTGTACATATAAAATGCCTACATTGCCAAATAATAACATCATAGGAAGCCCCCATGACCATTTGGCAGAAAGCATGCAATATTCCCAAGCTGATCCAACAGACCTCACACACAAATGAAGAATTTTGTCCCAGAAGAGTTTTCAATGAAAAAAGGTAGGTGACTGGTCTAGCGAAGAAGAAGATAGTATAGTAGATTGATAGAACAGAGTATACTGAAACCCCCGACACCCCCATGGGGGGAGCTAGAATGAGGGACTCCCAGGAAGAGAAAGAGGAAAAGTCATCTCGTTAGTGATAAAACCCTGGGACAAAATTTGTGATAAACCAGATTGTTATTAGTGCCAACAAGTCTCAAAAGCAATAAAGTATTTGGCAAAGAAAGCTAACCCTTTGGCACCTACCTCAGAAGAAGCAGTGGGCACAGGAGCCACAAATGCAGCAGACACAGGTCTTTCTTTCAGCACCAACTTTCCTCCACCCAAACCTTTTCTGGATAATTGTGGCTGGGTGCTAGTCGTGTGGCTGCGTGTGCAGGAAAAAAAAATGGGGGGGGGGGGGGGGGCAATTAATAGAATTATGCTGTAAATGAATATATCAAATAACCCATTTTCAACTTTATCAACATTGCCACTAACTTATCGGGTAGCCAAATGTAACACACACCACCCCTCCCCTCCCCCCCCAAAAAACTTCCTGTAGAGCATCAAGTGGCAAGACTTGCCTGCCCGAAAAACGTGTTGACAGTACTCCAGGCTGCTCAAAACCAGATTTTGGAAGCTTTGACCAGTATCGACTAACTGACTTTTTGTCTTCTTGTAACACATTAATATTGACATTGTGCACTGAAATACATGTTTACTAAGCAAATGACATTACGGAGTATCAAAATGAAAAGACGTGAAGAGTTCAGGTCAACGTTTTGCAGAATAGGACAAATAAACTTTCTTCTAATAAGCAACACATCACACATACATCAGGTTACAATGTATGCAATGTACAATGTATTCAGCACCAGTGGATTTCGTCTGCGCCTGGAAAGGCTTTAGATCGACGTATGGCCTTTAGCAGCTTTTCCAAACTTTTGATGTAATTTTGATGATACACGCTTCCGCAGTCCTTGCGACCGCCATGTGCAACGGTAAAGTTGATTTTACACGAAGTGCATCTTGCAAATGCTGCCCCTTTCAGAGATGTAGTCAGGCAAGCCACTTTTCGTTGTAGACTTTCAAAAAAGCTTTCTTTCTGGTCTTCTGTTTAGCTTTTGATTCATCTTTATTCAGATCGGGAGAACGGCATCCATCACGACTTCGCCTTATTCTTCACACTAGTACATCGCACTGAGAAGATTGGAAGAAACCGGAGAACTTACGATATGTGCGCATGTGCCACCTTGGTAAGGAAGTAACTAAACTGCACATCTTTTAATCAGAAATCAAAAATAAATAAATCAATTAAAAAAAAAAAAAATCTTGACCACATTTTTAGTGAACTTACCAGACGACTGTACTCCAAGGCTAAATTGTGCACGAATACGGCGAATGAACATACAGTAGGCAAGTCTGAAGTGATGTGCTGGCAGGTAATTCAGCATACCAGCAGTGTAAACTAATTTTAACCCTCTAACCCCCACAGGAGCCTAAGCCTTATCTGCTTCTATTTCCTAGGTCAAGGCAAGTAACTCCGTCAAAATGCTACACCATGCACATACAAAAATTAATTAAAAATGCACCACCCAAAATTATGTTCCACTTATCATTATTAATAAATCAACCACATATTTTTATTCAAAATGAAATGTTACACATACATTTTTACAATGTGTTGCAACTGGGGAAAAAAATCTGAATGTCAACATTGCATACTGCACAACATGCAACACAACGATCACTGACTCAAATAATAAAGCACCAATTGTTCATCGTTTTTGTTATTCAAATCTGACAGAAAAAGATCGTCAAAGTGAAAGTCCAAATCACTTTCCTCTCCATCATTAACCTGTACCAAATCACCCTCCTAAAATCCTTCAAATGGGTCATTTTCTTCATCAGATTCTGCAAGAATCTGACGCCATAATTCTCCGCCTCTCAAATTTCAAACTTTAATCAAACTTTGAAAATTCACTGTGTGCGTTCTACACACTCTAAAAATGCCATGAAAACACCGCCGGAAACAGCAGGAAATCACGATCACGTGTTCGAGAATCTCGCACGTTTGCTATAAATAGATTTCCACATGGCATCCTCTGATCAGACCACGTCATTACCGGCCGCTGCCGGTCGCTCCACGAGCATGCACATAGCAAAAATATCGGTCGCCCCACGTGTTAAAGGGTAAACATTGAACAACGTACTATGTAAACATGAACATCCAACCAAGTCACCGTTGGACTTCTCTCAAGTGTTCTAGTGGCACGAGTACCTGATTTTCAGCGTCGGATATTATGTTGCACTGATTAGGAATGAGTTCATACCTGTTTTCCTTGGATGCAGCATTTTCATCGCAAAAGATTGGGAAGGAAGGTTGGACTGGCTTCTGCCGAGTCTCATCATATACAACAACCTGGGCTGGGGCCACAGGGGTCTCTATGGGTTCTGCACAACATACACAAATAGTCTTCAACAAATGTCACAATTTTTACCACTCAATTCTAAAATGGTAACAGAGGGAGCTGCAACGATAAAGATATCATAATGCCTCGTAGCTCGGTTGATAGTGAGGTGGTTTCCTACGTCGAAGGTCACGGGTTCGAATACCTCATGGGACAAAGTTTCTTGACTTAGATACAAGACTTTGAGGTCACCCAGGGTTTTCTCCATGAACTCTGGTTTCCTCCCTCCCTTTAATGATGGCATTGGATGCAGTCTGTGTCTAACATGTCAAAATACAAATGTGATTTTCTTTCTGTTTCCTAATAGCTACTTGCCTTTACACCACGTGTTTGAGTGACAAATGTGTGATGTGTTTGTTGGAGTGTCTGTAACATGTGAGCATATATGGAGGTTATAGATCCCCACACTTTGAGTCTGATTTAGGAATAAAACGCGTAAACGGTACTTGCATGAGTACAGAAACTCTAATCTTTTGTATCTCTCTTTGTCTGAAAGAAGAAGACTGACTATCCAGGCTTTTCAGCGGTCTGTCTGGATCGTTCCATTGAGGTTACAGGGAAGATGTAGGAAGACGGTGTCTGCATGTTTGTTAACAGCAAACAGCAAGTGGTGCACCAACATATTATGGTCAAGGAGAAGTGTTGCTCTGAAAACAATGAATTACTAACAGCTGCTCTCAGGCATTTCTACCTCCCCAATCAGTTCTTCATGACCGTGGTGTACATCCACTCCAAGGCAGACATCAAGGCAGCAGCCTCTGAAGTGGAGGAGGTTGTTCATAATTTATCGTCACAATTCCCCCGACCGAGTCCCCATGTTTTGTTCTTAGGGATTTCAACAGCTGCAAATTGAACTGCCATGTCCCCTGTCTGACCCACAAATACAGCTCCATTGACCTCTGTTAGGAAACATTCCCAAAGCCTACAGGTGGAGACCACTACCTGGTCTTGGTAGAAGTCCCCACAACATGGTCCAACTGGTGCCATCATCAGCCACAAGCAGAAGAAGTCCTCGATTCACACTGCTGACAAAGCAAAGTTGGCTGGCGAGCTGAACTCATTCTATGGCAGGTTTGACCGGCATGACTTCAGCAAAAAGCAGCAGCAAGCCATGGAGAAGGTGCTTGATAAACTTCCCCTGCCAGTCATGGTGATGACAAACAACATCAATGGCATCAACACGGACATCAAAGTCCAATGCCAATCCCTCAACACAGTACATAGCTTCAAATATTTAGGAGCCATTGTATCAGACAATGGGTCCCGACAGGAAGTCCTCTCCAAAATCGCACAAACAACTGCTATCCTGGCGAGGTTGAAGACGATTTGGAAAGACAGGACCATCAGCCTACATTCCAAGATAAGACTGCTGCGCTCCTTTGTCATCTCCATCTTCCTATACGCTTGCGAAACATGGATCCTCCCAGCAGATGTACAATGAAGAATACAAAGCATGGAGATGAGATGCTACAGAAGACTTCTGGCATTTCCTATACCCAGCACATCACCAATGACAAAGTCCGACAGACCATCACACAAGCCATTGGACAACACGACAACCTGCTCAAAGTGGTGAAAAAACTGAAACTCCCATGGTATGGCCACGTCACCAGATCATCAGGTCTTGCAAAGACCATCCTGCAAGGCACAGTGCAAGGAGGTAGAAGAAGAGGGATACCAAAAAAGAGGTGGGGGGATAACATTTGATAAATAACTGGTTTGACACTGAGCGAAACCATCAGGGTTGCTGAGGACAGGGATGGAGTACGCTGGCTAAACGATCATCTGTGGTGCCCCTACGACCTCTGAGTTACGGGATAGGATAGGATAGGATAGGATAGGCCGGTCATGGTACGGGTTGAGGAGGTCAGACAGTCTTTCCAGAGAATGAAAGTGCACAGTGCAGCCAGTCCCGACATCATGGACAGCAGACTCTTGAGAGAGTGTGGAAACGCGCATGCCCCAATCTACTCTGAGCTCTTCCAGAGGTCCCTTGACCAAGGCTGCATCCCAGCAATCTAGAAGAGCTCCATCATCGTGCCTGCGGTGAAGAAGATCTCCCCAGCCACGCTGAACGACTACAGGCCCATGGCACTGATGTCCATCTACTTCAAGTGCGCAGGCTGAGTCATAGACAGAAGGGCATCAGAATCCTCTTCAGTTTGTATATGCCCGTAACCAGAGTACTGAAGATGCTATCCTGAATCTTCAGCACAACATCTACTACCAAAACCTCGAGAAGTCTTCCATCTATGCCAGGATCCTCTTCCTCAGCTTCAGCAAAACCTTCAATACCATCCAGCCACACCTCATCATCTTGAAACTTCTGAAGGTCAACGTCAACACTGTCATCATCAGAAGGATCTTCAGCTTCCTGACCCAGAGGTATTAAAGAGTTCATGTCGGCCGTGCCCTGTCTGAGACTGTCACTACCAACACTGAAGCTTTGACCCAGTTTTCTTCATGCTGTACACCGCAAACTGTCGGGCCTCAGATGATTACTGTCTGCTTGTAAAATTTACAGACTACAAGTTGCTATCTGGTCTCTTCCTGAGAGGCAATGAATCGGTGTTCAGGTACGCTATGGAGGAGCTGGCGGAGTGGTGAGACATGAACTTCTTTGAGATGAAGGTGTCCAAGACAAAAGAGCTCGTTGCAGACTTCAAAAGAATAAAGTCTTGCAACGACCCGATCGTCATTAAGGGCGAGCCAGTGGAGAAATGGTGGAGACCTACAAGTATCTGGGCATGATCATCGACAACCATCTGGACTGGCCTCCTAGTGTCGATACTGTCTGCAAGAAGGCAAACAGAGGCTTTTCTTCTTGAGGAAGCTGAGACAGTTCCAGGTCTGCCCTGACGTTCTATGCCTCTTCTTCCAGTCGACTATCCAGGGCATCCTGACCTACAACCAGCCGTGGTACCACAGCAGTGCCAAGAAGGATGACATGGATTGACTGGAAAAGATTGTCATCAGAGCAGGCTCCATCATCGGAGAAGACCAGGAGCCTCTCAGTGACTTGTTTCCAAGAGTGGCTCTCAGGAAGCTGACCAGCAACTGAGCGCACGACCACCACTCTCTCCACCAAAAGGTGGCATCCTGCGAGACCAAGCGGAAGCCTTCTCAGAATCTAATATAAGGCCTCTCCAGGTCCAGACAAACCTCAGGCGAGACTCTTTCCTACCCCCTGCAGTGCAACTTATTTAATAAGTCGCTGTAATGCCGCTCACAACTGTTGTGACACACTTTGCCCAACAGCTGTGACACACTTTGCCTTGGATTGTGTGTGTATGTGTGTGTGTGAGAGAGAGAGAGAGAGGGTGGGATGGGGGTGGAATGAGGGTTGGAGTATGAGGGGAGCGTTGTGCAAATAACTACGATGGTTTTAAGTTTATATATGAATTTTTCAAGCTTTATTTTCGGTTGTGTTTTCAATGGGTTCCGAAAGGAAGTCCTCTCCAGGATCACATAACCAACTGCTGCCATAACAAGGCTGAAGCCCATTTGGAAAGACAGGACCATCAGTCTACACTCCAAGGTAAGGCTCCTGCGCTCCCTTATCATCTCCATCTTCCTATGTGCTTGTGAATCATGGACCTTCACAGCATATCTACAATGAAGAATAAAAAGCATGGAGATGAGGTCCTACAGAAGACATCTGCCATTTCCTATACCCAGCACATCACCAACGACGAAGTCCGACAGACCATCACACCAACTTTTGGACAACACGATGACATGCTCACAGTGGTGAAGAAACGGAAACTTCGATGGTATGACCAGAGCATTAGACTTTGCAAAGACCATCCTGCAAGGCACAGTACAAGGAGGCAGAAGAAGAGGGGGACAGAACAAGAAGTGGGAGGACAACACTTGAGAATGGACTGGCTTGGCACTGAGTGAAGCCAAGAGGGTTGCTGAGCACAGAGAAAGATGGAGTACGCTAGTTAAATGATCATCTGTGGTGCCCAACGACCTTTGAGTTACGGGATAGGATAGGATAGTGTTCTATGTCTATATTGTTGCCCTCATTTAGATGAAGGAAACTGCTTACAAATTTACTGTTACATAATATTTCTCAAGCATTTACGGCCGTTTTAACTTTTGCTCAATTTGATAACTTTTGCTATATTTTTTATTCCTAAACATAGTCAACTTTAATTTGGATAGTACTTGTCTTAATATCATTGCATTCTCTACTTCCATTACACATGTATGTTTGTTACTTTTTACAAACTTAAATGTGTGTGAGTGTGTGTATTATTATTATTTATATATGTATGTTGAGGGTTCGTGTGCTATTTGGCGGAAGACAGGAACTGCGGCATGGTTGTGGATGTGCAGGTGTAATAGTGGCTGATTGCCTGCATACGAATAGGGGTAGTATGGGATGCCTGTGGATGCAAAAAATGGCGTGATTTGACCGGTCACAAAAAAGGTTATTTTATTGCCTTGTGATAAAGTGATTAATGCAGAATTGGACTTCGAGTGAAGGGATAGGATAGGATAGGATAGGATGTTATAATGGTTAGTTTAGTCAGTATCAGGTCTGCCTACCCACAAATCTCAATTTTCTTACTATCTTAAGTAAAAAAATTCAAATTTCCTTAGCGAATTTCAGATTTCCTTATTTTTTTTTATCCTGTTTTACTGTTTATTGTTGTTATACTGTCCTTTATCGTCTTGTAACATTTATATGTGGCACCACGTGTGAATTTCTCGTTGATTGAGATAATAAAGTGATTGTATTTGTATGTCGAAGAAGAGGGTCAGTCAGAGGAAGTTTTCTTTGTAAGTATGAACAACTGGTTCGGTAGAACGAAATGACATCATTGTAGAAGTCTTGAACAATAGTTGATTTTAGCTTGTTTTCATGTTTTTCAAGTTGCTTCCCCCCAACTGATTTAATCAGAGTCTTGCTCGAATTTTTCGTACTCAGTTCGTCTCTCATTGCATTCATTTAGTCGCCATTTTTTTCCCCCAACATAAGGATGAAAGGGAAATAACTCTTGCATTCTCAAGGGACAATCACAAGTAATTTCCCTGGACATATTTCGTCTGCTATAATATTTGTCTTTCTCATATGACATTAAATTACATTACATTATTATTGCTTTAGGTCCAGCGGACTCTTCCGAGCCAAATCAGGACCGATCTCATATGACATAACAAAGCTTATTGTCCCTAATTTTCGTAAGACAATAACCAATTTACGTATTTTCCGGAACACTCTATAATTTTTTCAAATTTCCGTAACAAACAAACGGAAATTCCGGAATGGTAGGCAGCTCTGCAATATTGTTGTCCTTGCATGTGGAATCACCACACCGCACACTAAAAGTTCCTTGTGATTTATGGGGACAATAACATATATTTTGAGTCTTGAAGTATAGCATCCAGTATAATTATTATCATTAAACAACGCTTTCAACTTTCAAAATGCAACTAACTCCCAACCATCTTCCAGCATACATGTGGAGGCAGACGGAGATGCTATGATGGAGACATGGGAAAAAAACAGCTACTAACAACTGAACATGTCTCTTTGCCATTAACATCATGACCATACATGAGCTACCAATGCCCCATTCCATATAGCCTATAGGCTTCATCCTAATTAATAATTATATGTCTAATTATCTAAAATATACCTGGTTTTAAAAAAAAATTTAAAAAAATTTCCCAAGCATCCTGAGCATGTGTGGAGTCATGCTCGTTACAAGTCTACATCGTCATCATCATCATCATGAAGTAAAGATGATTTTTGTGGTCCAGAAAACTGTGTGAAGTTCCACACGGCTGCCTTTTCCTTCACAGAATTTGACTTTTGAGTCACAGCAACAATCTATTTTTAGCCACGGTAGGCCTCGCCTGTAGGTCAGCCAGCTGCATGCTGCTGCGCGGGCCGGTACCCACGCTAAGTTTTCTGCAGAGACAAAGAATACATGGAGTGTTCGTCTGCGCTTGTGCTCTCTGTTTTGCGCTGTAAAAGTGATCGTTTTATGTGGAATGATCTAGTCATTGGGTTCATGTTTTGCATTTAGTTACTTTCATATCTAAGCTTGGTGTTAGTGTAAACTAGAGCCATTAATTTGACTTAGTTTGTGTTATATTTAACTGGATTTGACAGTGTGTAGTTATACTCTCTGCACAATAAGATGACTTGGATTGCGCCGGTTTCTCGGTGTGTGTGTGTGTGTGTGTGTGTGTAGTTTTCTAATTACATGCGCTGACCATTTAAACGAGTGACAGAGTTCATCATTTGAAGTCAATTAGTACAAAGTTGGAACTTTCTGGTGATGTGATCGATATTTACAAAATCTTTTTTTGTGTTGGCCTCTATTGTTTCAGCGATTTCACAAAATGCGCGTGGTAATTCTGACCACAGGCGCACAATGCCGCCCCCCCCCCCCCCCCCCCCCCCCCCCTAAAGATCTTCACTGTGCTGTTAGGGAATTTCGCAGCGTGCTAGTTTTTCTTTCTTTATTGTGTTTTGGTTTTGTCTTCGTTTGTTTTGTTGTTCTTTCTATTCCATGGGGCCATGGGATTACCTCTTATAGGTGAGTACAATACATTTTTTCCCCATTGCTCATTTTCTGTATAGACTTCCTGTGACTTTTATTTACACGCACTAGATTATCGCAAAACACAATACACATTCTACATGCGCTGTAAATGGATGACTGATTATTAAATGTTTAATCTCTCTCTCTCTCTCACAAGTGAATGTATGTCTCCATAGAAAAAAACAACATGAACACATAACATTTCATTACGTGTTATTTTGCCCTTGTCTTGTAAATTGTTGTACTTTGAAATTTGCTTATGTCTCATTGGTTTTTAGCTTTGTTTTGTGAAGTCCTTTAAAACTTGGCTGTATTTACCCTTTGTGTGTTTACATTCAGTTTGTGTGTATGGGTGTACTGTGTGTGAATCGCGCAAATCGGTTGTGTGTGTAGTGTCTCTCTCTCTCTCTCTCTCTCTCTCTCTCTCTCTCTCTCTCTCTCTCTCTCTCTCTCTCTCTCTCTCTCTCTCTCTCTCTCTCTCTCTCTCTCTCGGTATCGGTTGTGTGTTGAGATCTGGCTAGCGCAGCTTGCAGCTTGAGCGCGCGTGAGCTACCTTGGCAATTGGATAAAGTAATTATAAGCTCCCAGCAAACTGCTAAAGGCATGTGCCAGTTGCATAGGCGTTGCTGGCGATTCTGAGCTGGTTATAAGCAATTCAGCCTGCGTTAAGGGACCATACGAGACGGATCAAGTTGTTGTTTTTTTTGCTACATCTGAACGTACTTCATATGAACGGCCGTGTCCAGGCTAATCAATAAAGTGGTTAAAAAAGTGCAACACTTCAATAATAAAAAAAAAATTTTATTCACAAAACGAGTGTTATTTGGACAACGAATACAGATTTTGTTGGTTTAACATTGTGGTGTGTACACTACCTGTCATTTCTGTGTCCTGATCCCAGGCATTGATCTTGTCACAATCCAGAGTGGCATTGTACATGCCTTGCACCATCTGCAGGGCTTCCTTCATGTTGATTGTGGGTGAGGCACTTGTTAGACTCTAAGGCACAACAGATATACAAAACAAGTGAACAGGGTTTTGTAAAAAAAAAAAAGTATATGAAATCCTAAAGAGTGCAACTCCAATATGTGCATCAACACCACCTCAAACAGTCCCTTGCACCCATATCAAAGGGAAGAAAATAACGGTATTGCAATGTTCCCAAATGTTCCAATACGCATTATTCTCCTCTCCCTTTCCATTCAACACAAATGATTCCTGCGCTCTACAAGACAAAACAAAGCAGTATCAACACTTGGCCCATCAATGACAGAGCCACAAAGAATTTTAAAATAAAATAAATCGAGACGAAATCGTGTGCAGCCACAGTCCATTTATGTCAAAACTTTGAAGTTTGAACGTTTCACAAAATGCTCAGAAATGATTAAACTCACATGTCGAGAAGAATTGCTCTCAGGGGTAGGCCCCCCAGAGCGCAAGTGATGAAGCTGGTAGCGCCCACCGCTGCCACTGCCAGACGTAGGAAACCCTGGTCCTGAGGTATTGAACACTGGCGTACGCTGACTGTTGTTCAAGCTGGCGTTCCCAAAGCCTAAGGCAGATACAGTAGCACTGAAAAATATCTGCTAACATTCTTGCGCTACACTACAAGAACAGTCTTGATCATGTATGTAATATACCTGGCCAATTCATTTTCAATCAAACTATTATAATAAAACCTAGCAACCAACAACAAAAAAGCCAGAAGACCCAAACTCAACATATTGAACCTTGTGATAAATGTTATTCAATTATTTGTTACTTTCCCAAAAATATCTCCCGTCCAAATGTCGTTCAATACTAGTCAACTTGGCTGTAGAGTGTTTCTGTGGCCTCACCCTCTCACAGCGGCACTGGCTACATTATTGTGAACATGTTACAGAATTATCTTCCATCCAAAAATGGCTCATGAAACAAACGCATACACGCGCGTACACATACACACATGCACATCCACACACACAGAGTTAAAAACCACGCACCAGTGAGAGCAGAGGAAGCTGACTGTGGCTGCCTTTGAAAGGACTTCTGACTGGCTAAGGAGGGGGCAGTGCCGGAGCTTGCTGAAGATGGAGCAGATGGCACAGAAGGGCAAGAGCCTGAAGCTTGGACTTGCTGTTGAAAACTGCTACTGCCCACGGTCATGGGGCTGGGCTGCACCCCTAAGCTCTCTCCAAACATTAGGCTGCCACTGCTCTGCATCTGCCTGTGGCAAAAGGAACAAAGCTTGTAGTGGAGCCATGGATGGAACAGGAAAAATAACTGAAAACTCTCTTACCATCACTACAAACATTTATGATAAACCTAAAGATGAAATACTAGAATTTCTGTGTAGAAAACGTATAGGCCCTCTAATAACATTAACTGGTTAAAACAGAAGGGTAACCGTTTTCCCGACACCCTATTTCCAGTCATGCCTTTTGACACTGTCAACCACTCCAGATCCAATAAACATGCTGACCTCTTTCTATACTTTGCTACGCTATTGTGTAACACTAGGGTACAATGCTTTCATTATGATGTACACATTTGTGTACCTCTACTTTCGTATGTCGCAGTGTATAGACTCAACATAGTATACAAAATTAAGGTGGAAAAACCTCTTATATTGTCATTGATGAGTATGTTAGCAACGTTCGTCTGGCATTGACTACTGCTGTTTCAAAGAGTGGGCTTCTAACGTTGTAGGGGACGCTGAAAGTAATACGAATGGACAAAGTGGTGAAGAAAAAAGTGATCAAGGTGATGCGCAATTCCAGCGCTGTAGGTACCCTCTACGATGAGAAGGAGATAACACCGTTTTTTACAACAATCAGGGAAAAGTCTATTAATTAATTGTAGCCTCCCTTACACTGCTTGTAGCTTATTCTGTTGGAATAGGATGCACACATTTCGGGGAGGAGGGATGGGAAGGGTTGTATTGTTTTTAATAGATCAATAGCAAAAGACAATTTTATCAAACTTGGCTATTGATTAGTCCATTTTGATTTCTTTATGGACTTAAACTGTTGTAGTAACTCATACAAATCAGCCAGTATTGAACGATATAAGGGGAAGCAACTCTCGCCAGTCACCGAGTCAAAGTCAACAATAAGATAACCACGTCAGCTCCAGCAGATTCACACTCCACTTTTCAACACCAAAAGCCAAAAGAACCCACAACCCCTCAAACAAATTATTTTGCTAAACAATGACAGGCACACAGCCTAACACAGAGAAATATAGATTGTATTTCATCGGAGTTTCGCTTCGTTAACCTTTTGTTGCATGAAGGATGCGCGCGCCGCCGTTCCAACTCAACAATTTTCATATAACTTTTTAGCAGCATAGGAAGACAGGTCCGGAATTTCGCGTTGCTGAAATAAGGAACGCAACCTTTTGTTTGTTGATCCCCCCGGAGTAACTCTCGTGTGGTGAAACAAGAAAGTTCGTGTTGCCAAAGGACCGTACTCGTATGTACTCTGCCAAACAGTATCCTAAAACCAGGCCTACAATACTGAACCTGTAGAAGAGCTTGAAACACCTAATTTGCCCCTTTAAAAAAATAGTTTAGATACATATATATAAATCATCCCATTAATAAAAACAACAAGTTAGATGTAAATGTTATGTCACCTTGAAGCAAACAAGCTGGAATAAAATGCCAATTGATGGGTTTCCTCTTGTTGCCATTTTGGAGCTCTCAATTCCAAGGCTTTCAACACGTGTATCACTCAACAAATGCCTATAATCTCATAACATTTTGAATAGTCCGAATATCAATCTAAGTATTTCTTAGAACAAGATGCTACACACCAGCTCAATGCCTATGTGAGCAGCACTCTTTGGTTCCCCTACATTTTGCTGGCTGCGGGCTATTTATAGCTTGCCCACACCCTCCCTTCCAGTGAAAGTAAAGGAAAGAAGCACTGGCGAAGCTATCGGCGAAGCTATTTATAGCTAGCCTGGCTGAACTAACCTCAAAACCCAAAAGCTTTGGTTGAGTCGGTGTGGCTGGTAATTGACCAAAATAGCATTACAAAATAATGACGAAATGGTGTTCGTGTAATCTTGGATTTTCACGAAAATGGCTTCCCTTATTGGAATGAAAGTCGTATAGCGTGAAGAAAGAAGTCATGTGACCTTCAAAAATGTGTGACGTAGTACAACCGAAACTCCCAGCAAAAGTGATTTCGTTGCAGCATCTGTGTTATCTCTACTGGTGTGTTTTAGTCCTACCAGCACAGCATAGGGGAAACGATGCAGCAGCTTACACCTGACATATACTACAATGCTACAAGGCATCATGCTTGTCTAAAAGAGTTGAGCATGGCAACAGATCCATCAACACAAGGAACTAAACCTTCCACATTGTCTAAATAACCTGTGGTGGATGTTTTTATACTGTAACACCTACAAATCTCAAACCTGAACCTGCTTAATTACCCTGGATATTTTAAGATGGATTAGCTGCCTTAATAAAAACATGGCCATCATGTTTTACTTACCCAGCTCTTTGACATGGGGAGATATTTATGCGCTTTATAAATTATTCATTCATTCACTTGTGTCATTCTTAAATGCAACTGACCTCTGCACAGCAAGAAGTTGCCTCTGTTCTGCTCGCATGACTTCCAGGTCTTTCTGAACCTGCTCTCTCATCAGTCGCATTTCATTCAGCTGATCGGCCAGTATCTTTTGCTCCTCTGGAAAGGCCACATAGTAAGCACAAATCAATTTACCTTGTTTAGTTTAGTACTGAATATAGAAAAAGCCCTCCACAAAATAGGGATCTTTTGTTATGAATTTAATTCTGCACTACTTTCTGTCCATGCCGTCAGCAGTTTATGCTGTCATTAGTATGCAAAGGTGAAAGTTCACAAAATCCCACGAAGTGGTTTTGTCAAAAAACGGACTTTCAGTAATAAACAAAATATAAATAAACAAATATATTCACAAAGTCAACTTTGTTTATTACATCGCTTGTATGACATCCAAAATGATATGATTTTGTGTATTTGACCTTAATCAACCATTCTGATGTGAAAATAGGGACCTCCTTTTGAGACTTCGAACATAGTTTGAAGCGAGGCACTAGAAGTAGGTCAAGTCCGTCTGCGACATTAGCGTAAGAAAACAAATGAGCGATGAACTGTGAAGTGGGGGTTTCAAAAGAATCCTATTAGGTAATGATATCAAGAGTGAGAAAGGCTGTCAGTGCTTATCACAGCTTGGTCAGCTCCTGTCATGTAACAAGCAGTTCAATTCAATATCATTCATTTCAAACCAACTCAACAGTTTCATTTATCATCTGTATCACGTACGTGTGCTTTTAGAAAAAAACACTCTCCGACTCTGGCTTACCTTCTTGTTTCTTTTTTCGTTTCTTCTCCGTGTATCTTAGCGCCCTGAGCTCCTCAAAAGAGAACTCCTGAGTGCCGCTGTACAATTTCTCCTTGCAGTACATGGGCCGCTCAAAGGCAGCAGTAGCATTACGTATGGGGTCCAGCAGGTGGCCAGGCTTGTCTGCTTTCCTGGCACTCAGCACATGGCTGTCCACCAGGGAGGCGCTAGCACTGCCACAAGGATGACATACATGTAATGCGTTCAAGCTTGTCACATAATATCTAAGACTTAACCACAATGTAGATGCAAAGGACAAAAAAGTGTGTGTAAAACATAGATAGGAGTTCCCTCTCCTAAATGAACGGGACAGGAGTTTTAATGATAGCATCTTGGATCTAATCATTATAAGATTCTATCTATCGTCCAGGGAATAAGGGAAATACATGAAACCTCTATCTCCTCTTCGCTGCTGTCAGTGGTTTGGGTTTGTGGAATTGCGCATTCACACAGATACAAGGACACCTGCAGCAATCGCATGAGAATCCATGAACACCTCAATGGGGGAGCCATTTAGCACTGAAAAACACCAGAAACAAAAGATCTGTTCTTACTGAGTCTGCTGCTGCTGTCTGGCATTCTCATCCACGTGTATCTGGAAGGCAGGCTCTACTGGCACTGCAGCTGCTGCTGCCACCTCCTTTCTCTGAGGGGCCTGTGTATTAGCAAATCAGACAATGCAAACTTTTCAAAACTAAGTTCATAACAATGGAACCACACAAACTTAGCAACTATAACCCATTAGAGATTGTCATCGGTCATCACTGCTGCTACACATATTTCTAAAAGGTCTGTCCATTTTTAAATAAAAGATTCTTTTTTTAAAAGATAATATAAGTACACAGCAGACCTTAAACTGTAACATACAATAATTATTATAGTCAAAAGGTATGCACTAGACTTTATAACAAAACAAAACTATTATTCATCTAGATTAGTGCATATTGTCCAAAACATCAGGATATGCATACGTTCTTATGCACAAACCAGACTTGCCTACCTGAAAAACTTGTTGACAGTACTCCAGGCAACTCAAAACTAGATTTTGGAAGCTTTGACAAGATGTTTACATAACAGACTTTTTGTCTTCTTGTAAACCCTTAATACTGACACTGTGCACAAAATGTACTGAAATACCTATATAGAAATGCATGTAAAGTAAAGTATAACTATGAAAGGACAGTACAAGTGGACAGTTCAGCTCAACGTTTTTGTAGAAAAGGGCAGATACAACCGTCTTGTACATAAACAACACATCACATATACTTCAGGTTACAATGTATGCATTTATTTGGCACCAGTGCCTTCTGTCTGCATTTGCCAAAAGGCTTTTGATGGATTTATGGCCTTTAGCAACTACCTCAAACTTTTCATGCTATTCTGATGATACGCACTTTCGCAGTAGCGACGACCGCCATGTGCAACGGTAAAGTCGATTTTGCACAAAATGCATCTTGCAAACTCTGGCCCTTTGGGAGATGTAGTCAGACAAGGCCACTTTCAGACAAGGCCACTTTTCATTGTAGACTATCAAAAAAGCTTTCTTTCTGGCCTTCTATTTAGCTTTTGGTTCATCTTTATTCGGATCGGGATGGCCGTGCTTCATTTTTCAAGCTAGTATACGACCAGTGATCGTCCTAGGGATTTGCAAAACCGGTACGACGTCACAGTAAACAAACCCACTCGAACGCAAACCGGTAGGCCAGTCACAGAAACCGGTATGACCCATAGCAAAGCTTAATAATGCGTCACTATTTTTGCAACCGAAAATCTGCCGACGAATGCAGTGATTAATTTATTACTCATCGTAAAGCCTACTAACTATAACTGAAACGATGTTTGCCAAAAATAAAAGTGAAAAAAATAGATTTTTGCTTCTTCATTATTACTAGCCTATCTGCCACTGTCGCAATACATACTGACGAGCACGAGGAAAGAAAAAAATCGAAAAGTGCGCGAATTTAATTTATCTGTATTCACGATAGCAGGGCTAGAAATTAAATTTTTTCTTTGGGGGCCACCGGGCCCCTTGATTGAAAAATTTGAGGGCCCACAAGCAACTTTCGGGGCCCAACTTGAAAAATAATGCAAACCAAAAAAAAAAAAGAATTATTGACAATATAAT
The DNA here is from genome assembly GCA_036898135.1 of Oncomelania hupensis. Classification (NCBI taxonomy): domain Eukaryota; kingdom Metazoa; phylum Mollusca; class Gastropoda; order Littorinimorpha; family Pomatiopsidae; genus Oncomelania; species Oncomelania hupensis. The sequence goes on from CM072512.1 coordinate 119,740,779, forward strand.
AAGTAGAAAATCCTTATCGGGAAGAGAGGGGACTATAAACTGATTAACATAACATAAGTAGAAAGTACAATTTGTCTGATAATCTAAAATAAAAACAATTGAATTTCCAATTTTGCTGAGTGATGTCATTTTTATTTGCCTTTTCTTTCACTTTCAAACATTACCAACAAAAAAGGGGAAAACACACACACACATTCAGTGACACACATATTCCAGTGACTAGTGAGCCTGAAATGGCCATTAAACAAAATAGAAAAAAGTTTCAGTTTTGTGACTGAGTATTGCACAATACACATCATTAAATTTTTAATATGAGTAACCTAACAAAAAATCTTACCTCAATGCACAAAAGTTCAAAACAAAACCATGAAAGGGAACTAAACTTAACAGTACTCTTCCTCGTTCACTTCAAGGCCATGCCACGGAAATCTTTTTTTCCACCCTTCATTGTAGTTCCCCGCCGGGACTGTGCCATGTCCATCGTCTGGATTTTTTGTGGAGACCAAGCGTGTTTGCCAGTACCAGATTGTTGTATCTGGCAAACTCCAATAGCCTCAGACCCCTGTCATTTGTCTCGTTGTTGCAGTGGGGTCCGCATGTGTCTCCCCAGTTGTGGTGCGCATCTTGGCCAACCTTGGCATTCCAGTCGCCTTGCACTATGACTATGTCCTTCTTCGGCACTTGGTCAAGGACCGCCTGTATATTTTCATAAAAATCCTCCACTTCGCTGTCTTCATAGTCTGATGTTGGGGCATAGGCCTGGATGATGGTAATGTTGAAAGGGGTTGCTCTCAGACGGATGGTAATGAGTCTACTGGAGACTGGGCGGCAACCCATGACAGTGGCTAGAATGTTCTTGTGGACCAAGAATCCAACCCCGTGTTCGTGCCTGTCATCTCTACCGCTGAAATAGAGCTTGTGGCCTTTGTCAGTCGTTGTTTCACCTAGGCCTTTCCAGCGCAGTTCGCTGATACCTAGAACGTTCCATCGATAGTGGTCCAGCTCGTGGGCCAGTTCTTCTAATTTTCCTTCTGCAGTTAGGGTCCTGACATTCCAGGTTCCTATGACGATGTTGTTTCTCGTGCGGATCTTGCTAATTTGTCCATCAGTAGCATACTTTTCACCTCCGTCCTGGTGGCCAACGGAAGGCGCGGTCCTTGTGTAGCCGGGCGACGACCGATCCGGCATGGAATTAGTGGATAGCCTCATCATGTGTTGTGTCTTGGGCAAAAAAGACCTGGCAGGGCCCAATCCTCTCCAGGCTGTTGGCCACAGCCGAAATCCACGAATACAGTGTGGCTCGCCTTGGCCCTGAGCACGTGGTCGTTGAACCTGTAGTAACGTGAGGTTCCTCCGCCCTCGCCGGTGACTTCTGTGTAGAAGACTTTCGCCCAGTGATGCCGTGCTAACATCACCCCTGTTAGTCGCCTCTTACGACACGCCGGGAAACGTTGGGTCTATTCTATTTGCCCGAACCCACAGAGCAGACGATGGACATGGCACAGTCCCGGCGGGGAACATCACAACCAGATCGACTACATCATGGTCAAGAAACGCTTCAGATCAAGCATCAACATTGGCAGGACACGCACTTTTCCAGGAGCAGACATTGGAAGTGACCACGATCTCGTGATGATGTCTTTCCGGCTCCATTTGAAGAGAGTAAATACAGCAAAGTGCACTAGGCTGAAGTTCGACCTGGACAAACTGCAAGACCCGGAGGTGGCAAAAATATTTCAGGCCACAATTGGAGGGAAATTTGCACCACTGCTTATTTTGGGGGCAGGCGAAGTAGATGTCAACACCATGACCAATACCTTCAACTCAGCTGTAACAGATGCCGCCACTGAGATCCTTGGCAAGCACCGACCAAAGAAGAAGCCGTGGATCACACCTGAACTTTTGGATCTGTGTGATAAACGAAGAGAGTTAAAAAAGAAAAAGAACACCTCACAGGGAGCTGATGTCTACCGAAAAATCAACAATGACATCCGAAAAGGCATGCGCACAGCAAAGGAGAACTGGATAGAAGATCAATGCCAGGAAATAGAGAACAATCTGAACAAGAACAACAGCAAGAAGGCCTACCAGACTGTGAAGCGGCTGACAAGTGTTAAACAGCCCAAAGTCTCCACTATCCAAAGCAAGTCTGGCATTTGCCTTACAGAAGAACAAGAAGTCTTGGACAGATGGACAGAGTACTGCTCTGACCTTTACAACCATACACCAAATGGAGACCCATCAGTTCTAGCATGTCCCGAGAGCAGAGAAGAAGAAGAAATCCTCCCAATTCTCCGGGAAGAAGTTGAGGCAGCAGTGCAATCGCTGAAGAAAGGGAAGTCAGCGGGAGTGGACAACATACCAGCGGAACTGCTACAAGCAGGAGGAGAAGCGATGACTGATGCTCTCACCATTATCTGTAACAAGATCTGGCAGAGTGGGGAATGGCCTACACCATGGACCCAGTCGCTTGTCATCACTCTTCCCAAAAAAGGTAACCTTCAGGAGTGTGAAAATTACCGCACCATCAGCCTCATCAGCCATCCCAGCAAGGTCCTCCTGAAAATAATACTCAACAGGTTGAAACCACAAGCTGAACAAATCATAGCTGAAGAACAAGCAGGATTCATGGCAGGGCGAAGTACCACTGAACAGATTTTCAACCTCAGAATAATCTGTGAGAAATACCTACAGCACCAACAACATCTATATCATGTGTTCATAGACTTCAAGAAGGCATTTGACCGAGTCTGGCATGCAGCTCTATGGGCAACCATGAAAGTGTACAACATCAGCCCTAAAATTATAGAAGTCATCAAAAGCCCGTATGACAAGGCTACCAGTGCAGTCCTCCATAACAGCGTCATCGGGAACTGGTTCAGAACAACAATCGGTGTGCGTCAAGGATGCCTACTCTCTCCAACACTCTTCAACATCTTCCTAGAGCGCATCATGTCAGATGCTCTTGCAGATCACGAAGGCACAGTCAGCATAGGGGGCAGAGCAATCTCCAATCTTCGTTTTGCGGATGATATTGATGGATTGGCTGGAGAGGAACAAGAACTTGAACAGCTTGTACAGAGGCTTGACACCACCTCCAGAGCTTATGGAATGGAAATAAGTGCAGAGAAGACCAAAATGATGACCAACAACACCAATGGCATCAACACAGACATCAAAGTACAAGGCCAATCCCTCAACACAGTGCACAGCTTCAAATATTTAGGAGCCATTGTGTCAGACAATGGGTCTCGACAGGAAGTCCTCTCCAGGATCGCACAAACAACTGCTGCCCTGACAAGGTTGAAGCCCATTTGGAAAGACAGAACCATCAGTCTACATTCCAAAGTAAGACTGCTGCGCTCTCTGGTCATCTCCATCTTCCTATATGCTTGCGAAGCATGGACCCTCACAGCAGATCTCCAACGAAGAATACAAAGCATGGAGATGAGGTGCTACAGAAGACTTCTGTGCATTTCCTATACCCAACACATCACCAACGTTGAAGTCCGACAGACCATCACACAAGCCATTGGACAACACGATGACCTGCTCACAGTGGTGAAGAAACGGAAACTCCGATGGTATGGCCACGTCACCAGATCATCAGGCCTTGCAAAGACCATTCTGCAAGGCACAGTGCAAGGAGGTAGAAGAAGGGGGAGACCGAAAAAGAGGTGGGAGGACAACATTCGAGAATGGACTGGTTTGACACTGAGCGAAGCCATGAGGGCTGCTGAGGACAGAGAAAGATGGAGTATGCTGGTTAAGCGATCATCTGTGGTGCCCCTACGACCTTCGGGTTATGGGACAGGATAGGATAGGATAGGATCATTGTAGTTCCTTGATCTTTTTTCCTCTTCATACTTCTTTTTTCTCTCTTTTTCTTGTTCTTTCCTTTCGTCAACGTTTTCTTCTGGCGTCTTTCGCTTCCCAAAAATTGGAAAATACGCCATCGCCGATTGTTTTAGCAACTGTATGGCGACGATATATATTTCGTGCTTGCAAAGATGGACATTTTGCGCTTTATGTTGTGCCATAGCCTTTTGTTTATTATAGTAAAAAGATATTGAAGTGTATATTAAACGTTTGAGTGCAAAATTAAAGGGGTTTCGCTTCTTTTCTGGTTCTTTTTTCTGTCCAAATTTAGGGCACCGGTGTGTGTTGCTTCCCTTGGCCCAAATACGAAACTGCAGAGTAGAGCTAGCTGTAGCAGACGAATTATTTTGCGGGCCAAGCGGGCCCTTCGTTTTTCAACTTTCCGAGCCCGAAATCAACTTTGCGGGTTTTTGGCCCCGGGCCCCCGCTAATTTCGAGCCCTGGATAGCCTTGCACCACCAATGTTATATCATTCTGTATTAATTACCTCAAAGAATATGGCAAGGCTACTGAACGCATTCGCAGGCCTCTTGTCTACACTCCCTAAACACATAATCAGCATGGCTGGCTGGCTGTCTCTCTCTCTCTTCATTTCTCTTGTTTTTCTTTCTCTTTTCCTTTATTTTTGAAACCAGTCAAACAAAATAAAAACCGGTAGGCTCTGATTTTTCAACAGGTATTTTTATTCTCAAACCGGTAAAATACCGGTAATTTCCGGTTAAATCCATCCCTGTATGACACTTAGCAAAATGGAGGAAATCGGAACACAAATATGGCGAACTTACGATATGTGCGCATACGCCCCCTCGGTAAGGGAAGTACACATCTGCTTGGAAATTCAGGTCTTTGTTTCTTGGGTCCTGTTGTGTACGCATAAAAATAATATCCAGGAATTGCAGTTGATCTGCACTGAACTGAAATAAACACAGACTTAGCACAACTCCCGTTGTGTGTTTAGAACACTGTAACTAGGTTAGAAGTGACGTCATTACTGGTCCTGCCACAGGCCAGTGATAGTCTGCATTAAATACTGTACCAGTAACTTTTTAACTTCTGGTGTGTGTGGGTGTGTGTGCGTGTGTGTTTGTGTGTGCGCGTGCGGGTGTGTGTGTGTGTGTGTGTGTGTAGGTGGGTGTTTTGTGTTAGGGGTTAGAAAGTAGGATGCATGACTTTTATTATTTCATAAGCTACATTCATGTTGTGTACACCTGCTTTTATGTTCTTTGGGGTGTATTGTTTTAATCCCTGAAGTCTGTTGTGTTTTATTGCTTTTGTGCCGTTGTTTTGATGAAGTGTACGCCGCACACACATTTCCTTGTGTTTTCATGGGGACAATAAAGATAAAGATTCTGATTCTGACATCTCTAAATCAGAAGAAAATAAATTATAAAAAAAAATAAAACTTGACAGCATTTTCTGCAAGCTGACCAGACGATTGTATGAATATGGCGAACGAACCTATGTAGGCAAGTCTGGCAAACACATACTCATTTGATTACCAAACACATGGACTTGCTAATACAACACAAACACAATCACTGATCACTACAAATAATAACAATGTTTACTGAACGCCATCAACTGACCTTGACTTTGGACCAGGGACCAGGTGCCAGCTCGTTCTCTCTGGCCAGCTGCTCCCTGGTGGGGATGGTTTTCCATTGACCAGTCTGCTGAGGGACCGAGATAGGAGCGTTCTCATCCTGGAACACCTGGAAGCCTTGCCCCATCTGTTGCCGGGGGGGAGGCAAGTGGCCTGTGCCCATGGGGCGAGGAGGACCTGTGGGAACATTGTGTGATAGTTTAGTAACACCATTTTCAGTTGGATAGTGTAATGTTTGTTGCATTAACTCTCTTCTTTATTTCCTACTTTCTTCTTTCCTTCTTAAGCAGCGGACTACAAGTACAACGTGTAACAGCAAAGTGGAAATCATTACCAAAAGGCTTCATCTTCTAAAAGACACTGCGAAAGTATTCATGTGAAGCTGCTTTATAATAAATCCACAGAAAACACCAAAACTACAATTTTTTTTAACAAGTTTATTCTTCAGTCTTGCAACAAAATTGTGGGTGCGAGTTTGATAAGCAATGAGTATTTGTGTGTAATATTTGATGTGCAATGAGTATTTCTATTGACATAGAAGCTTATGCAGAGCCATACATCGTTATCATCATTATCATATGCAATCAGCAAACTATCGTTCATTGTGAGCTGTGGGTTCTTCCTGAAGGGAAAATGAAACAAAACATAAGTAGAAAGATCAATTAACTTAAATAAAATACAGCACTTAACTGAAAAGAAATATGCAACTTCTGGAGCCAATGTGGACAATCAAACACTCAAATTACACACATTAAAAAACTATCATCACATTTTCAAACACAACAAAGAATGTGAAAAATTTGAAACGATATAACTTAAACTTATAACATTTATTTTTTTATGATTACAGGATGTGAGCACAAAAGACTGCAGTATTACCTAGCTTAACTGCCCCAGTTCTGGTTGTGCCAACCCGATTCTTCTTGTCTGCCTTCAGTCGACCAAGCACACTTCTTTGATCCTCTTCTGTCTGAAACACCTCCTCTTCTTCACGGGACTGAAGGGTGAGGCCTCGGCCCACTCTCATTTGAAACTCACTGAACAAATAAAAGATCCATTCATTTTTTTGTTAGCAAAATGTAAGTTTTAAGTTTTCAAGTAAAAAATGTGAGCAAACACATAGATCAGGGGTGGCGCCAGAACATTCAGTTTTCTTGAGGCACACAGGAATACAGGACTATTTCGTCCACTGTAATGGCAACGTATATCCACAATCAAAAGAACGAGTATTTGTACAAACATTTTCCATCAAGCGCTACCCTCGACAGTTGCATAAACGACTCAGTTTACAAATTTAGATTTGGAAAGGATTCTGGAGTGTTGAACCAAGAAAATAAAAAAGAAATTATAAGAAAGAAAATTCAAGAAAAAAATAAATGAACCTACAAACCTGTGCTTTTGTTTGAGTTCATCAAGAGGCTGAGCGCCCCTAGCAATGCCCTCTATGTAGATAGTGTCTGCTTTCTTGGTGTTGCCCAATCGCTCCAGGAAATTGGCCCACTCTTCATACAGCAGTGACACCCCACAACCGATCTTCTGGTCAAACATGAACTTGTACATTTCTATCGGATCATCTAGGAAGCTTGCCTGCAACATAAAACACAATTCAAATGTTAAAAACATAGCGTACATCTGTGTCATCTAATTAACAATGAATCTGTGGAGAAAATCAAAATGTAAATAAAAACAAACAAACAAGACATTTAAACCTAACAATTGAATACAATTCTCCTATCATCTGGCAAATGACAGGCATTTTGTGCATTTACAAAGAGTCAGAACCAGTTTCTTCAAGAAGAACAGGCAAAACAAGATCTTTTACACTATCAGCTGACGCAGTAGGCTCAGCGCCCTATGTTATGACAAAACGAGTGAATTTTAAGCGTTCAATGTAAAGCCATAACATTGCAGCCAGTGCAGGCAATGGTTTGAAGCCCAATGACGGCCTAAGTCCCCACCCCCCCCCCCCCCCCCCCCCCCCCCCCCCCCCCCCCCCAAAAAAGTTAAATTTTAAAAAAATGACCATGAGTCCCAGGCGCACTGGTGTACTCAGCAGCGAAAACAGTGGATGCCTAGAATGTCAACATCGAAGTCCAAACGGTCAGTGGTTTAAAGCTGACCGACGACCTCGAGTGCCGCAAAGACTATGCACCCAAAGCCTGCAAGTGGGCGCCTCGGGCAGTATCAGTTAGCTCCTGTTTCTGCCAGCTCCTTGAGCAGCTTATGAGATAAGAACGGTAAAATCAAACAAAAGAACTTACAAATTTGATCCAGATGTGGACAAATCTTGGGTCGTCTTTGTAGCCATCATGATGTTTAAAATGTGTCAAGCAGCGCTGCAGCAACTCCATCAGGTTCCCATCTTTGCCGCCCCTTGGAAAGTGCTGCTCTGTCCATTTTATGTAACTGCAATAAAATATTCCTTTTGCATAACTAATGATACCAAATCTATCACTGCAGACAAACACTTAAAATATAGACATGATGTGGAAAAAAACACCACCACAATTATTAGACACAACTCCAATTTTACTCATGTCCTAGCATCCAAAGATAACTTTGTTCTCATATGATCCTGATTCAGTGATTACAAATTATTACAAATATTTGAATGCTATAACAATACACATACCTGTCCCACACTTCCAAAGGGTCATCTCCGTCATACATTCGCAATGCCTTTTCAAATTCACTGAAATCAAATTTATCATAATTTTATTATTTATACAACGTGTACACTCTCATAGTTGCCCACAGAGCGGCATGCCAGACTCGGTCAAACGCCTTCTTAAAGTCTACGAACACATGCAGGGTTCGTACAGACTTTTAAGCCTTAAAATTCAAAGACTTAAAAGACTTTTCAAAGACCTTCTAAAAGAAATCAAGAGCAAAATACAAAACTACAAATGTCGAGTAACAGCACTGACATGGAAAAATTTCTTCTGGAGTTAGTCAATTTAATCAAATTCAAAACAGTACCTGAATGTGCCTTGTGGTGAGCACGTTTTAGACTTGTAATACAAATGTCAATAAACAAATGGTCAGTCGCAAACACTATTGGTTGAACATGTGTTTTTTCTCCTTCTCTTTGTGTTGTTGTAAGTGTTCAACCCATTGGATTGCATTCATTTTGATCTGGAGAATGGGTTAGCAACAGAAAGAAAACACTTTAAAAAAAAAAAGCTAGCCTAAAAAGTAAAATTTAGATTGACCTTGCAGTAACAGCACATCAAGCTCCTTCAATGATGAACATTTCTTTTTCTTGGACACCCTTTCGGATGGCATTAGACTCTGCCAATAGTCCCAGGCAGCCATGTTTCTCTACATTCAGTACTTTTTTTGTCTGCAGACTCGCACTGAGTCGATGTCAAACTGAAGTCTGCGTTGTTTGGCCCTCAGAAATTTTAAATATTATTGACTCTTGTGGTATGCCCATATTATTATTATATGAAGATGAGTAAGAATTGCCCACCTCTGCTATAATTTTTCTTCCATTTAAGAAATCTTTAATATACTTACAACTTTTTTTTCCAGCTCTAATGATTGGATTGAACAAACACAAATATGGGATTGTTGCAAATAAATACTTTACTTTGCTTTGACAGTTTTCCCAAACTTTCAAAGACCAAAGTCAGTTTTTAAAGACTTATAAAGACTTCAAAAGGCAATGCAATTTTTTCCAAATATTCAAAGACCTTTAAAGTTTAAAGACCGCGCGAACCCTGACATGATATAGATGTTGTATGAAGGTATTTCTCGCAGATTATTGAATTTATTCTGTGGTTGAAAATCTGTTCAGTGGTACTTTGCCCTGCCCTGAATCCTGCTTGTTCTTCAGCTATGATTTGTTCAGGTTGGGGTTTCAACCTGTCGAGTATGATTTTCAGGAGGACCTTGCTGACAAGGCTGATGAGGCTGATGGTGCGGTAATTTTCACACTCCTGAAGGTTACCCTTTCTTTTAGAAGAGTGATGACAAGCGACGGGATCCATGGTGTAGGCCACTCCCCACTCTGCCATATCTTGTTACAGATAATGGTGAGTGCGTCAATAATCGTTTCTCTTGCTTGAAGCAGTTCCGCGGGTATGTTGTCCACTCCCGCTGATATCCCTTTGTTCAGTGATTGCACTGCTGCCTCAATTTCTTCTCGGAGAATTGGGAGGATTTCTTCTTCTCCTCTGTTCTGGGAACATGCTAGAACTGATGAGTCTCCGTTTGCCCCTAAAATTATTGAAGTCCTCAAAGGCCTGTATGACAAGGCTACCAGTGCAGTCCTCCATAACAGCACCATCGGAAACAGGTTAAAAAACCCATGTCAGATGCCCTTGCAGATCATCAAGGCACAGTCAGCAATCTCCAACCTTCGTTTTGCGGATGGCATTGATGGATTGGCTGGAGAGGAACAAGAACTTGAACAGCTGGTACAGAGGCTTGACACCAAGGGCAGAGAAGACCAAAATGATGACCAATGACATCAAAGTCCAAGGCCAATCCCTCAACACAGTGCATAGCTTCAAATATTTAGGAGGTCCCGACAGGAAGTCCTCTCCAGGATCGCACAAACAACTGCTGCCCTGACAAGGTTGAAGCCCATTATTTGGAAAGACAGGACCATCAGTCTATATTCCAAAGACAGACTGCTGCGCTCCCTTGTCATCTCCACAGACCTGTGCACATCTACGGATTTTCCATATTTTCTCCGATTTTCATGAGCAGAATACGGATTACTTATTAAAATTCTATTAAAATTCCGAAATTCTGATTTTTTTACTTGAACTGTCGTTACAGCTTGCTACTGAAAATTTTTAAAAACTACTTAAATTTGGTTTGTTTGCTACTGATGAGCATTTTGAGTGTGCCCAGGTCTGTCTCCATCTTCCTATATGCTTGTGAAACATGGACCCTCACAGCAGATCTACAACGAAGAATACAAAGCATGCAGATGAGGTGCTACAAAAGTCTTCTTGGCATTTCCTATATTCAGCACATCACCAACGACGAAGTCTGACAGACCATCACACAAGCCATTCTATTCTATTCTATTCTGTCCCATAACCCGAAGGTCGTAGGGGCACCACAGATGATCGTTTAACCAGCATACTCCATCTTTGTCCTCAGCAGCCCTCATGGCTTCGCTCAGTGTCAAACCAGTCCATTCTCGAATGTTGTCCTCCCACCTCTTTTTCGGTCTCCCCCTTCTTCTACCTCCTTGCACTGTGCCTTGCAGAATGGTCTTTGCAAGGCCTGATGGAGCCACAGTGCAGAGAATCAGCGCACACTACTATTGGCCAGGAATCACGGAGGATGTCAAGCGCTACGTGAAATCTTGCCACCAATGTCAACGATATTCCCCGCGACATCATACCGTACCAGTTACCTTAGGACCATCGGTAGTAGTCGGCGTGCCATTCCAGCAAGTCTCAGTAGACATAGTAGGACCACTGCCCATGACCAAGAAGCGGAACAGATTTCTACTCACACTCGTCGACGCATGTACGATGTGGTGCGAAGCAGTCCCGTTGCCAGCGATCGACACCAAGAAGATCGCAGATGCACTCATCGCCATCTTTACCAGAGTCGGATTCCCGGACAGCATTAGAACGGACAACGGATCTCAGTTCACCGGCCGCCTGATGCAAGACGTGTTCGAGTTGATACAAGTTCATCACATTCGCACACCACCATACCACCCAGCCAGCAACGGACAAGTAGAAAGACTGAATGGAACCCTTCTCACCATACTCAGGAAAGTCGCCGACGACAATCCAGAAGCGTGGGACACCTACGTGAATGCGGCACTGTTCGCATACCAAGAAACGCCCCATGCAGCCACAGGCTACACCCCGTCAACCTTGCTATTCGGCAGACCTCTAGCAGGACCGCTAGAAGCCCTACGCAGAAGTTGGACGGAAGCCAAGATAGACGACACACCAAGAGGTGCCACCAAGTACGTCGCAGACCTGCAGGAAACCCTCAAAGCAACGTGGAAGAAAGCTGGTGAAGCACTGAAGAAGGCAAGAGCCCGTCAGGCGAAGTACTACAACCGCCACGCGAAGGACAGAGAACTGCAAGTCGGCGATCAAGTGCTACTCTTACTTCCAAGTGGCACCAACAAGCTGGACATCGCTTGGAGAGGACCGTACCGGGTGACTGCCAAGAAATCCAGGACAGTCTACCAAGTAGAGGTGAACGGGAGAGCCCGATACCACCACATCAATCTCCTCAAGAAATACACGGACCGACCAGCGACTCCCAGCACTCACAACTTGTTAGCCATCGCCATCGCGGAAGAAGGAGAAAGCATGGAGACCAATGCAGTAGAGTATCCCCTGCACTCCAAAGAAACCTACAAAGACGTGATACTCAACGGAGACCTAGCCGCTACCCAGCGACAGCAAGTACTACAGGTCATTCGACAACATCAGACTGTGCTCACAGACCGACCAGGGAGGACAGACCTCGTCGAAGTAACCTTAACGGTGACCGACCCCACACCCGTCCGCCAGAAGCTCTACCCGATGCCACTGTCTCAGCAGCGAGCCATCAAGGAAGAGATAGACACCTTACTGGCAGCCGGAATCATCTCAGAGTCTACTTCACCCTACAGCGCAGGCACGGTATTGTTGCGAAAACCCAACGGAGAGCATCGACTGTGCATCGACTTCAGACTCCTGAATGCGGTAACGCAGTTCCAGCCAGAGCCACTCCCGGACCAGACCGACCTATTTGCCAAGCTACAGCGAGCGAAGTACTTCTCACGCATCGACCTCAGCAAAGGATACTACCAGATACCAGTGCAACCGCAAGTCCGAAAGTACCTAGCTTTCAGCACTATGGAAGGACACTTCGAATTCAACGTACTTCCATTCGGACTCCACAACGCACCCAGCATCTTCAGCGCCATGATGCGAAAACTCCTGGCACCCCTGAGCAGCGAGCACCTACACTCGTTTATGGACGACATCCTCATCGCAACACCTACGTGGGAGGAACATGTCACGCTCCTACAACAACTACTCGCACGCCTCAGAGACACAGGATTGACGGCAAGACCCACCAAATGTCAGATTGGATTCACAGAACTAGAATTTCTGGGACACACCATCAGTCAAGGAAGCCTGCGACCGGTAGAAAAGACAGTGAAACGCCTACTCGACGCTCCTAGGCCCAAGACCAAGAAGGAAGTGCAGTCGTTTCTAGGACTCTGCGGCTTCTACCAGAAGTTCATCCCCAACTACAACAGCATCGCCGTACCACTGACAAATGGAACCCGGAAAATCGCCCCGGACAAAGTAGTATGGACAGCCGAATGCGAGACAGCATTCCAAACACTCAAGGACAGAATGACATCGGCGCCAGTACTCCACCTACCCGATTTGACTCAGCCATTCGTTCTTCGCACCGACGCAAGCGACTTAGGCCTCGGAGCAGTACTGCTACAGCGCGACCCCAAGAATGCAGAGACGCTTTTCCCTGTCGCCTACGCCAGCAGAAAATTGAGACCCGCCGAGACCCACTACGCCACGTCGGAGAAAGAATGCCTTGGACTAGTCTGGGCCATACAGAAATTCCAACTCTACCTGTATGGGACCCACTTCACAGTTCAGGTGGACCACCAACCACTATCGTTCCTGGCAGCCTCCAAGTCTTTGAACTCTCGCCTGATGCGATGGGCACTCACCCTTCAGGCATACTCATTCCAGATCGAGTACATCCCCGGCAAAGAGAACCACGGAGCCGACTACCTCAGTCGCCATCTCGTGGAGGACACAGCAGCTGTCGCCCACCCAACACAACTAAGGGCCACAGCACCAGAATTCGTCCCCGCCCAGTAATACCCTGTCACTAGTGTCCATAGCTACCTGGCACAGCATTGCAGCTCAGGTAGAGCAACTTAATTAGTTTGTAAATAGGACCCTAGGATAGTGCAGTGTTAAAACTAGGCTCTGTAGTAGAAAAAGGTCGAATCCAGTAGTCATCGCCTTTTTTCAGTTGAGGGAGCCTGTCACGAACTGGCTAGTATTAACTCTGCTTGTTGACTATTTAGCCATGTGTAGTCTTTGTAACAGTAGAGAAGTTAGACTATTACACAGCAGCAATTAAATTACACAGCAGACCACACACCGCGAGCCCGACCCACGCTAGCGCAGTGAGTCAGCACTTGAGCTTTGAATCGGACCGTTTTAACCAATCAGAGCAGGCTCAGTGGGTAGAGCAGTTTTGACTGTGTCAGAGCCTAACACAGTTTGAATCAGTCGTGTGTGAGACGAGGAAGAAGTAACATCTACTTAGCTAGCAGAGAACTATCTTCACTCATAGACCAGGAAGCAGGACTTAGGAATCTTAGAATTCTCTCAAGTCATCACGGGCCTGAACTTGTCAAACAGGTAAATGAACACCCTTCTGTTTCTTCGTGATAATGATATATTTATATTATTGTTGAAATTATGTTTGTGGAATTTGCTATGCATAAATGTGAATTGTTAATCCGAATTTGCGTGACCATGTGGAAACGCCGAACACGTGGCGAAACACGACCGGTTGCGCCGCCATGTTGTATGCCGTACGGAACCACTGTTGTTTAACTTATATGTATGTTTGCAGACCAGTGGCTGTACCACTGAATGTTTATATTATTATTAATTCTGTATGTGTATAGTTAGACACGATTTATATTTATGTATGTATAGGAATTTAGAGTGAGATTCCAGTGGAACCCGGAAGTAGCAGAATGTTCGTCGCTTATGTATAGAGATGTGGAGCTATCACTGAGGGCTACTTGGCTTTCAGTGAGACGCTCTGCACAAACCGATTATTCAGGGTTGTGCAGAATTTCGTCTCTTATATTACAGACGAGCAGGCGAGCTATCCCGAGCTATCCTGTGCACCCCACTCCACAGAAACGACTAGTTGGTCGAGGAGACTCTACCGCACAAGACGGAAGGAGCTACCCGAAGAAACACCCTGTCAGACCCCACAGCGTGGCAAGGGAACCCAACTACACAACGACAAAGGTGTACCAGAAGCTACCTCACAGAAGGACTTCGAACACCCCACACATGAGTTAAGTGCATAAGGCGAAGGTGCACTTAAACTGATCATAACAGGACCACAGTAGTCCAACTCTTCAGAAACTGTAAAACGGACCACAGTAGTTCAAATCTACATGAAATATTATAGCAAGTGCCCGAGGAAGATATAACAGCTGCCTAGACTATCAGCGATCGAACTATTAGCAGTGACTGAGACTTTTTAAGTTAGATTAGTACTTAGAGAATCTTGTATAGAGTAGAAGAAATAAATGTGTGATTTTAACTGTTATCAAGTGGCTGGACTACATATGATTCATAGCCGTGTGAAAGCTAGTGTGACAGTAATCTTTTACCATTGTTCTATCTATTTCTGTACCCCAACCTTAACACAGAACGAGCTAAACAAATAAATTTATTAAAGTAATTCATAGGGTGACTTACTAGCAGTTCCCACCGAATAAACGTGAGGGTCCATAATTCCATTGTGCAGAGCCCATAAACCCCACGTGACAATGCTAAATCACTCAATGTGTTCAAGAATAGTCTGGACAAGAATAGTCTAGTCTGGAATAGTCTGGACAAGTTATGGATATAATTATCATCTACTCCACCAATTTGGAGTCTAAAAAAATCTAAATTGGCAGGCACTGAGGCCAAGGGTTTGGGTCTTGGGACCCTCCTCAAGATTGATTAATCATAATCATTATGAGGACCAAAGTTAGCCTGCATGCCGAACTATGCTATGCTAATATTTCGTTAATTTTATTGGGGTTTGGGTTAGAGCTAAGTTAGCTAATGGCCTGTCTTAAAAGATTTCTTGAAGGTTTGGGGAGGTTCTAAAACATGTTTTTGAAGTTCTCAGATTCCGAACGTAGGTTGCTAAACCTTTTGTTTTGGGCAAAAAAATGTTCAGGAACCAGGCTATGTTCGGGATCTGAGATCCTTAAAAAAAAAAAAGAAAAAAAAAGTATTTGAACCTCCCCGAACCTTCCAATTAAGAAAGGCCATTACCCAAACTCTAAATCTCTTCTAAGATTACATGAATTTTTATGGGATGCTGATCTCGATGTCTGCCGAAAAGGGATGAAAGACCATGAAAGTTTTGCGGTGGCAAAAAAGAAGAAAAATGAAGTAGCCAGGCATCGACTTACTCTCTTTGCTCTTTGATCAATTGCAGATCCATGGGATTATGTTGGAGTGCTGAAGTCAAAGACGACACTTTTCGACCTTGTCGGAGAGGTTGAACATTCTCCTTACTCAGTTCCCATTCGTTCGAGCTATCCATTGTAATTATGTAAACCCAAAACGCTAATAATTTGTTCTGTTACCCGAAAGCGCTCGGAGCAACGCGATCGACGATCAAATTTGAAACAACCGCTTTACGCATGCGCAATATTTATAGTTGTTTTAAGTATTACCTCCCTTGAAGTCATAGGCACCTGAAAAGAACAATTTTGAGTGAGGGAGAAGGCCTCGTATAGTCTAATCTACTCTATGTTCATAATGAACGCTTCTGTTCGACTCTGAAGATTAATAGCTTGTTCGTCGTTCCACGGAAATGCGTGGTAAATGCCTGACTTGTAGAAACTGCTGCTTTCACTGTCAGCACAACCCTTGTATTTAATCTATACTTTTTTTGTGTGCGTTCCGTTAGTGATTCATTGCTTACAGGGTCCAGCGGACTGCAAGAGAGCCGAATCAGGACCACAAAATCAATACCACAACTTGGGTGAAAGAGTGTGTGTGTGCAGAGAGAGAGAGAGAGAGAGAGAGAGAGAGAGAGAGACTTGTACCCCGCACAGAAGTAGTCCCAGGCCTATCCGACCACTGCATCCCATACTGCGAATTCTCCCTGACCCCACACAAGAAGCGCCAGGCCCCTCGCCAGATTGCTCTGTACTCCAAAGCGCACTGGGAGAACCTGAAGACGGCTGCAAGGGAAATCAGCGCTATAGTGCAGGAGATGCAGGCCACAGCATCACTAGAGGAGCTCTGGACTACTTTCAAGCAGGGCCTGCTTAAAGCAGCAGAGGAGCACATTCCACACAAGCTCGCACGCAAGAAGGTCAACCACCCATGGGTCACTCAAGACATCAGACGACTCATCAACCGCCGAATCAGACTCTACCGGCGAATGAAGAAAACTGGCTCAGAAGAACTCCGAGCACAGGTGAAAGAACTGAAGCGCACCATACAACGACGTACAGATGCGGCGAGGCTACTGGAACTACCTCAACGGTATCTTCTTGGGTGATGACAACCCGGACCAGGCGGGCAAAAACAAACGCTTCTGGACTTATATTAAGAACCAGAGGTCTTCAAATGTGGGAGTCGCACCAATCAAGAAGGACGGCCAGATCACTTCAGACCCAGAGGCCCAAGCCACCATTCTGATTGAGCAGTTCCAGTCCGTCTTCGGTGATGGCGCTTCATACACTGAGGAGCAGTTCACCCTCAGGACGGGCATGACCAGCCAAGACGTCCCAGCCATGCCAAACATCACCATCACGGAATATGGGGTTTGGAAGCTGATGACAAACCTTAACCCCAACAAAGCTACTGGCCCAGACGGAATCAGCCCGCGCCTACTCAGAGAGCTGGCGGCAGAACTGGCTCCAGCGCTGACGGCGATTTTCCGGTCCTCCCTGTCTTCAGGCGAGATACCATCAGACTGGAGGGCTGCACACGTCACACCGATTTTCAAGAAGGGCGAACAATACAATCCTGCCAACTACAGACCAGTATCCCTGACATGTGTGGCCTGTAAACTTATGGAGCACATAGTCGTCTGCGCCGTCATGCACCACTTCGACACCAACAACACCCTTCACGACAACCTACATGGCTTCCGAAGAGGGCGGTCGTGTGAGACCCAACTCCTGGAGTTTGTTGAGGAGCTTTCGTGCAACATGGAAGGCGGACAGCAGACGGACGTCCTAATCATGGACTTCGCAAAGGCATTTGACCGAGTCAACCACAGTCTGTTGGTCCACAAACTCCACTGCTACGGCATCCAAGACACGGTGCTCACATGGATCGCCAGCTTCCTTAGCGACAGGCGCCAGGCTGTGGTGGTCGACAGCAGCTGCTCTTCCTTTGTCAGTGTGCGATCTGGGGTCCCCCAAGACTTGGTGCTGGGGCCATGCTTATTCCTGGCCTACATCAACGATCTACCGGACCGACTGACTGCACTGACACTGTTCGCAGATGACACAGCTGTATACAGAGTGGTAACTAGCAACCAAGAGCAAGCCCAGCTACAGCAAGACCTCCAGCGCCTTGAGCAATGGGAGAAGAGCTGGGACATGCAGTTCCACCCTGACAAGTGCACAACTCTGCCAGTCACGAGGAGCAGACGTCCCCTACAGTCTAGTTACACCCTACACGGTCACACCCTTGAGTCAGTCTCTGAGGCCAAGTACCTTGGGGTGACCCTCCGCAACAACCTTACCTGGGACGCACATGTCAGCAGCATCGCCAACAAGGCCAGTAAGACACTAGGCTTCCTGAGAAGGAATCTCAAGGTGAGCTCTACGGCCATCAATTAAGGAGCGAGCTTACATGACCTACCTGCGTCCTATCCTGGAATACGCAGCATCTGTTTGGGACCCTCACACCCAGAAAGGCATCGACAGGCTTGAAGCAGTTCAGAGAAGCGCCGCCCTGTTTGCTACTAACCGCTATCACAACACATCGAGTGTTAGGGACATGCTGGAGTCACTGGGGTGGCCGTCCCTGGAGGATCGACGTCGCACTGCACGCCTTCAGATGCTGTGCAAGATCACTAGTGGCACTGCGAACTGTCCCATCATCAATGGGAAAGTGGAACAGGCAATATCGCGCCAACGCCGCAGCCACAGCAAGCAGTACAAACAAGTCTCATGCAGGACCCAATATAGAGCCGCCTCTTTTCTGCCACGAACCATAAAGGACTGGAATGCCCTCAACAGTGAGGCACTGGAGGCTCTGGCTGCTGACGCCTTGGTTTCTCGAGTCTCCCAATAAAGCCCTCCAGTTCCCCCCCCCCCCACCCTCCCGCCATCCCCCCGAGTCTCCTTACCCAGCATTTCCCCCCTTCACTCACATTTCCTATGTAGCGACACGATTTAAATGTTACTAGCTCCGTATCCGTACTTGACATGCATACAAAACCTTCCTCTCAAGTGCCATAATGATCAACACGATTGATTGTGGGCGTATACGGCAAGGCAAGACAAGACAAGAAGAGAGAGAGAGAGAGAGAGAGAGAGAGAGAGAGAGAGAGAGAGAGAGAGAGAGAGAGAGAGAGAGAGAGAGAGAGAGAGAACACAAACATTTAAAACTAAACAAGATTTTTTTTTCATTAATTATATTTTTCTGAAAACGACTCTGTTCATTAATTCAAAACAACATACTTTAGGGAACTCACTAATAATACATGATTGATTTATTTATTGTTGCTTTAGGTCCAGCGGACTCCTCCGAGCCAAATCAGGACCGGACAACCCCCGATCCGCATAAAAGATCTGCTGAAACAACCCTAGTGGGAAAATTGAACGCCCTCCACCGGCCAGTCACTTTACAATAAAGACATCCCACGCGGGGGACGGCTGAGGGTTTACCTCAACTACGCGAACCCCCGGTTACAAAAACAAAATAGAATACAACCATCATTACAAATCATCAACGAAACATGTACATATAAAATGCCTATATTGCTAAATACTAACATCATAGGAAGCCCTAGTGACCACCCAGCAGAAAGCGTCCAACACTCCCAAGCTGATCCAACAGACCTCATACACAAACAAGGAGTCTTGTCCAGGAAGAGTTTTCAAGAAAAAAGGTAGGTCATTGATCTAGCGAAGAAGAAGATAGTATAGCAGAGTGATAGGACAGAGCAGGAATGGGAAAGAGTATATGAGGAAGATAGCAACAGTGGGAATTTAAAGCACTAAATTTCCATAAAGTGGGGATACTATTTATACTGAAACCCCCGGCACTCCAACGGGGGTACTGTTGCCGCAGTGAATCTGTCATGCCTACAAAGGCAAGACAGGTTTTCAACTGGGGCTTTCACTGTTCCCTTTATAGGTTAGAACAATCTACAGTGGCAAGATTGCTCATGACCCCAAGGGGTACTAATAATACATAAGGTGGGGATCATTTGCAAACACAACGTGCGCAAGACAACAAGATCAACGGATCTGAGACAGGGTATGTGGGGAAAAAAGAGTTATTTAAAACACAAACCAGGATTTATGTATGATCCATCTTTAAATTTACATTTAAAACAACAACAAAAACAAACAATTCAGAAGAGTCAGGTATTGTGGCAGCATTTGGAGACATATTATGTGAAATGCAATCTCTAATAATTAATTATATATGACTTCTAATGCTCTTAAATATATATATGCTTAAAGGGCATGCTAGCAGCAGCAAGTAAAGTCAGGAATTAATGAAGTTATGAATGGCACATCCATGAATAACTGCTTGATCTTGATTGGAGAGAATATTGCGTTTTAGATGAGGATAACAAGGAATAATTATGACGGCCTACTAGCGCCAAAACCGAGAGTTACCATTATCACGAGATAATTGAAATTATCACGTGTTCTGTGTAATCCACAGAGATACCGGTAATCCGCAGTTTTATTTAATAATTATCAGTATTTGCCATGCTTTTCTAGCGCCAAAACCTGATAATTACTAATATCATGAGATAATTACAATTATCAAACGATAATTACAATTATCAAGAGATAATTACAATTATCAAGCGATAATTACAATTATCACTGAAAATTATAAATATCAAGATGAGCATGCGCGGCCCGATGCGCGATGCGCATGCGCGGCAGCGGCACTGTTCCCAGCACGCCTGGGGTTTTGGCCCTAGTAAAGCGTGGCCAAAACTGAAAATTAGTAATTAACACTGTGAATTACCGGTATCTCTGTGAATTACACAGAACACGTGTTAATTACAATTATCACTGATACATGTAAGTTTTGCAGGTTTTGACGCTAGTAAGCCGCCTTACCAGAATTAAGCATGATCACGTGAAAATTATAATTATCAAGTGAAAATTTTAATTATTATGTGATAATTACAATTTTCAGTTTTGGCGCATTTCCAGGCTGTTTGATAGAGCCAAAACTGAAAATTAAACATGATCACACGAACATATTTGTAATTTTCAATGATAATTGTAATTATCTCTTGATAATTGTAATTATCCCATGATATTTGTAATTATCACATGATAATTGTAATTATGAGGTTTTGGCGCTAGTAGGCCGCCATAAATAATGATACCTGAAAATCTTCCATGTGTCCTATCCTATCCTATCCCATCCTGTCCCGTAACCCGGAGGTCGTAGGGGCACCACAGATGATCGTTTAACCATCATACTCCATCTTTCTATGTCCTCAGCAGCCCTGATGGCTTCGCTCGGTGTCAAACCAGTCCATTCTCGAATGTTGTCCTCTCACCTCTTTTTCGGTCTCCCTCTTCTTCTACCTCCTTGCAGAATAGTCTTTGCAAGGCCTGATGATCTGGTGACATGGCCATACCATCGGAGTTTCCGTTTCTTCACCACTGTAAGCAGGTCATCGTGTTGTCCAATGGCTTGTGTGATGGTCTGTCGGACTTCGTCGTTGGTGATGTGTTGTGTATAGGAAATGCCCAGAAGTCTTCTGTAGCACCTCATCTCCATTCTTTGTATTCTTCGTTGGAGATCTGCTGTGAGGGTCCATGCTTCGCAAGCATATAGGAAGATGGAGATGACAAGGGAGCGCAGCAGTCTTACTTTGGAATGTAGACTGATGGTCCTGTCTTTCCAAATGGGCTTCAACCTTGTCAGGGCAGCAGTTGTTTGTGCGATCCTGGAGAGGACTTCCTGTCGGGACCCATTGTCCGATACTTTGGCTCCTAAATATTTGAAGCTATGCACTGTGTTGAGGGATTGGCCTTGGACTTTGATGTCCGTGTTGATGCCATTGGTGTTGTTGGTCATCATTTTGGTCTTCTCTGCACTTATTTCCATTTCCATTCCATAAGCTCTGGAGGTGGTGTCAAGCCTCTGTACCAGCTGTTCAAGTTCTTGTTCCTCTCCAGCCAATCCATCAATGTCATCCGCAAAACGAAGATTGGAGATTGCTCTACCCCCTTTGCTGACTCTGCCTTCATGATCTGCAAGAGCATCTGACATGATGCGCTCTAGGAAGATGTTGAAGAGTGTTGGAGAGAGTAGGCATCCTTGACGCACACCGATTGTTGTTCTGAACCAGTTCCCGATGGCGCTGTTGTGGAGGACTGCACTGGTAGCCTTGTCATACAGGCTTTTGATGACTTCAATAATTTCATGTGTACTGGCAAAAAAAAAAAAATAAATAAATAATTTATTTATATATATATATATATATATATATATATATATATATATATATATATATATATATATATATATATATATATATATATATATATATATATATATATATATATATATATATATATATAAACGTATCATTTAATAAATACATCAATTATGACTAACATTTAACTGAAATGTTCATTTACAAACATGAATTTGGACAGCTGCGCACACTGAAATAACATTTTTGTTAGGTTATTATGCAACCTCATCTGCAAACAAATAATTAACTATTAACACTTTTTATATGAAGCCAGCTGTTCCAATCATATTAAAAAGACTTTTAACAATTTCAATTTCCTAACAGAACTGGAAATATGCACAATCATAATGAAACCTTTTTTTCTTGCACTTTACAATGAAAATGTTACGCAAATCATGAAACCTTGCTCCTTGCATTGTACGCTGGCACAATGTACAAAAGAAAATGAATGTCTTGTAAAATACAGTGTAAATATTTTATTATGAAAGTGAATTATTATGTTGTACCAAGTTTGAAAATGTAAATGTAATAATTGTGCAAGTGTAGCAGCAACAGATCCCTGAAGCATGAACAATCAACAATAAGCTATGAATGAAATAGTTATTTTCATACAAAAACTGGAGATTATGTTTCCAAAACTTGTGATTTTACATATTTGCTAGAATTAGATCCATGTTTGAACAAAACTAAGTACTAATAAACAATAAACTTATAAAACAATATTAATAATTTCAGCCCAGACATCAGGAGGAAGAGCAGTTGATAACAGGCTGAACATTGCTGGAGTCAAATTCAAGAATATAAATTGAAACAGGGTAAAGATGTTCAGTTTTCAAAGAGCCAAGGAATAAGATCAGCAATTTTACCTTTCTGCAGTAAGCATCTGTTTACCCACTCCCATGACTGATTCAATCCCCATTCTGATGATTCTACAGTGATGGCAAGTATATCCTGACACATTTTTATATTTTATGTACACGACCAATACAACAGTGTCAGTGTCATGTCTGACAAAACAACAAACTATTCAAGCACGCTGCTGAGCTGACCTGATCATATTGAGATACAGTGAGATTTTCTTCTAGTCTTGCCAGCATCTCACAGTCATATTTTTAATGTACATCATTGTACAAAATCAAACACAAGTCACACACAACCACCAAAGCACACCATTACCACTCTCTCAGGGGAAAATGCCAAAAGTTATAACAGGGTGGAGAATTCTCAGCGAATCCGCGGATTTCCGCGGAAGGCATTTGCATTTCCGAGAAAAAAAATATTGAGTTCCGAGTGTGAGAAGCTGAGGGCTACCCTTTACTGGGCATAGCGGCCAAAAGCGGCCGAAGGTCTAAACAGGCAAAACGTCCAAAAGCGTCCGTATCAACCATGTGGTTATATTCTCGCGTTGTTTGAAAGATTGCGAGACTTTTGGCAATTGACTTCCGGTTACATTCTGTTGTGAAAACATTCGACTGCATTTCCACAAGTTTTCTCTGTGATGCGTTCGTTTTTTCGATTTTTTTTCGAAGTTTTCTGTGTGTGTGTCTAAAATGGATGGTTTGGATTCTTCGACTGATGAAGAAGAGTTTACAGGCTTCCATTTATCAGACATTAAAGTGAGAGAAATGGACTTGGAGTCGGAGGAAGAGATCGGTACTGACATTAGACAATTAGTGTCAGTAGTGTGCATGCATACGATCTTTCAGACTGGCATGAAAGTGAAGAAGAGGAGGGGGCTTGTTTGGACTTTTTAAAACTTTTTTTATTGCATACACATGGAGTAATCAAAAACAAGACATGACAAGAGAAGTATAAAAAGGTAGATAATCAAAAGAGATTTATTTCTGTTCATTTTGCACTAATACCTAAGACGTAGTGTTTTTACTAGCGTACCCCTAAATATCTCTAAAATTATAAAAATTCTTGCCTGTTTACAGCTAAAAAATAGACAAACGTGTGCCCATTAAAATTTGAAATGTGGAGTTTGTGTGTAACAGTGGTGGACCTCAAACTTTGTTAGGCCTACAAATCAAGATTCTTAACTTTTTTGAAAGACATGTGCATAAAACATTCTTTTTTTTTTGGTTGTTGTTGTTTCTATTCATGTTTACTTTGTGCTTTTTGCTTTCAGGAGAGGCCCTAAATTACTTTCAAAATAGCATAAATTCATTTTCTTCCAGGGGGCGAATACCGGGGCTTGGCCCCTGCGCCCCGGCCGGATTTCAGAGATTTCTTGATTCTGTTGTTCTCCACCCTGTTATAATCACTGCTAACAAAGTAACCGTACCGTTGCATTTTCCATTTTGCCATTCTGACTGTGTTTTGTGTTTGCGATCCATCAGTACCACTCTACAAAACATATAACAAATGGTATCACAGGAAATTATAGGTAACTATGAACACATACAAAAATGCCACATAAAAATAGAAATCATAACTAGATGATTAAACATAATTTATACTCGGCAATAGGCATACATGGCAAAGCTTTGTAACAGAAACAAACGCAAATCCTCATTCCACACTACTCATACCAGGTACTCCAAAGTGATTTTTGATTTTCTTTAACTCAGTTTGGACACTAAAGTATTTACATAGATCTTTTTGTTCTGAACACAGTGGTATATTTTTTTCCCTATAGGATAAATAGGTAAAAAGTTATTAATGTTTAAAAATGGCGAATGTTGGTGGTTTTTTGGCAACTTTTTGGAATTGAAGAAATTGGCAACTTTGGAGTCTCAAAGTGAAGCCAATTTTGATACCAGAAAGCTGATTTTTGACAGGTAACCCCTTCATATGTTATACTCCAAGCCCAATTTTCTTCAGGACTATCCCATGTAATGCTCAGCTGTTTTGGTGCTTCAAAGTTGGGAAATCATCAAATTCGCAGTGCGTGCCACCAAATTATAGGCCTACTAGTGTAATACTACGCTCAGCACTCATTTCGCTGAATAGGCCTACAAGTTCGCCATGGCCGCAAGATAACCCGAACACTGTTTGTGTACACTTTTCTATAGTAAAGCACACCGCGATAGAGCAATACACAAATTAATAAATACCCTATAAAGGAAAGTCTGCTCTTTATTTCTTGCTAATTTTTAAAATTCTAGTTAAAATCAAACTTACATCAAAATCGCTTTAACCACGTTGTTCGGCTCGTAACAACTCTTTCACACATCAGAGCCCGCCATATTTGAATCGATATGTGAATGAAGCTAAGTATCCGAACTTCTCATTGGTTCTTATTTTTAGGCCATCCAATGAAATATCTTAAAGCACTTTGAGTTTGAAACGAGCCACCTCGCAGCAGATGCCGCTGCCATTTTGTTCGCAGCGGCATTCAGCGCTCGGATAGGGGCGTATTCAAAAGCTGTTTTCTCGGAATCTTTCGCATAAACATGCATTAAAAACAACACAGATGTAAACATAAAGCTTTCAATTTTTATTTGAATACAGCCACTGTTCGTTTTGATGCAGTTTTACATTAATAATAAGTGTTGAAAGTGAAGTCAAAACTGAGTCAAAACTGAGTCAAAACTGCCGAGCGGACAAGAGCTAATGAAGGCTTTGGAGTACCTACTCATACAGGTCTATTATATATGACACCAGCATTCTACATTACCCAAATCCCATAAATACATTTTAACCGCAGTCATTTCAAACTTTGCATACATGCTTACTTTTACTCCAAACCTACCACAACATTACAACAAATCTGACAAACTGTCTTTACTTTACATTTCTTTCATGTAAATCTCAACATGAACACTCAAAATCTTCAAATTAACACACACACCCACACCCACATACATAACTCATAAGCAAGCGCACACCAACACATTCAGTTGTCGTGGTTTCTTTTATCTGAACTCGTAGACTTCTGTGTGCTTTTCCTTCACATGGGTCAGATTCAGGGACTGGAACCTGTTAATTATGCAAAGGAACGAAATGAATAATATATAAGCAATTATGTTTATCTGAATAATGCAAAAACTATCAAGGTACATGACCTTTTATTAATGCCCATTTTCTTCATTGCAAAATAAATCCAAATCTGTAATATTTTAACATTTATAATGAACAACTATTAGCTCCGAAGTTACCCCTTCATTTTTGCTGTAGCAATGCTATGACCTTAACTAATTCCACCAAAAGAGTGAAAAGTCAGCATTGTAAGTACTATTCAAATATCCAGCCATGCAAAGAGTTCCTTCCCTTCCTAATCATAGCAAACACTTGGACTCCATACAGAGGTAGACACGTTTACAAATCTCTCAGAGGACAATAGTTCAACTCGTAGTCATGTGCACTGAACCCCAGTTGGCATAACAGCGCTGAATGACATGAAAACTAGGCAGTAAGTAGCTATATTGTTTCTTGAGTGAAACAAAAACCGTTTAGTTTCTTCATATCACGTGCATCGTGTACTTGAAAACCCTTGACCGTATTAGATAATAACAGAACTGCAACAACACATATACATGCAAAGGATAATTTGTGTGGTCACTTTAGTTTACATAAAAATACTAAAAATATCCATTAGTAGAAATACTTTTACATACCACTCAGAGCTTCTGTGGTAATAGTAGCCTTCAATGGATGCAGTGCTCTTCTGGAAGCAGATGTAGTAGAAACCAGCAAACGATGCCCCACTGATATCCTTAATTGTGTGGTCCGGCACCAGAAAGTGTTCCTAGTAAGAACATACTTTCTATTAGGAATTTATTTGATAATTATTGGTCGGGGTGAATAAAGATGACATGACACTGTCTAATAAGGTTATGTATACATAGGTATACATAGAGGATTCCTCGCTGAAGGTTTTAGGCCTGTTGAGGGTCTTCCAACTTCCTACTCCTACAGGTGTCACAAGCTGTTTAACAGAATGCTTGTTGCTGTTGACTTTAGGTCTAACTGCAAAGTCAATTGAATAATGATAGTCTGCCGATGCCTATCATCGGGGTCCATTCAAAACCTCCTATCCTATCCTGTCCCGTAACTCGGAGGTCGTAGGGGCACCACAGATGATCGTTTAACCAGCATACTCCATCTGCATGGGCATCTGAAATGATGCACTCTAGGAAGATGTTGAAGAGTGTTGGAGAGAGTAGGCAGCCCTGACGCACACCGATTGCTGTTCTGAACCAGTTTCCGATGGCGCTGTTGTGGAGGACTGCACTGGTAGCCTTGTCATACAGACTTTTGAGAGCTGCATGCCAGACTCAGTCAAACACCTTTTTGAAGTCTACAAACACATGATATAGATGTTGGTGCTGTAGGTATTTCTCGCAGATTATTCTGAGGTTGAAAATCTGTTCAGTGGTACTTCGCCCTGCCCTGAATACAGCTTATTCTTTAGCTATGGTTTGTTCAGCTTGGGGTTTCAACCTGTTGAGTATTATTTTCAGGATATTGCTGGGATGGCTGATAATGCTGATGGTGCGGTAATTTTCACACTCCTGAAGGTTACCTTTTTTGGGAAGAGTGATGATAAGCCACTGGGTCCATGGTGTAGGCCACTCCCCACTCTGCCAGATCTTGTTACAGATAATGGTGAGGGCATCAATCATCGCTTCTCCTCCTGCTTGAAGCAGTTCTGCGGGTATGTTGTCCACTCCTGCTGACTTCCCTTTCTTCAGCGATTGCACTGCTGCCTCAACTTCTTCTCGGAGAATTGGGAGGATGTCTTCTTCTTCTCTGTTCTCAGGACATGCTAAAACTGATGGGTCTCTGTTTGGTGTGTGGTTGTAAAGGTCAGAGCAGTACTCTGTCCATCTGCCTACGAATTCTTGTTCTTCTGTAAGGCATATGCCAGACTTGCTTTGGATCGTGGAGACGTTGGGCTGTTTAACACTTGTCAGCCGCTTCACAGTCAGGTAGGCCTTCTTGCTGTTGTTCTTGTTCAGACTGTTCTCTATTTCCTGGCATAGATCTTCTATCTAGTTACCCTTTGCTAGTCGCATGCCTTTTCGGATGTCATTGTTGATTTTTCGGTAGGCATCAGCTCCCTGTGAGGTGTTCGTTTTCATCTCTCTTCGTTTAAATCACTCAGGTCCAAAAGTTCAGGTGTGATCCATAGCTTCTTCGTTGGCCGGTGGTTTCACCAAAACAAATACTGAATACAAATTATAATAAAAACGTTTGTTTTGGTAACACCTGATTTTTAAAACAGCATATTTTTTGTTTTTCTAAAAACTGCCTTTTTAATTTTTGGAGACACAAGGTTCTGAATGGACACTGATGCTATATGACGCCTTTGAAGGAGTTCAAACAGGAAGGAGTCATACTTGTACTACAATATACAATAATATCAGCTGGATTGTTTGGTGTCACAAAATTTCAAAGTCTAAGATCCTCAACAGCAGGAATACACAAAAAGACTGACAACAAGGGAACAAACTCCTTCTAGCAGTCTCAAGGTGGAAAATCCCTCCCGTGTAGGGCCAATTATCTCCCCACTTCACTAAATATAACAATCTATATATTTATAAATATCAATAGAAACATCCCTACTCCATCAAAATACTCCCTATAAAAATAAACCGCTGGCACAAAATGTGTTCCCATGTGGTCAATATACCTTCCATCTCATAAAGACATAATCGGTCTTCTCCAAGTCGTCATAATCAAAGTTATCGGAGTTAAAAGTCTTTGAGAAATTGCAGAAGGAATTGAACTTGCCCTGAAACAAAAGACAAATACACAATTTTTCAGATGTCTGTGCACTTTTACTATACCTGAAATATTTTTAAAAAATACTGGAATATAATGTTGTTTTTTTTAAATGAAGTTTGCTTTCTGCACATATCCCCGTCCCATCTGGGATTCCCACCTTCCCCAATATCAAAAGAGGTTTACAAAAATCTTACCCAATGTTTTCTATCCACGTCTTCATCTGCATCCCATTTCCTGGTCAGAAAAGGATGTTTGGGGCTGATGATTTCACCATCAAAAAACGTTGTCAAGGTGGGATATTCCTCTGTCAGTCCTTTAATCTTCAGGTAGCCACACAGATAGGAATTCACATGATCCACATGCTGCAAATCAATTTAAAATGATAAATTCCCATACATAATCATGATAATGTCTGTACAGCATAATATAAAGGAGCACATTTTCACTGAACTATCAACTGTTTTCTTACATTTTGCGAAACACATCATTGTTTAAGAAACATTCAACAGCGCCATCTATCTATTGAATCTCTCAGCCTATCAGGTCGTTGGTGAAACATGAAGGATGCTGACTTGGACAATTGTAACCACTTCGGCCTGCCTGCTGAAACCAGTAAAGCCCTAAAGGTATGATATATTTTTAGCGCTTTCCATTTGTTGACATTGTCTGTCTCCTCTTAGCCTTCCTCTCTGCATGCCTCCATCAACAGTGACATAATAGTTTCTTTCCAATGTTCAAACACAATCTAATAGTAATATGGAGACACTGCACTCCACCAGGTGATCATAAAGAATCATCAGGTGATTATAAAAAAAAAAAAAAAAAAAAAAAAAAAAAAAAAAAGAGTCCGAAGAGCAAGATACTGCCTGTGACTGCACAGCACTTCAAGAAATCTTGAACAATGTATAAAACACATATGGAAAAATAACTGAATGAATCTGACAAGTCACAAAGCACTAAATATTGAGTTTGTCAACGTAAACTTTATGGCGCATTTGCCATTAATTTTGGGCAACTGTCAAAATATGAATTCATCAACACAAGTTTTCAAAAGCCTCATAACAATAATATATATTATAAACTTCAGGTGCACTAAAAGCACAATATTGACTTTGACAATTATACTAAGATAGTAGTAGTAGTAGTAGTAGTAGTAGTAGTAGTATAGTAGTAGTAGTAGTACTAGTAGTAGTAGTAGTAGTAGTAGTAGTAGTAGTATGTTGAGGACAAAACAGGCCCTCTGGCCTTTCTGAATGTCCCATCTTTCATAGTAAGAATAAACTAGCTCAATAGAGGTATTCACATCACCTGCAGAACAACTTCTACTTCATACGAGTTTCCTTTGCTTTTCTGGGAACCAGTAAATCTAGATCCACTGTAGAGCAAGGAAGTCTGAAGTCCAGGGATGCCTGAATTCGCCGGCGGAGGAGGAATAAGCGCAGTTTTTCCTGGCATGATGAAATGTGTATGTAAGAAAATAGAATAGCGCTTAAAAAAACAACAACGAAGACTTCGAAGTTCACTCCAAAGGAGTATGAAGTGAAGTTTCTGTAAGTGCTAGGCCTAGGCTAACAGAGCATTTAAATCGGCACTTTTTATTGGTCGGTCTAAGCGTCTTCCGGAAAGTAAGCCAATGACAACCGTGGATAGTTGACATAGTCTCAACATGGCCGCGCCCATAAGTTTGACAAGACGACTACTGTGCTTTTATAAGTTTTCAAACATTTTATCATCAAAGACATGTCAGATTTTACCACAAAGCGCAAGCCGCCACGTTAGGCCGTACATGAACCTACGAGGTCTGATGTATTTATTTTAGATGATTTAATGGGTTAATTTACTTTGAACTTGAGCTGTAAATGACCCAAAATTGTGTAAATGCATGCGTGCTGTGTGTGTAGGTGTGTGTGTGTATGCGTGTGCGCTACGATTGTGAAGTTTAGATTGATTGCATCCAATATCATTATTGAAGGGAGGGAAAAACGGGAGTAACTAGAGAAAACCCTTGGTGTACATACTGAAAATTTCATATCGAAGACTGTCACGCAAGTTGCTTCCATACATGGGAGGCACGGTGGCTGAGTGGTTAGAGCATCGGCTTGCGGGATCTGAAGGTCCCAGATTCCAGCCCAGGCAGGGGCATTAATTGTTGTGTCCTTTGAAAAGACACTTTACTCCCGTTTCCTACTCCTTCGGATGAGAGTATAAACTGAGGTTTAGTCTGTGTCGCATACATTCCATCATAACGGATTTTAAAGATCCTGATGCTGGGTGACAAGAATATAGGCCTACCTAAAATGCATCTACCTCCCCCCCTCCCCCCCCCCCTCATCTCAGTGCAGCAAGTTTCTTCAACGTATTGAAGTTGGCTGCCTACAACAACAAAGGCATACAGTGTTTGAACACGTGACCTTCTGCATGAGAAACCAGCGCCCTATCAACTGTGTTACAGGCCACCCCAAAGTATCAGTAACAGCAGCATTCAGGGTTGTACACAATAGGGCTATCTTTCCAGAAGTCCAGTATTCCCTTGAAGTTGAAGACAGATTAAAACCAAATGTCTTTAGTATATTTTTTTTTTTCTTCCAATTTTCAGAACTGAAAAGATTCTACAAGAATGCAACAATAGCAACAGCAGATGGTAGGTTTCATTACTTCACACTACAAAGAACTTAAAATGTAATTTCTATTGGTAGTACTACTACTACTACTAGTCTTGACATAACAAGAGTATTAAAGCTAATATACCTTGCCTCAGCAGCTCTCAACCAATAAAGCCAGCATTTATTTATTTAATCCATCTTATATAAATAGCGCATTTCCAGCTCAAGAGCTGCTCAAAGCGCTGTTTGATAAAGGATCTAACTCAAGCCGTACTAAGCACCAATGATGGTTTTACTGTTGATGCTGATGTTGACATATTTTATGTGCCATACCCATTGTCATTGACTAATCATAGTAATATGGCTAATTAAAAGATGATGTTTATGTTGTAGGGGCGCAGTGTCTCAGGGTACTTTGTTAAAAATAATGTTTGGGCAATGTTATCGCCTAACCTTTGATCACACTGTCTCAGTGGTGTACTCAGTGTACTCAGATAGCATTGCAGCCTGTATTGGGTGGTTCAAACCCAGTTGATGGTCTGTAGTAAAAGATTAATAATAATAATAAGTAAATAAATACAATTAAAAAAAAAATTACTCTGAGACACCTTGGGATGAGAGTATAAACCGAGGTCTACTCTGTGCAAGCACACACCATCGCATGGACTTTACATATATCCTGATGCTCATGTCCTAGACGGGCGAAGGCCAGCTACACCCAGCATGCACTAGGTTCCTTCTCCCTATTCACGGTTGCCCAGTGCTGTGCTCGGTCATCTGGGCATCAGACTATGCACCCAAAGCTTGCAGATGGGTGCCTAGGGCGGCTTGAGCCAGAGCCTGTATCGACCAGTGTTTTGAGCAGGAAAAGTGTTATATTTACGGTGGATTAAATAAAATACAATTTTTTTTTGGGTTTAAGATATAAATAAATAATGTCATTATTCTAAACATGAATATGTCTCAGCAGATGCTGATGCTATCCTATCCTATGCCGTAAATCGAAGGTCATTGGGGCACCACAGATGATCGTTTAACCAACGTACTTCGCTCAGTGTCAAGCTAGTCCAGTCTCGAATGTTGTCCCAGATGCTGAAGCCAGTTCATTCTCGAATGTTGTCTCAGATGCTGAAGCCAGTCCATTCGCGAATGTTGTCCCATATGCTGATAGTCCATGGGGGTGCTGGGGGGTTTCAGTATAAATAGTATCCCCGCTTTCTGGAAATTTAGTGCTTTAAATTCCCACTGTCGCTGTCTTTCTTCTTTGTTCTTTCTCATTCCTACTCTGTTCTATCAATCTACAATACTATCTTCTTCTTCGCTAGACCAGTCACCTACCTTTTTTCTTGAAAACTCTTCTGGGACAAAACTCCTCATTTGTGTGTGAGGTCTGTTGGATCAGCTTGGGAATATTGGACGCTTTCTGCCAGGTGGTCACGGGGCTTCCTATGATGCTATTATTTGGCAATGTAGGCATTTTATATGTATGTGTTTTGTTGATATTTTATAATGATGTTTGCATTCTATTTTGTTTTTGTAAACGGGGGTTCGATAAATTAGAGTATAGCCTCAGCATCCCCTGCATGGGATGTCTTTATTGTAAAGTGACTGGCTGGTGGAGTGCCTTCAGTGTAACCACTAGGGTTGTTTCAGCAGATCTTTTATGCGGATCAGGGTTGAGTCCTCTTTCAGTGAAGTTGTGGTCTTGATTTTGTGGTCCTGATTCAGTTCTTTGCAGTCCGCTGGACCCTGTAATCTATGAATAACTAACAAAAAAGATGCTGATAGATATATATATGGACAAAAACAAAACTCAGTTATGTAATATTACATCTTCGTAATGTTGGATGATGATAAACCTGTTTTGCTCCATTCATTCCTTCATTCTTTGCAGGTTGGTATGAAATTAATCTTGACAAGAAAAAGCTGCGCACGCCATGTGGAAACCTATTTCGAGTGCCAAATGAAGCGCTTGCTTTAGCGGTCGCTACAGAATGGAACGGTCAAGAGAAACTGGTCAAGAGAACCAGCATGCACTTGGTAAGGGTCGTTTTGGGTGTGCTTTGCATGACAAAAGAAAATATCTACATAATTAAACCTCTGTGTCCTATGTTTTCTTTTGATCGTAAGACACAATTCATTAGTTCATTCATTGGTTTTTTGTTCTGAATCTGTCTTTATTTGTTATTGAATGTGTAGTGTGTTTTTCCACCCACAGACAACCTTATGCAACACTGCATTAGACAACCCAATGAGGAAAACAAGGGAAGACATTACTGAGTCAATCATTCATTTCCTGGAAACAGACACATTATGGTGAGTTTTGCTATATTGTATTTATAATTTATATTAATACTTACCTGTAGATAGCATACTGCAGCAAATGTATCAACATAAGGATTGTGGCTGCATGACTGCGGGAACTTAGCTGCTTGACTTTGGGAGCTCTGCTGTTTGTTGACTATTTGGGATAATTGTGATCTCGATGGTTGTTCCAATGGTTTACTCTGGAACGTTAGGCATATGGTCAGGACATTCTGAAGTCCTGTACATTTATGTAATATCTTGTGAATAAAGGCTTAGGAATGGTTGTATGGCTTTGCATGCAGTGATCGGTGATAATCTTTATATATTTTTTCAACTTTCTGACGATGTTTTAAATTTTATTAGTTACAGAATGGAAGAGCCGCCAGAATTAGCCAAGATACAGTCGGAAGAGTGGGATCCAATACTTCAGTGGGCATGTGACAGGTATGATCATGTACCATTACTAGACTCTTCTTTCCCAGCGTTTGTTTGATACTTTCTCATTTTTTTGTAGATTTTTTCATATTTTTTATTTATTTATAAATTTTATTGTTTGAAATTGAAGTGTAGTTTTACTTACATTATGATGTTATGCATTTCTGACTTTTATATATTCTTTGAATTTCAAGATGTGTAATTAATGAACTAGGTTTTTAGGGTTTACTATGCTAGTTGTCATTTTATTGTTAACAGCCATGATGTTGAGTGGGCATAAGTATGTGTTCTCATTCCGTATTGTAAGATATGCTTATTATTAAGCATGTTTATTGTTATTACTAGTTTTAAAAAATACAAAATAGCCATCAAAATGTGTTGTCATTTGATTGTTTAGTTACCTATGTAACATTATTCCTACATTTCTAAGTTCTGAAATGGCAGGTACAACATCACCATGAAGTCTACCTATGGCATTGAGCCACCTCTTGTCACCAAAGAATCAAAAGATGTCGTGCGCAAGCATCTCATGGCCTACAGTGACTGGGCTTTGTTTGGTGAGTGCATTGATTTTTCCCTTCACTGTTCAAAGCTTTGAACAACAGCCTTAAGATAAGATAAGATAAGATAAGATAAGATAAGACAACTTTATTATCTTTTACAAGAAATTACATTGTGGGGTACAATTACAATTAACAAGGAATAAACATCACAATAATAATAACAACAATCATAATGACAATGAGGATAAAACTGCACAGTCACACATGAATATAATTACACTTATGCATGCTAACATTAAACGACAGCAAATAGCCTTATGCCCACTGTTTCATCTTTCAATATGACAACAGTGCAAATTCCCAGGTAAACTCATTGTCACGAAAAATAAACAGAAATCCTTGAGACCCAGACCCTTTTTTAATGACATGCCAATTTTTTTTAAACAATTTTAATGTCTATGCTGTGCAGGTTACCACTACGCTGTAGACGCCATCAAATCACTACTCCTTGTCATGGCAGTTGTCGACCATCATATCCCTGTGGAAAAGGCAGTGGAACTGGCTACGTTAGAACAAATCTTTCAGGTAAACTGAAAATCTTCATCACTCGTCACACTTTGTTTTTGTCTGAGGTGGATCCTTTTCATCTCTCGACTGCATGAAGAAAAATATTGTTCAACAGGGTGGTATTTGTGGTTGATGACCTGTCCTCTAGTGGCAATTTGAATTCAGTCTTCATTGATGCCATAATAGTGTCATCAAACAAACCACTACACATTATATCTATTGTGTTTTGATGGATGCAAAACGTGAAAGGACTTCGTCCAACTTTAAGGCAGAGAAAGAATTAGTTTGGGCCAATACATATTGGGTCCTTGTAGATGACTGGAGTACATTGATGACATTGGGCGTTAGGGATCAGGTGTTGTGTGTACACACTGACTCAACCAAAGCTTTTAGGTTTTGAGGTTAGTTCAGCCAGGCTAGCTATAAATAGCTTCGCCGTTAGCTTCGCCAGTGCTTCTTTCCTTTCATTTCACTGGAAGGGAGGGTGTAGGCAAGCTATAAATAGCCCGCAGCCAGCAAAATGTGGGGGAACCTAAGAGTGCTGCTCACATAGGCATTGAGGTGTTGTGTGTACATCAGAGTAATGTGAAAATGCCTCTCCTTCAATGTGATGACACTGAAAGAAATCTTAGGATAGAGGCCTATGTATATACACAACAGCTTCTAACTTTGTATGTGTACTCAATGTTTTCATGGAACGTTTCAGTCCAAGAAGTGGGGCAGCGTGGAATGGCACCACGACATGGACAAATATGAGCTGCATTGCAGGCTTGCAGCATCAGCGTTGTTTGTCCACTGGTGTAGTGAGGACAGCACAGTGCGACAAAAAGCTTCTTTACCCATGCAGTGACCAGCTCTCTCAGCCTAGCTTGAAGACTTTTCCGTAGTTAGTTAGCTTTTGTGTTCAGAGCTTAACTGTGTGTTCCCAGCAGGAGAATTCAATCAGAATTTTGTGTGAGATAGCTTTTAGTCCTTTATGACTATGGCTGTGACTTAGTCCTATGACTTGAAGTATGAGAAGAGGACTTGTTAGTTTGAAGTGACTATAATTGCACAAAGTTGTATTTTTGGTAACTTTTTGTTGTTGTAACTCTTTATTGTCCCTTTTAATCAGGAAATTCTGGGCTGCCTCCCCTGGGAAAGGTGTAGTCGCAGCCTATGGTGAGCCCAAACCCAACCTACCTAACATCAGTTGTGTTTTTGAAATTTTGCTGAGGGAGCAAACCGGAGTACCCGGAGAAAGCCCCCGAGATGTTGCCCGAGTCGAAAGTAAATAATATTCAGAAAAACATAACGCTTAGATGCTGGATCAAACCCACTCCTGTCAGGCACCATTGGTTTCTAGCCTGTGGACAAGGCAAGTTAGTCCCGCCTTAACCCACTTGGCCACAACGCTCACAGCGTATACAGCGAAAAAAGCTTTTTAGAATTAATTTAATTCATTTTATTTCTTTATTTATTTTTATTTTATTTATTTTATTTTTAAAGTATACTAATTATTGAATCACTCCCATCCCTTCTATTGGATTTATTTGCAAATTGAAGAGATTGTTTTCCTATTAGCGTATAGGTGGTTTGTATTTGGTTGTTGTTTCTCAGTTCCTGTGATCTATGTTCGTGACTGCTGAACATATAAATTTCTGAAAGGTTTAAGGTGTGTTTGTTGTTTGATTCAGCAAGTTTATGTTGTATGCAGGACAAATATTTATTGTGGCAAGAGATTTTGGAAAGCACGAACAAGTTGTTGCTGGCATCATCCAAACGACATTTATTAATCACTGTCTGAGGAACATGGTGTGATAAATAAAAAATACACTGCTCTTACTAAAAACCTGTCGGAGTCGAAGAAGTGTTGTGACAAGACATGCACCACATAGCACTGCATATTAATAATCCTGTTTGCAATACCTTCAGTGAGGGGAACCATGCGCAGTTGTATTTCACATAATATCTGCATCACTTCACTGCTGGGTAAGTTCATAAAATGTTTACCTTATGAAAGGATAAAGTACTTTACTTGCACCACAGAACAGTATCACAGAATTATTAATAAACATGTTTGCAAATGTGAATGCATCCCTAATAAGACGAAATAAAACAAACAGTTTTGCCTTGAAATATAACCTTAACCTCTTCCCCAACCCCTTACCGACCCAGTACAAATAGTATCTCAGTCTACAGCAAATTGTAAGTTGGACCAAGTGCCCAAATTTCACAACTGTTCATGTTTCATCCAACCCAGTATTTTTCGACATTTCCTTTTGGGCTGTGAAATAATTGTTGGAAAGAGGTAAGATAGACTTGAACAGTACTCCAGTTTGTCATGAACATAGTTCACGTCCAACATCCTTATGTTCAGTATTGGTGTGTGCCACTCATTTCCAGGCCCTCAAGTTCTTCTCGCAAGTGGTCAATTAGGTGGTTTATTTCTGTGACTCGTGCTCGGTTGCGTTTGATCTCCTGCTCGTCATGTATTGTGTCAATCATGACCTTCAGCCAGTTGTTGATCCTGGTCACAATGTCATCTTCTTTGTTGTCGATCTTCAGCAGATGGGAGTCGTGCGACGTGGATACAGCATTCATGATGGTGTCCTTGTCAACAAACAGCTGGAAAAAATACAAATACCAAATCACATTAAATAGGACTTTTCTTACATAGTGGGCTTTGCCGGATCAAGGTACTTATTTTTCCTCTAATTAATTTTGTTCCCAATGTCCAGACAGATGAAATGTCAAAATCCTGACAGTGGAATCTAACGCATTTTATAACTGTACACCAAGAGATCAAAACCAATGCAGAACACACTGCACCTGGTATGACAAGTTCGAGTGTGCACATCAGAGTCATTGTGAAGATTTTATTCTCGATATAGACAAACGATCTACAATTATAAATACATACCAATTGAAACGCTCAGAACATTAGCTGTTGAACATTCATAAGTCAGATATAACAACCCTTTTTACTGACCGGTGGCTACTCACATATTTCAATCAAGATGAATGTTTCAGTTGGAGTTGCACACTGAGTTCAGTTTTGAAGCTATGCTGTATTTACAGTTATTAATAATTCTATATTATTAATAATTATTCAAATTACAAAACTTACCATTCTCAGCTCATCTGAAATCTCTTCATCAATCTCACTCTTGGCGACTTTGTCCAGAGTGACCTGGGCAATCTCTATCATACGTTCATTGTTCGTGTTCTCAATATCACGGCACTGTGCCAGAAAACCCTGAAGGTTCTCAATGAAGTTAGACACCAAGTCCTGCATGTTGCGGTCAAAATTCTGGATCACCTCCTGCCAACAATAAAAAGCAGTATTTACAGTTCCATGGTTTAAATTATACCAACGAAAGCAAAGAAGGAGAAGTTAAAAAAGAATCTCTGAGACATTGTCTATCATCTCTTTCCATTGACGTACAAAGTACGTAGATTTCTTGTAAAACTTTGTCAAGAGATCCTTGAAATGGTAAATGCAAAAATGTCAATTTGGGAAATGGCATCAACCGTTCATAAGACTCTCTTTCATTCCTAAGTTTATGTCTTGCTTCCAATAAAAGTGATAATTTTCGCCACCTCTCCTACAACAGTCACTGTTCTCCATTTTCTTGATATTTCAATTATCTGAACAATGAATAATTAAGGACACATCTGAAAACAAATCTGACTGACTCTCAAAATGTGCTTGTACTCACTCTTTTTTAGCTCAGCATTTATGGTAATACAATAAGAATGTGGAAAATATAGCATGGAGTACAAACATAGATTTTTAGTCTTATCTTTGGTTATAAATATTGTCAATATTGATATATCAATACTGAGGCGTTGTGCAGGATATTGTTTACCTCCAGCTGATCCACCAGTTGCATCTCATAGCCCATGAGCTGGTCCCATAGTTCTGTGACAAGTGTATTGTAATCAGACACCTTTGTTTCCATCAGCTTGGAGTCTGTCATGTGAGACAACTCTTGGAACATCTAGAAGGAAAAGGACAAATACATTGTAATGCATGAGAACTACAGTGTGTTACTACCAAAACCCACACTAAAACATAACTAGAATTGATAATTGCTAGTGTACATCTTCAGCAATGCAACTCGGAAAAGAAGTCAGTGTGACAAGGTGGGTTTTTTTGTTGTCATTGAAAGCCCATCAGGATACTAGCCAACAAAGGTCTCATGTGACATATTTTTTCAAGTCCAGAGAAAAGAAAAAGACAACCTAATGTTCGATGCTAAAGTCACACTCATGACTTTTTTTAAACATTTTTTTTTAAAGTCCCTATTTACTGAAATTTTGAACATGGCATGGCAAATCATTTTGATAACCTCTACAGAATAATGTATAATATGTTGATGTCAGAATACTAAAACCAAACAATTAGATTCGTCGCAATAAAAACAAATTGACTAAGGCATCGCTACAAGCATCAGAAATAAGCATATGTCTTGCTCTTTGCCAAAAATGTTTGCAGAAACACTCGTTCTTTTTCCTTTTCCACTTTTTGTTGTTGTTGTAACCATGGATGCACATTTGGTGACAGAAGACTGATGCAGTTTTCCTGTTTGCCTGCATAAAGGGTGCAAATAACCTGCAAATATGATGCGCTGTAAATTTTTTGTCTGCAAGATGTGAAAGTTTTCATGCTCATAACAGTAAAAGAATTTATTAAAAAAAACAATGTGCCAGCCTATCCCTTTATTACATTAACAATTTTTTTTTTATCATACCACTTTCTTTTCCATCATGAACTGTTCCACTGCAGCCATACCCATCTCCTTGTTCTCTTGCTTGGCCTCCTCCACACACGACCAGAACAAGCTGATCTCTTCTTCACGCTTCTCATATTCCTGCAGCCCATACTGGAAGATCTGCAAGGTGAGGTTGTTGAATTTTTCCGCAAAAGTGCGATGGGGTTAAGGCAAACAGACATTGTTGAAATGTGGAGTTAAAACTGTTTTCATTTCTGACTGAAAACATTTTCAAATTATCGAATAAGATTAATCATAATTGATTTAATAAAACACAACCCCAAACTTAAAGTTTGCTCAAACATCTCTCACACGCACACGCATGCACACACATACAAACACATACACACACACTAAAATTCTAATGTTTTGAACAAAAATTAAAGGAATTACTCTCTAGCCAAGCATTGAAGCAGTAATTCCCTCAAGCACACACACATAGCTGGAATATTTGTATGTATATCTATACACTTCTGTCATGTCATAAGATATCAATAAGAACCAAGTAGTTATGTTGTAAACACCAATAAAAATGTAAAGGATATACAACGAGAATTTCATCAACACCAGGCATCTCCTTCAGCTTCTGTCCTTCAACATCCTCCGAGTACATGCTTTCAAACAGGTGCGGCCCATCCAGTAGCTCCACATAGGCTTTCTGAAAGAAAAATACCAATGCAAATATTACACAAGGCCTTGGAATTTTTTCTCTCTTATTGATGCGAGCACATCATCACCTGGAACTAACACCGCTGTACCTCACTATTACAAATATTCAAATGTCACAGGAAGAATGGGAATATATGTAGTACGATTCTTAATCCAACTAGTGTTTACTGGAATTCCCATACGTCCCAGGATGAATTGGAATTCTCGCCAACACTAGGGAAAAGCTAGTGTAATTGCAATTCCCATTGCAATATGGTAAATAAATAAATAAATTTAAGGGACATTTGTTTTCATTTTTTTTAGCAAATAGCTTAGCCATGTAGAAAATTAAATTACCTTTCAAGACTGTATCAAATTATTCTAATGCTTTTCAAAGTAAAATATTTGGTACATTTTTACAAATGTGAGCCAGATTTGCCTTGCAAACGATTTAATACAGTGCAATAGCCCCCTAGGCAGCAAAAGGGCTAAAACTGGTTTCTTTGGAAACTTTCATTTTTTTCTTGTTATATTTTGAAGAAAGAAAGACAAAAAAAAAACAATGAGAAAGTTTCTTGCCCTATGTATTTCCAAGTCTTTTGCTCTCCTCTCTGCTTCTTCTTCTTTTGCTTGGGCCTTCTTCTCGTTGTCCAGCATTTCTTCAATTTGGATCATGTGCCTCTCATATGCTGCTGCTTTCTGAAAGCACACACAACAGAATAATATAATAGACAATGCTCGGAAATACGAGGGGAAACAACTTTGGCCCACTTGCCTGCATGTCGTGCCCAGAGTTGTCTAACGTTGGGCGTACATTCTTTGAAAACGAACAAAGTCAGGCCTGAAAATGGCGACTAATTTAGTCGCCATGGCTAGTGAAAAAAAAATTGGTGACTAAAAAAAAAACTTTAGTCGCCAAATGTGAGTGCGCTAAAATGAACTTTTTTTTAGTTTGGCTAGTAAAATTTTTAGTTTGGCTAGTAAAATTTTTAAGTTACTAGCCAAAGGCTAGTGGGACCTTTTTTTCATTTTCAGGGCTGAAAGTTTCTCGTCTACAATTTCTGCTATGTCCTTTATCAAACCTTCCGGATCAACTAAAAGGTTGATTTCTGTTGCAGTCCTAGCTATCTTCTCCCCCACGTTTGGGTGCGGGGAGTTTCTGTATTAATAGTATCCCCACTTTCTGAAAATTTAGTGCTTTAAATTCCCACTGTCGCTGTCTTTCTCCTTTGTTCTTTCTAATTCCTACTTTGTTCTATCAATCTACTATACTATCTTCTTCTCTGGATTAGTCATCTACCATTTTACTTTAAAACTCTTCCAAAACTCCTCATTTGTGTAAGAAGTTTGTTAGGTCAGCTTTGGGATATTGGACGCTTTCTGCCAAATGGTCACTAAAGCTTTCTAAGATATTATTATTTAGCAATGTAGGCATATATGTATGTGTTTTGTCGATAAATTAGAGTATAGACTCAGCGGCCCCTGCATGGGATGCCTTTATTGTAAAGTGACCAGCTGGTGGAGTGCCTTCAGTGTTGCCACTAGTTTTTTTTTCAGCAGATCTTTTATATGGATCAGTGGTGAGCCCTCTTTCAACCAAGTTGTGGTCCTGATTTTGTTGCCCTGATTCAGCTCTTTGCAGTCCGTTGGACCCTATAAACAATGAATAACTAACTAACTGGCTAGCTCCACTAGTTCGGCCATGCACTGCCCTGAAACCACCACCAACCTTTCCCGAAGAAAAGCTTGCAGCTCGGGGTAGCTTTCATAGTGTTCCGAGACCAGGTGTCCGCCCGGATAACTCTAGCTAACTAAAAACAACACAAAAAAGACAAGTTACCTCCCATTTCCTAATAAAGTAGGGTAGTGAGTGGGGATCGGAATTTATTTTACAATTCAAACTAGTGAGAAATAAATTATCTACAGTCGAACTGACAAAGAGTTAAGCAGAAGCCAACTTCAACTCACCGTCTGATCATCCAGTAGCCGGTAATCCAAAAACTCAATATGGGGCAGGAATGCTGCCACATACACTTTGTAGTTCTCTAGTTCACAGAATGGATTATTGCTCAGGTTTAGTGTCTTCAGATGTTTGAACTTCCGCAAATAGGTTATCTGTAACAATGCAATAACAGCGTGAACATTACAGAAACGCCATCAATAAAGATGGCGTAGTATGTGAAACCCTTTATACATGGTTATTAACTTACCTTTATCAAAATAAAAACACCATCATCAAAGGTGATGTAGTATGTGAAGCTCGTTATGCATGGTTATTAACTTACTTTCATCAAAATATGAAGCAACAAGTGTGAACTCAGATGCAAACCTGTGTCAGATACATTAAAGATGGAATATTTTACAAGCCAGTTTAGTTTCCCACAATTATTGTTTGTTTTCAAAACCTGTCAAAGTCTCAGTTGTTCTTTGACAATTTTGTTTTTAAAGAGTGGATAAGTTCACAGATAGGGTATAAATTCAAGTCAGTTCTAGTGCCCAGCTGCTTGAAATGACCTTAAAAAAATTGTTTTTTAATTTTTTTATCGTCACCCGCATATGCAACATTCTGGTTGCCTTCTCTTGTATAGCAGCAGGAGGGAACAGGATCTCAGGTACTTGCTGGGTGTATCAGTATGTCTGGCAATCCACCATCTAGGACATGAGCATCAGGATCTTTAAAGTGGGATGAATGCGTTCATAGACTAGACCTCGTTTTATACTATTATCATTGGGGTATTTTGACTCTTGATCTGATAAACTCACCATTTCCAGTTCTTTGAGATCGTTGTTGCCGATGGAGAACACTTGCAGCTGCGTGAGGTTGTCCATGTTTTCAATGCGAGTGATACGGTTGTTGTACAACGTGAGGTCTTCCAGCTTGGTCAAGTTGTCCAAGCCCTCGATCACTTCGATGTTGTTGAATGACAAATCTGACATTTCACACAATGAGATTGAGCAGAAAAGGGTGCAAACACACTTCCGTACAACAAAGTGCAACAATAGCAACATGGTATAGCAGCAATAATACTGACATAGACTATGCCACAGGAAGAATGTCACTGGAAAAATGGACCGGTATGATGCTGAAGCTACCTAGTGTGTGTAAAACTACAAAACATTACACCTAGTATAAACTTATTTATCAGAAGGGCACGTCAATTTTTCCATGCTGAAAGGTATAATTCTAGGCTATATCCGCGTTTTGCGTATGACTGGATTTTGTACAAACACGTATTTGATTAATGTGCACCACTCCCCATAGCTCCACCTCATATCTCTCCTTATACCTCCACCATGATCAGGTCTCTCCCTATACCTTTACCATGATCATCTCTCCCTATACCTCCACCATGATCAGGTCTCTCCCTATACCTCCACCATGATCAGGTCTCTCCCTATGCCTCCACCATGATCAGGTCTCTCCCTATGCCTCCACCATGATCAGGTCTCTCCCTATGCCTCCACTATGATCAGGTCTCTCCCTATACCTCCACCATGATCAGGTCTCTCCCTATACCTCCACTATGATCAGGTCCTCATCTCTCTCCCTAAACCTCCACCACAATCAGGTCTGTGACGATATTTATAGCTGCGTGTTATCATGACTTACGTCATGGTGATGAGTGACGTCAATAAATGGACGACGGACAAAACCCCAGTGTTGGTTTGGCTCTTGTGTTTATTTCATTTATTCGTTCGTTCTTATATAAAGAACGATAGAAGGTCTATCCCTATACCTCCACCATGATCAGGTCTCTCTCTATACCTCCACCATAATCAGGTCTCTCCCTACCTCCACCATGATCAGGTCTCTCCTTATACCTCCACCATGATCAGGTCTCTCCTTATACCTCCACCATGATCAGGTCTCTCCTTATACCTCCACCATGATCAGGTCTCTCCTTATACCTCCACCATGATCAGGTCTCTCCTTATACCTCCACCATGATCAGGTCTCTCCTTATACCTCCACCATGATCAGGTCTCTCCTTATACCTCCACCATGATCAGGTCTCTCCTTATACCTCCACCATGATCAGGTCTCTCCCTATACCTCCACCATGATCAGGTCTCTCCCTATACCTTCACCATGATCAGGTCTCTCCCTATGCCTCCACCATGATCAGGTTCTCATCTTTCTCCCTATACCT
This sequence comes from Oncomelania hupensis, assembly GCA_036898135.1. Classification (NCBI taxonomy): domain Eukaryota; kingdom Metazoa; phylum Mollusca; class Gastropoda; order Littorinimorpha; family Pomatiopsidae; genus Oncomelania; species Oncomelania hupensis. The sequence continues at coordinate 119,785,341 of CM072512.1, forward strand.
CCACCATGATCAGGTCTCTTCAACATGTTCACTTTTTGTGTTGTGTTGTTGTCATTGCTGTTGTTGTCGGTATGAATGGATATATATGTACATCTACTGTTTATACTTGGATTATCTTTTTGTAACCAGGTTCTTATGTGTTATTATGTGTTGAAAATAAATATAACCCAGCCCCTGGGGGGATAAAAAAAAGAGAAGAAGCTACTTAGTGTTTATTGGCATTCCCATACATCCTAGAATGAATTAAAATTCCAGTCAGCACTGGGGGGAAAAAAACTAGTGTAAATTGAAATATATAAGATATTATCTGGAAATAAAAAAAAAGATTATGCATGCCTTACCATTACAGGAAAAAGAACAATTTTATACTACAATCTTGTGGAAATGCAGTGTTATAAATACACAGCGACATGGCCACACTGCACGGCACCTCAAAAACAGGTAACTCTTAATAGTGAAACTAAGAACTTAACCTATGTATAAGAGAGCTGTTACTTACCAAGCCAGACAAGGTTGACCAGCATGCTGATGCCTTCGATCTTTTCAATGATGTTGTTGTCCAGTTGCAGCTTGGTCAGTCTCGTGAATTCCCATAAACCATCAATCTTCAGTATGTCTGGCAAATAAAGATACAGCTTTGTTTGGTAAAAGGCACTGTAGAAGGTCATTAGGAGAGAGACACTGAACACTAGTTAGGGTAATTGGTAGAGAAAAGCTAACTTCACTAATGAGCATGTTAAAAAAGACAATAGAAAAGTAACTAAAGATGCAGAAGAATAAAAATGGAAAATATTGGGGTTTTGGTGTGTTTGTTTTTTTTACTAGCCTGCAGATATCCCTGATACAATTTTAAAAAAAATCACAGGCAAACTGATGCAAACACATACACACACATGATAATTATGCAAGATGATAATGATGTTCAATGTCCTTTGGGAACGCGCATGTCTCCATCCATTATTGCTGAATACTCTCTCTCTCTCCTCACTCTCGCTAACACATACATAAGCTTGCATATGCATGTGCATTGATTGATTGATTGATTGTTGCTTTAGGTCCAGCGGACTCTTCCGAGCCAAATCAGGACCGGACAACCCCCGATCCGCATAAAAGATCTGCTGAAACAACCCTAGTGGGAAAATTGAATGCCCTCCACCGGCCAGTCACTTTACAATAAAGACATCCCACGCAGGGGACGGCTGAGTCTTTACCCCAACTACTCGAACCCCCGGTTACAAAAACAAAATAGAAGACAAACATCATTATAAATTATCAACAAAACATATACATATAAAATGCCTATATTGCTAAATAATAACATCATAGGAAGCCCTAGTGACCACCCGGCAGAAAGCGTCCAACACTCCCAAGCTGATCCAACAGACCTCATACACAAACAAGGAGTCTTGTCCAGGAAGAGTTTTCAAGAAAAAAGGTAGGTCATTGATCTAGCGAAGAAGAAGATAGTATAGCAGAGTGATAGGATAGAGCAGGAATGGGAAAGAGTAAATGAGGAAGACAGCGACAGTGGGAATTTAAAGCACTAAATTTCCAGAAAGTGGGGATACTATTTATACTGAAACCCCCGGCACCCCAATGGGGGTACTGTTGCCGCAGTGAATTGGTCATGACTACAAAGTCAAGACAGGTTTTCAACTGGGGCTTTCACTTTTCCCTTTATAGGTTAGAACAATCTACAGTGGCAAGATTGCTCATGACCCCAAGGGGTATGCATGTGCAAGCACACACACACACATATATACACTGCTAATAATACATTATCTTGTGCAATACCGTCTATACATTTTAAGTACAATTTGACTCTAGATCTCTGCATAATTACTTCTGAAATCCAGACGTAGAGAAAAGACATCGCAGAAGTCAATGCCTTCTATTTTTGCGATCTTGCCAGCTTCGTTCTTTGGTCCCTGGTCCTCCACAGCTTTTACCAGCATCTCCTCGTCAACTACAGACGGCTCCACTGTGTCGTACAGTCGACTCATCTTGATGGTCTGGTTGTACTCGAGCCACAAGAAACTGAAACAAGTTTGCATATCATATCTACCACATCAACATGAAAGCTTGAAAGATTCTTTGTAAACAAACGAAAAGAATATGAACAAAGCAACAACTGTTTTTCCACTTATCTGTTTAAATATTTGGAATATTTATTTTGTATTTTTGAACGAATAAATATTTATTTACTTCTGTCTTCAGTGTAATCGGTTTATTCTTTGTTTATTTGGTAACAGAAAAAAATCACACAATTCTCAATAACAATACATCTAAATAACGGTACTAAAACCATTGGATAATGAGTTGTGAATAAAATAACCTGGATGTGGTCAGTCGATCAACGGACTACAGCGTCTCCGCTCTCACAAAAACATATGTAGCAGACGGAAATAGCTTCGCTTCCTCACGTTGCCATGGGAGGTTTTGTACCTTGTTCTAGAGTACTTTCCCTTGAGTGTGATTATTCATCGGATATGACGTCATGTGACCTGCAAAAACACAAGACTAGAGAAAATGGCTGCCCTCTTTGGTCACGGAAATCCACTAGGTACTCCAGTGGGACAGCTTATTGGTATGTATTCTGTCATTTTTTGTTTTAAAACATAACTGAAATGCTTGTGGATCTTGCAAATTGCCGCATTGAACTTCGATACGTGTGTGAAGCAGACGACGCACCGCCAACCAAAGCTGTCAAGTCTGTTGTTTACATTTTTTGACGATGTTGTAACACTTGAAATGTAGGTGTCTTTACCTCGGTAAAATTCATGGTCATCCCCCCCTCCTCCCCTTACCCCCTTCACAAGAATTATGGTGCCATGCATAGTGAATGTTTTTTGATTTTTGCAGAGCGTGCCACTGATGGCGCCCAAGCTAGTGAAAACTGGGCATTGTTTATGGAAGTTTGCGACTTGATCAATGAGACTGACGAGGGGTAAATATTATATCCTGTTTTATTGTAGTATTATTATGATTATTAAATGTGTGCACACATCATACCATAGTGGCAGTTATTATACACATCTGTTGTGATCCAGATCAGCACAACATGGACTAAATTCAGAATAACTGGATAAGCATGATTGGGCCAGTTAGCTGGATGTGAGCAACTCAGCAAAGACGAAAAGTATTCTTCAGAAACATAACATATCATATACAAAAACTGATATTACTTATAATCATGTGATCAATAGTAAGGAGACAATAGTACAATTAATTGTATTTGATTTTACATTTTTGTGTTGCCTCCAACCCTGATAGTTTTCTGTCAATATTAAATAATGTATCTATCATTCTATGTTGGGTTTTTTCAGACCTAAAGATGCAGTGAAAGCGTTCAAGAAGAGGCTGTCTCAAAATATTGGGAAAAATTTCACAGCCATTATGTATACACTGACAGTGAGGATTGTTTTTTGTTTTTTCTGTCATTGAGGTTGAGAGTGTCGGAGAGAATGTGTATATGGAACTGTTTGACTGGAAGGAGCATGTACGTTGAGTGCCACTAGTTCACTGGTTATTACTAGTGTTGTATTTGCTTGGATGCAGCATGGTGTGTGCAACTGCAAGAAAATCTGTCTATGAGTGGAAAGGTGTGTTGTGCTGAACTGCATAGTTGTGTTGTGGTCCTGTTGAGGCTGGATGTAAAGTTAAGGTTTTATTAATTATATTTATGCATTTTCAGGGGCCGACGAGGGGGAAAAGAGTGTGCACTGCACCACCACCACCTCCCCACCACTACTCCCCCCTCTTCTTCTCCCTCACCACCACAAAAAGAAAAAAGTGCAATAACAGCTTTTGACAATTCTTTGACGGCCGCTTCTTGTTAAAGCTCAGTAGTTTCACCATCCCCAAAACCGGAAATTAGCATTAAAAGGTGTTGATGCATCTCTCACCCTCCACAACCCCCCTCCCACCCTTATCCCCCACTGCTCTGACTGTGGTCCGCCCCTGCATTTTGATCATTTATGTTTTTGTAATGTGGTTTGTGCAGCCAAAAGGCAAATTTGTATTTAAGTTTTTAAAGACAGTGCTGTCTATGAAAACAAGCTTGCAGATTCAATCGTTCATTGTTTTGTGTATTTATGTGGAATGGGCTAAATCAGACTGGTGAATCATGTGCGTCTAGGTTGAAGAGCTTTTAACTCACAACTGATATAACCTTTTAACATTTTATGTTCTGACATGACCTCGTGAGTGCAACTGTAATTTGCCTAGATGAGAGTTGGTTTCCTATCCTATCCCATAACTCCGAGGCCGTAGGGGCACCACAGATGATCGTTTAACCAGCGTAATCCATCTTTCCATATCCTCAGCAACCCTGATTCAGTGATTGTTTCGCTCAGTGTCAAACCAGTCCATTCTCGAATGTTGTCCTCCCACCTCTTTTTCGGTCTCCCTCTTCTTCTATCTCCTTGCACTGTGCCTTGCAGGATGGTCTTTGCATTGGTTGGTATAGTTAGATATTAACTCTCTCCCCACTAACCACTGAGATCGCAGTGGTACACTGCCCACAGCTTTCCCACAATTCACAGTTTTCATTTGTGGCTTTTTGTTTGCTCCAATGATGTCAGTTTTTGTATGCAACTAAAGTTCTAGCTTTCAAATTCATTCTATTCAGAGCATGGGAATTCTCCGCTTTTCCGCGGTACAGGGCCTTGCTTTTCGCGGAAATCTTGTAAGTTTTCGCGGAAAAAAAATCTGTATGGAGGTGTGACAGCTAACCGATTTTTTTCTTGTTCTGATCCAGTGAATCTCTAAACGGGTTGCCGATCTCTAAAAGCGCAATTCACACTGCTGTAGCTGGGTAGCTTTAGTTGTCAAAGATGGCGGAGAGGCGAATTGTGAATCGTGGTGAGGTTTTCGTGGATGACACTGCTAGAATGGGTGGAGGTGGGCTTGGTTAGAAGTAAAAGTCGGAGAAGAACTGCTTTCATTTCACATTAGAAAACTACAGCTGTTGAGTACTTTCAGAAAAAAGACCCAAAGAAGGATCCAGTGTGCCCCAGGCTGACCAGCAATATGCCTACGGTCACAGCCTGGAGAGTGAATGAGGAGAGAAAAACCGGGAGACAAAGAGCAAGAAAGCAGAAGAGCTCAACGTTACACTTAAAAAACTACCATCCAAAAGAAAGGCAACAGAAACTATTGAGTCTGCAAATGAGAGAGCAAGGCAAAAGCATAAGAAATCTCTTGCATTGTCATGTTCCTGCTTTGCCCCTGTAGAATCAACAAATCTAGAGCTTGAACCATCAACCAGCCAGATCCAATCATCTTTCGTGGAAACAGATAGTGCTCATGTTGTCAGCCAGTCACCAGTCCCCACAAAAAAAGAAGCAGAGTTCATTGCTCTTAGTTTTCAAGTACACTGGAATTCACACACATAAACTGTGTATTGTTAAAATGCTCTTTATTTTATTTATGAATAAATTCATTAAAATGTATTTCCAATCAAGTGTAATCAAATTATTTTGAACTCTATACAACCTTTTTTATAATTCGGTGACCAGAGAAGGAAAAATCCTTGTTTTTACCTTTATTATCAGATCTTATTGAAAAAAAAGTAAATTTTTTTTAAAAGGAAAAAAAGGCCACAATTTTTATGGGGTTAAACTGCTAAGTTTCTCTCTAAAATGCACCAGATTGCAGAGATTTTAATATATATTTTAAAAATTTTCTGGGGGAGCATGCCCCCGGATCCCCCTAGGGGGGATGGTATTTCCTCTTTTTTTAACAGGGGTGATTCCATGCTCTGAAATAGCCTGCTGTTTTATAGTGTTCTTCAGCTGTAGAATGAGGCAGCAGAGTTTAATTTCGTAATCACTGGCTTTGTGTGGTTTTTGCCCACAAAAATGGCGTCATGTACTTCAACACAAAAATATGGCCGTTTATACCCAGTGCTTTAGATTGTTGGCGCGCCCGCGCCATTGGCGCATATTTGTGTTGCAGCGTGAGAAAACCAGGCTAAAGTGTCAAAATATGAAAAATTACTTATTTATTTATTAACAAAGTACTAAAAATAATCTTCAAAATGCAAAAAACAGAATTGTTTTATCTTTATTGGTTGATGTTTTATGATTTTTTTTAATATTTTATTTTCTCGGGGGCTAATTTCCAGAAATTGCCTTCAAAGTTTTGAATTGTAAAATGATCATTACTTCACAACCAGAATTTTCCCATGCATGTATTTGGTATCAAAACAATCAGGAAGATGGCAGCAATATGGCAGTGAATTGAGATAAGATGAGAAAATTCACATTATACACCATTCACACAATACTGAACATAAACAAATTAAAACAGTACGCACAATTTTATTCTGTACCCATCCATAATGCATAGTGTTTTTAAACATATTAGAAATAAAACAAGTGTTTAGCAAGTCTATAATAACTCAAACACATAATAATATATCAAGAACATGGCCTGAATCAATCATTTTTCTAAAATAAACCCTATCATAATGCCCCTTCCCTTCCCCCCCCCCCCTCTTAAATCCCTCGTCCGTCAAGTAATCTTTTGCTTAATTGCAAGCAGCTACATCAGCTCAGTTCAAATAGTCAAACAAAGATTACAAACCTAAAACAAAAGTTTCATTAGGTAGTTTTCAGTCCTAATAATCAAGCTTTAATAATTCCCCGATTCTCCACTCCCTTCCGCACGTCGATTAAATCTGTCGCGTCACAGGTGTAAATCAAAATAACATGTCATTTTGCTCTGTAAAGTTTAAATAAACACAAATATCAAAGCAAATACTAATTACTAGTAATTTGGTAAATAGTCCTCATGTTCATTTCCTAAAACAGACAAACCAACAATAATAAATACTGAGAACATAGTCAACTTGTCATGCTAGTAATATTGAATGCAGGCCAGACTACTTACCTTTTCAACCACCCCACCCCACCTCCACCCAACAAAATATACTACTGAAATATTTTCCACACTCCTACTGTAATTCTTTCACTGATATCGCCTTTTCAACCTTTACCTAAATCTATGCAAGTAGAATGACGGATTATTAAAGACACGCCAATAGCGAAGAGGCCTACGAAACATGAATCATTGAATGAAAACAAACAGTATCGTTTAATAATGGGATCAAGCTTCTGCTCGTCAGAATCATAATCCTCATCACAGTTCCCACTGGCACCATCATAAAAATAGTCTGAAAGCAGGTCTTGGAGCTCTTCAGAAGCAAAACCGGGTCGATTCAAGGCCCTAGCTACTCTAGCAGACGACACATCTACTGACGCTGGAGACGAAGCCATCACTTCCGGTTTCCAAAAAGAATCGGTCACTTACTGTGACAAATTGTTTCTAACAAATGCAACATAAATATTGCAAGAAAACACTTGAAATAGATGTTTGATGAGTTTATCTACATTAAAAAATTCACTTTGAACTAAAAATCGTCGAAAATCTATAGGAAACACTTCAGTTTTTCACGACCCAGCTAGAGACACATTCGAACACAACTTGTGTCACAAGCAAGCTTCGGAACAAGGAATTTCATGAAAAATTCATGCGCCACACACTTTTATGTACCAAAACGTAGTACCAATAGGGACTTTTCACCCTCCAGACGTTATATATCAATCCACATTGGGGATTTCCCTTCATAGTCGGACAAGAAAAGTTGGGGTATCGGAGGTCAATTAGTGCCATTGTTTTAGCAAGGTGTGATCAACACCCTTATCAAAATCAACAAAATAAACAATGTTTTAGTAATTTTTGAACAAAATCCGTTTGGGATATTAAAGAAAAGTCTTAAATAAAGACAAAGAGGCAACAATCTTAAAATTGATGGGGTAGCCTATTTTTAGTGTTTTACGGCTGTAGCAGCGAATCAATCCTAGCGTCTTTAGCCGGGTTTTGTCATGCGGCAACACATTTTATCAGAATGGCGCGTAACAGTCAACGTGAATGCCTCAGCCTGGCGCGTCATAAAAATCAAGAAGGACTATACGATACGAATACCTTCGATTGTCAATGACCCATCTTTTTCAAAATTGACCCATCATTTTGCATGGCCATGGGTCATTGGGCCCATGATGTCTGAAAACAATCTGAAGCACTGTATACCCCCATCTAAATCAGGTATTTTCCACCTGAAACATTTCAAACTTTACATTATAGTGTACCAATATGTCAACAATAACTCCTGAAATTTTCATGTTCTTTTGTGGAGTCCTTTATTTTAAATGAATTTTTTACTCAATAGTACAAAATGACCAGTATGCAGAGCTAGAGAGAACAAAATCGTCCATTAAGGAGTGAGTTAACAGCTGATAAATGTTTTGTGGTGAAATTTACATGTGATGGAACGTTCTAGGTATCAGCGAACTGCGCTGGAAAGGCCTAGGTGAAACAACGACTGACAAAGGCCACAAGCTCTATTTCAGCGGTAGAGATGACAGGCACGAACACGGCGTTGGATTCTTGGTCCACAAGAACATTCTAGCCACTGTCATGGGTTGCCGCCCAGTCTCCAGTAGACTCATTACCATCCGTCTGAGAGCAACCCCTTTCAACATTACCATCATCCAGGCCTATGCCCCAACATCAGACTATGAAGACAGCGAAGTGGAGGATTTTTATGAAAATATCCAGGCGGTCCTTGACCAAGTGCCGAAGAAGGACATAGTCATAGTGCAAGGCGACTGGAATGCCAAGGTTGGCCAAGATGCGCACCACAACTGGGGAGACACATGCGGACCCCACTGCAACAACGAGACAAATGACAGGGGTCTGAGGCTATTGGAGTTTGCCAGATACAACAATCTGGTACTGGCAAACACGCTTGGTCTCCACAAAAAATCCAGACGATGGACATGGCACAGTCCCGGCGGGGAACATCACAACCAGATCGACTACATCATGGTCAAGAAACGCTTCAGATCAAGCATCAACATTGGCAGGACACGCACTTTTCCAGGAGCAGACATTGGAAGTGACCACGATCTCGTGATGATGTCTTTCCGGCTCCATTTGAAGAGAGTAAATACAGCAAAGTGCACTAGGCTGAAGTTCGACCTGGACAAACTGCAAGACCCGGAGGTGGCAAAAATATTTCAGGCCACAATTGGAGGGAAATTTGCACCACTGCTTATTTTGGGGGCAGGCGAAGTAGATGTCAACACCATGACCAATACCTTCAACTCAGCTGTAACAGATGCCGCCACTGAGATCCTTGGCAAGCACCGACCAAAGAAGAAGCCGTGGATCACACCTGAACTTTTGGATCTGTGTGATAAACGAAGAGAGTTAAAAAAGAAAAAGAACATCTCACAGGGAGCTGATGTCTACCGAAAAATCAACAATGACATCCGAAAAGGCATGCGCACAGCAAAGGAGAACTGGATAGAAGATCAATGCCAGGAAATAGAGAACAATCTGAACAAGAACAACAGCAAGAAGGCCTACCAGACGGTGAAGCGGCTGACAAGTGTTAAACAGCCCAAAGTCTCCACTATCCAAAGCAAGTCTGGCATTTGCCTTACAGAAGAACAAGAAGTCTTGGACAGATGGACAGAGTACTGCTCTGACCTTTACAACCATACACCAAATGGAGACCCATCAGTTCTAGCATGTCCCGAGAGCAGAGAAGAAGAAGAAATCCTCCCAATTCTCCGGGAAGAAGTTGAGGCAGCAGTGCAATCGCTGAAGAAAGGGAAGTCAGCGGGAGTGGACAACATACCAGCGGAACTGCTACAAGCAGGAGGAGAAGCGATGACTGATGCTCTCACCATTATCTGTAACAAGATCTGGCAGAGTGGGGAATGGCCTACACCATGGACCCAGTCGCTTGTCATCACTCTTCCCAAAAAAGGTAACCTTCAGGAGTGTGAAAATTACCGCACCATCAGCCTCATCAGCCATCCCAGCAAGGTCCTCCTGAAAATAATGCTCAACAGGTTGAAACCACAAGCTGAACAAATCATAGCTGAAGAACAAGCAGGATTCATGGCAGGGCGAAGTACCACTGAACAGATTTTCAACCTCAGAATAATCTGTGAGAAATACCTACAGCACCAACAACATCTATATCATGTGTTCATAGACTTCAAGAAGGCATTTGACCGAGTCTGGCATGCAGCTCTATGGGCAACCATGAAAGTTTACAACATCAGCCCTAAAATTATAGAAGTCATCAAAAGCCTGTATGACAAGGCTACCAGTGCAGTCCTCCATAACAGCGTCATCGGGAACTGGTTCAGAACAACAATCGGTGTGCGTCAAGGATGCCTACTCTCTCCAACACTCTTCAACATCTTCCTAGAGCGCATCATGTCAGATGCTCTTGCAGATCACGAAGGCACAGTCAGCATAGGGGGCAGAGCAATCTCCAATCTTCGTTTTGCGGATGATATTGATGGATTGGCTGGAGAGGAACAAGAACTTGAACAGCTTGTACAGAGGCTTGACACCACCTCCAGAGCTTATGGAATGGAAATAAGTGCAGAGAAAACCAAAATGATGACCAACAACACCAATGGCATCAACACGGACATCAAAGTACAAGGCCAATCCCTCAACACAGTGCACAGCTTCAAATATTTAGGAGCCATTGTGTCAGACAATGGGTCTCGACAGGAAGTCCTCTCCAGGATCGCACAAACAACTGCTGCCCTGACAAGGTTGAAGCCCATTTGGAAAGACAGAACCATCAGTCTACATTCCAAAGTAAGACTGCTGCGCTCTCTGGTCATCTCCATCTTCCTAAATGCTTGCGAAGCATGGACCCTCACAGCAGATCTCCAACGAAGAATACAAAGCATGGAGATGAGGTGCTACAGAAGACTTCTGTGCATTTCCTATACCCAACACATCACCAACATTGAAGTCCGACAGACCATCACACAAGCCATTGGACAACACAATGACCTGCTCACAGTGGTGAAGAAACGGAAACTCCGATGGTATGGCCACGTCACCAGATCATCAGGCCTTGCAAAGACCATTCTGCAAGGCACAGTGCAAGGAGGTAGAAGAAGGGGGAGACCGAAAAAGAGGTGGGAGGACAACATTCGAGAATGGACTGGTTTGACACTGAGCGAAGCCATGAGGGCTGCTGAGGACAGAGAAAGATGGAGTATGCTGGTTAAGCGATCATCTGTGGTGCCCCTACGACCTTCGGGTTATGGGACAGGATAGGATAGGATAGGAAGCAAAGCAATCAATCAGGAGGAATCATGCAATCACTATGGTGGTGTTAGCACGGGCAGACGTTTGCGTATGGGTTTGAGTGACGTGAGTCGCGTTCTTTTGTTTTGATCATTGTTCATTTGCACTTGCAGTGTCTGGAGACTTGCGTCAAAAACTGCGGTCGACGGTTCCACAATTGTGTGGCAAACAAAGATTTCCTTCAGGAAATGGTAAAGGTCATTGGACCTAAGTATGACCCACCTCTGGCCGTGCAAGAGAAAATTCTGCAGATGATTCAGGTGAGGCACCGCTTTGTTGACTTGTTTCTCTAGTATAACTAGTACAGCGTTAAATAAAGAAGCTTAGAAACTGTTTTTTTTTACTCGCTTGCATAGTCTAGATATTCATCCACCCACCCCCCACTCTCCAACTCCCCACCCCCTACCTCAAATTTTTGTGTCTGCCGGTTTTTGCGAGTGTCCTTCTGTCTGTCCGTCGTCAGCCTGTGCAAAACTTGCAAGTGGATTAATATCTCAGAACCTATTTCCACTATCACAACCAAACTTGGTAGGATGGTATATATCCACGAGTCCTAATAAATGATCAGTGAATGAATGATTTCACATCAAGGTCATGGGGTCAACATATGTTAGTCAAAAAATGACAATTTTTCACCAAATTTTACCTTTTTTTCCCTAGAAATCATATTGAATTTATGATTCTTTGATGCTTGATAGATATTGATGAGGAACACATGCTTTGCAAATTTGGTCAACCTTACTCCAAGATCAATGTCTCTAGAGCTGTCCAAAGTCAGTTCATATACGTACTTTGAACTGACCTTGGCCTTAAACTATGAGAGATATAAAGTCCAAACTTGCCGTATTTAGAGATGATAAATTGATCTTTTTATGTATGGGAAGACCAAGCGTATGGCTGCCTTGATGGTGGTATAGAGTCTGAACCACTACTATAAATATTGCTCATATGTGTAGTTGTTACATGTTTGTTCTATACTTCAGACCTGGGCTGATGCATTCCGAGGCGTTCCAGAGCTGAAGGAGGTAGAGAAGGTGTATCAGGAGCTCAAGTCTAAAGGCATAGAGTTCCCAATGACAGACCTGGACAACATGGCTCCTATCCACACGCCAGCCAGGGTCAGTCAAAAGCAACTCTTGTAGAAGCTGTGTTGTGTGGAGAGTGAGTGTGGGTATGTTTTGAGGTTAGTGGGATGGCGTTCTGCTCTTGCTTTCACTAAGTTTCAGAAAGCTGGATATGTATTCTCTGTAGATATGTGCCAGAACTTATGCTTTTAGTTTTAGGAAATATTTTCTGTTGTGAAGCTAGGGGGGATGAGGCATCTTTGTTAGGTAATCTTCTCTAAAGTAACATATAGGGATAATAAAGATACTGATTTTGATTTTTGGACTAAAGAAGTATTGTCGTTTCTGTGCTTTAAATTCATGTATTACTTTTTTTTCTTCTTCTGAAGATGAGAATATAGTTGGGGTAGCATTTATTTCTTTTGGTAAACCTAGCATTTAATTGTTTAGCATGTTAGTGTGCTTGTTTTAGCTTTATTTGCAACCTGTACTACCCACTGTTTTGATGTATTATTCTGTTACTTTTAACTTTAAGCATTATACTTTCACTTTGAGTTTTACAAATATTTTAAGTTTTTTTGCTTTGCTGCTTTATAGAAATGATATATATATGTGTGTGTGAGTGTTATAGGCATTGAACTGATTATTCAACATTTTCACAGCCAGTAGAATGTGGCCCTTTTGTTACGGTAGAAGTACATTTTCTTTATGTGCAGAGCGTACCCTATAGTCCCCCAGCTCCTTCAGTCACCAACCATGGTGTAAGTACACTTGTTACAGCATCAGACTTCCAACATTGAGTGTTTCTGCATTCGTACCAATTGCTCATTCATGCAGGATTGTTCAGTAGTCATACAGATGCTTTGCTGTATTGTTCAGTAGTCATACAGATACTTTGCTGTACTTTTTACTTCCTTGTCAGCAACTGCTGAGCACCATTTACAACTTTATTTCCTTTATACGTGCAATAACGTTTTAATATTATTTTCTGGATGTGGTTAGTCCTATTTCATTTAAAAACATCGGTATCAATTTTTTTCAGGCAACTTGAATATTATTGTGTTTATGAATGCGTGTGTCTATGTGTGTTTCTTCATGTACTTCATCTATTTTCTACAGCTACGTTTGTTTCTGTGTGTTGGTTTGTGTTCGTGTGTGTGTATTTGTGTAAAAGTTGTCTTGTATGTTTTTGATATAGCTAACAGTTTGAGCATGACTTAGAGTGTATGTGCACCAAGAACAGACCGAAAGTCTGGTTTGTGCGCTATACAAATGAAATTATGAATTAATTATTATTATTGTATATTGTTTGTTTCTTGCTGCATGTTTGAAAGCTAAGAATATTCAAGATGGACTATGCAGAGATGATGATATTGGGTTTCTTTTAGGATAAAGCTTTGGCTGTATTGAATTAAAATGGGCTAGCAGCTTATTTTTTGGACAGGCTAGAGAACATTCCAAACTTGTGACAAGGAGAAATCCAAAACATGTTCAGATGGATTACAGCAATCGATCAAGGTGGTCCCCATGTTTAATTACTGCATAATCTTTTATGGATAATTGTAAAGAATTATGTAAAGTATTATGCCATTGGACAACACGATGACCTGCTAACAGTGGTGAAGAAACGGAAACTCCGATGGTATGGCCACGTCACCAGATCATCAGGCCTTGCAAAGACTATTCTGCAAGGCACAGTGCAAGGAGGTAGAAGAAGAGGGAGACCGAAAAAGAGGTGGGAGGACAACATTCGAGAATGGACTGGTTTGTCACTGAGCGAAGCCATCAGGGCTGCTGAGGACAGAGAAAGATGGAGTATGCTGGTTAAACGATCATCTGTGGTGCCCCTACGACCTTCGGGTTACGGGACAGGATAGGATAGGATAGGATATGTAAAGAACTGATTGTAAGCTGCTGGATAATGGAAATGTATATGGTGGTGTTAGTGGGATTTTAATTCTTCTGGCCTGGGGCTAGGCACATTTGGGATTCATCTTGTCTGTCAGAATTATGAATGTGTAGCTAATTGAATACAATTCTTTACTACATGCATAGATTTCATGTACATATATAGTCAAGTAGCTGAGGGACATGGAGAGCTTTGATGGATCTATAGTATCTTCATTCTTATCATTATTGTTATGGATCAGTTGAACATTTTCTTATTATCTCCTGTCATCCCCTGCTCTATAATGGGACTATTTTGCAATTTATTTTGACACTTTATTGACCCATTTTATCAGGAAATTCTGAGCTGCTTCACATGGGTGTGGCCAAGCCGTAGCCAGTGGCTTGCCCAAACCCAACCTACCTAATATTAGTTGTGTTTTTGAAATTTTGCTGGGGGAGAAAACCAGACTACCCGGAGAAAACTCCAGAGGTGTGGTCACTTTGTGGGTGTGTTTAATGTTAAAAACACTATTTACAACTCCCTGCCTGGCCTGATCCCGCTTCCATTGTGTGTACCCGATGTATCATAAACCAGTCATTATGCTTTATTTGAACACTGCATTTTTTTCTCTCCTCTCTCCTGCCCATACCCCCCCCCCCCCCTTCCTTCACCTACCATCCTCTCTCCTTACCCACCCATGAGCTAGTCTCATAATCAAGTGTATTATTATTTAGCAATGTAGGCATTTTTTATGTATGTTTTGTAAACGAGGGATTGATAAATTAGAGTATAACCTCAGTGTCCCCTGAGTGGGATGCCTTTATTGTACAGTGACCGTCTGGTGGAGTGCCTTTAGTGTTACCAATAGGGTTCTTCCAACAGATCTTTTATGTGGATCAAGGGTGAGTCCTTTTTCAGCCAAGTTGTGGTCTTGATTTTGTGGTCCTGATTTGGCTCTTTGCAGCCTGTAAGCAATGAATAACTATCTACTTTGTTCTAGGTTTTGCATAATGCATGAACTTATAAGTATATTTTCAAAAGCCATGGTTGAACATAGATTCTGAGGTTGTGAATGCATATGATATATGCATGTGTGGTAAACTGCTAACAACTTGGATAATGGGAGGCCTTATTATCTAATCTTTATGATCTTGCATGCCTATATGTAATTATAAGTAGGTACATGAAAAATAATCACATGTGGGCAAGGCACAGTGCAAGGAGGTAGAAGAAGAGGGAGATCGAAAAAGAGGTGGGAGAACAACATTCGAGAATGGACTGGTTTGACACTGAGCGAAACAATCAGGGTTGCTGAGGACAGGGAAAGATGGAGAACGCTGGTTAAACGATCATCTGTGGTGCCCCTACGACCTCTGTGTTATGGGATAGGATAGGATAGAAGACTGGCCAATCTCTGCGCAGAAACCCTGCTTACAAAATGCATGCACAAAAAGCTGGCGTATAGCATTTCTCGCAATTGATTAGTTAGCAAGACTTCACCTGTGTTTTGAACTCTGTGCTATGTAACATCTTGTGTACCAGTCTATAGCACAGAGCATGTGATGAGGGGAACAAAATCAATAGGCTGCTCCTGCTTACACTATTTCGTGCTAATCTAGGCAATCTGATGAGAAACTTGACACCACCTTTCTGCATTGCTGGGTGTTTTTGCCTTTGTCTTTTTGTGGTAGTTTTAGCTAAACTTAGGTGAACGTCTTTAGTTTTCTCTGTGTGTGTGTGTGTGTGTGTTTGTGTGTATGAGTACAAAAAAAGGACTGGAACAGCTTTAGTTTAGTAACAAGAGTGGGTGGGGTGAGAGACAAGGGGAAGAGTGTGCATGGGTGGTCTATCCCAAATTGAAGTATATTATGTTGAAAACTACTGCAGGGATTTGAGTCATAGTTGATAGACATATATAATAGGATCGCAGAATTTTGTTTTTGTGTTGAATATAATATTTTTCTGATGCGACAGGTCAAAGTAACAGATTTTTGGTTAGTTAGGTCATTGTTTATAGGTTCCAGCGGACTGCAAAGAGCCGATTCAGGACCACAACTTGGTTGAAAGAGGGCTCACCCCTGATCCTTATAAAAGATCTGCGGAAACAATCCTAATGGTAACACTGAAGGCACTCCACCAACCGGTCACTTTACAATAAAGGCATCCCATGCAGGGGACATTGAGACTGTACTCTTAATTTATCGAATGACCGCTTACAAAAACAAAATAGAATATAAACATCATTATAAAATATTAACAAAACACATACATATACAATGCTTACATTGCTAAATAATAATATCATGTAAAGTCCTAGTGACCATTTGGCAGAAAGCATCCAATATCCCCAAACTGACCCACCAGACCCCACATACAAATGAGGAGTTTTGAGAGAGTTTTCAAGAAAAAAGATAGGTGACTGGTCTAGCAAAGAAGATAGTAGATTAATAGAACAGATTAGGAATGAGAAAGAGCAAATGAGATTGAAGGAAACAGTGGTCATTTAAAGCACTAAATTTCCACAAAGTGGGGATACACATTTTTTTCATTGACATTATGTGACCAGATGCCATTCATTGGCATTATGTGACCAGATGCCGCACAGATGCCTAACATCATATTTTTGTAAAAGTAGATGGTCAAGGTTTTGAGCTAATCACTATGATTTTTGTTTTGAGTAAAATATCTAACGAATAATTCATTTTATTTGATGTGAGGATGCAGTTTCAAACCCGCTTAAAAAGAATATGCTTGAATTTCAGGTACATGATGATCGTCAGCGTTTAATTATTCCGTCTTTGGAGATTGAAGAGGTCTATGAGTTGTGTTGATGTAGTGCTGACGATTCGTGCCATTGTACTTTTTTCTTGTTTTGTACCATCTCCTCTTCCATCCAATTCATAGGCCATGAAATTTGGCAGACTGTTCTCTAATGTACCGTCTCCTCTTCAAAGCCATGAAATTTGGCACTGTTATCTAATGTTACACTGTCTCTTCAAAACCATGAAATTTGGCAGCCTGTTCTCTAATGGCAAAGTTTGTTTTTTTGCAGTCTTATATTTGTAACTATTCAATATGTATGTGATTACAACTATGTTGTCAATTTCTGAACTGTAAATGCTTGTGTAAGAATGCTTTGGATGAAGAAGTCACACGTAATCATGCCACAATTGAAAAATAAATATGTTTGCACACTTGTCTAGTTTCCGCAAGTAAAAAAACTATTGTGTTTGTGCATTTGTCATCTTTACTTTTAATGGTTCTGAATTAAGTTGTTTGTTTGTTTGTTTTTTTTTACAGAAAATAAGTAATGCTTGTATTATAAGTTACAATTTGAAGTTTATCAACTTCTTGACCATTATAAAACTAAAAAAAAAGAACAAGCTCTCATGATTACAAATAGTTTTTTTAGAAGTCAAAGAGAACCATTCAGTATAATTATTCACAAATTTTACAATGTTGATTTTGTTATTGGTATTCTAGCTATAAAATACTAAAATTGCATTGTAATGTTGGACATTTTTGTAGCAGAATCCATGTTTTGTACATAAAATGCAGATCTGTTTTAAGTGTTTTATCATCTCATGTTTATGATCAGGTTCAAAAGCTGTGTCTAATATCGTGCATCACATCATCACATCCCACTAGGCCCTTTTGGCATTGATGCACTGTTCAGCATTTTTAGTTTGAAATCAGCACATAATTGGTGCACCCCTCACTTCTCTCGACTCTCACCCCGCATGAAAAAATTATCGGAAAGAAGCCGGGGGAAGTGAATTTGTAAATATAACGATTACAATGTATTGTCTGCACAGTCTCAGCCTCGATCTGCCCCTCCACCTAGCCAGGCAGGCAGGATGCGCTCACCAGTGATGGGTTCCCCGGTAATGGGGCAGGAAATGCCCGTCATCCCTAACGAGCCGGTCAACCTGAGCCCTGACCAGCTGACCAAGTTGCGCCGCGAGTTGGACGTGGTGCAAGGCAACGTGCGTGTGATGAGCGAAATGCTGACTGAGCTGACCCCTACCACTGTCGAGACCTCCGACCTGGAGCTCCTGCAGGTTGGTGAAGCGTGATGGTGTTTTATTGATTTGATATAATGGGACATTTTTGTAAATTGTAATCACTAGCTGTTCCTTGTTTTATTCCGTGTAATAATATTTTGAGAACTACTTGAGAAAAGGAGATGGAAGTTCTACACAAACGAATCCAGTTCAGATTTTGATAGGATGAAAGAATTGTACAAAATGTGTCCTGTTGATTCCTGGATGACATATTGTTCTGACATCACAATTCCTTTTGCATTTGAGCCAAACTGAACCATTAACACATACCTTGTCAGCATTCACCTGAATCACAACTTTGTTTTTGCCTTGGCATTTCAAAGATTCGATAATTATAGTATAAATCATTATTATTTATTTTTTTGAACCACCCTTGAATAAACATAGCATGTATGCGTTGTTTAATTGTACACTTAAAAACTGAAGCAGAATGCAAAATATTAGATAACCCCTAATTTAACCAAAAATTTCCGCACGGATTCGAGGAATGAATGTTTTCATTTGGATAGGAACTGAACAGAACATGCCGACAGATGCAGCAGAGGATTATGGAGCTGCTGGGTGAGGTTGCCAGCGAGGAGGTGACAAGTAAGTGTTTTGCCTACAATGTTTGTTGATGAAGAGGCAGTAATGTGTGAATAAACATTATGAGGTTATTACATTTATTTGTGTTATCTCAGGCTGCTAAATTATTTTTTTTACAGATATTGAGTTGCAGGGAAAGATGGTGTTGACACTGAATACAATTAATTTATATACTAGAACTAAAAGGACTGATACTTCATTCAAATCTAAGACGATGTGAAATTGTCAATGACGAACTTAATTATTGGTGGCGGCGGTGGCGGTGGTGTTGATGTCAGAAGAAGGATTAGTAATAAATAAAAAAAAAAGAAGTAGAATTTAGTGTTAAAAGGTAGTATGCGCACCCCCTTCCCCTTGGTTGCCTGCTCTTATCCCAGTTTCAGCATTTTATTTAATAGCGCTTTTTACCTAGGGTGAGAAACCCCTTTTTGTTCTATTTATTCGTTTTAACCTCCCACGTGGAGGAATTTTAATTGCGTGCATGCTCACATTTCCCAGTTTTGGATGGTCCCGCACCTCCCCACCCCCCACCTCCTCCCCTACCCCTGAATTTGACTAGAGAGGGGGTGCGTGCTGCTTCTTAGTTTAGCCCTGGTATGTCGGTCACTGGACCCAGGGTCCTACATTTTTACATTGTTGTGATCTTCACGTAATGGGTTTATGAAATTTGGCAAAGTCAACTATTTTATTCCATAAAATTATACCTTGTCTTATTGCTTGTTTTTTTTTTTTTACTGGCTCAGTCAGTTAGAGGACCAGGATTAAGTTCTGTCAGTGTATTTTATTGTATTTATTCTATATTGTATTTTATTGCATAAAGCCATGCTTGGTTGTGTGTTAATGTTTCTTACATCTTTTACATTTAAAATATATGTATATATGTATGTGTTTTTTTTTTGTTTTTTGTTTTTTTTTTAAAAATTACTTTTGTTTAATTTTATTGGACATGCGTATATTTACGAATTTTATCTTATTGTTTTTGGCTGCTTATAATGATTTTGTGTGTGTTTGTTTGTAGGCATGTGGTGTTAGATGTATGTTTTTTTTTTTTTTAATATATATGATGCTGTCTCAAAAGGTCAACCTAGAAATGTGACATTGCAGCAAAAAATTGAAAAGTGACTGAGACTTGCAGTTTTGATGTTAATGTGTGGTCTTAAGCTTAAATTTCATAAAAATAACATTTTAAACAAAATGTCTTTTCTGTTTACAGAGATATGCTTGGTAATAGGGGTGAAGGTGGCATGTGTCGCGTGTGACAGTGGACAAAAGAAAATTTTTAATAAATTAAAGAAAATAACAGCTAAGCAATTTCCAAACACAGCCCAAGTAAGCATATTACTATTGAAGAAAAAGTATTAATTTACTTTTAGTATAAAGCATTTACCAGTACAAAATTTGAAATGATAACTTTGTCCTGTCACACGCGACCAAACCATGAAGTTTATTTTTTCAAGAAAACAATCAAAACAACTTTAATAAATACCATCCATAGTTTATTTGCCAGTTTACATCTCAAGAAATAAGATATTTTACTATAAATTACTAAGTTCTATTTTAATAAGCATGTACCATCCCTATATTTATATATTTTGTCTTTGTCACAACCGACACATCACAACCAATGAACACTGAAATCATGAATTTACTTGTAAAAAGATGGTCATGGAAGAAAAAAGTAATTGCAGCATAAAAAAGTAAACAAAAAAGGACAATGCTTTTAAAGAAAATGTATAAATTTATTTCAAGTACATCATTATCAGTATAAAAGGGTAAAGTGAAAATGTTGTCCTGTCGCACGCGACCAAACCATGAAGTATATTTTTTCAAGAAAACAATCAAAACAACTTTAATAAATACCATCCATAGTTTATTTGCCAGTTTACATCTCAAGAAATAAGATATTTTACTATAAATGAATAAAATCTATTTTAATAAGCATTTACCATCCATATACTCTTTTTTTTGTCTAAAGTCGGTTGTGACAACTTTGTCTTTAGTAAAGACAAAGTTGTCACAACCGACATGTCACATCCAATGAACACTGAAATCATGATTAACTAGTAGAATTTTTAAAAAAGTAAATTTGAGTAGAACACAAAAAAAGGTGAATGGCATATTTACTCATTTGCATATAGCACAAGAAAGATTTAAATAAACTCTGCAAAACAAAGCAGTCAAGGAATCACTTCGTCTTTTATCACTAAAAGTAAAAAACAAAAGCAAATTTAAAAGCACGTGTTTTCATCAGTGCATCAAGTGCGAAAAATGAAAAATAGCATCTGTAATTTAATTTTTAACATAGAATAAACCAGTTTATGTTAAGATAAAAATATTTTCTTACAATATTGATAGACTCTTTGATTGGTCGTAACATGTGGTCGGTTGTGACAAGGAAAAAACAAAATCGATAGAGAAACACCAACCTGGTCTTTTCAAAGCATCCATCTTGGAATGAAAACTTTGGATCGGAAATCTCAAGAGACTTTCGCTGTAACTATTTCCGTGTGAAAAGGTACTAATCGTCATCAATTTGTTAAATTTTCGGATTGGAAATGATGGTTACCGAAAGACAAAGGAATTACTTACGTTCAATTTACGATAAATTTACTATGAAAGAATTATTATTTTCCTACAAAAAAACATAAATTAGTGAGGATAATAATGTTTAATCTGTCAATGATTTTTTTTCTTATTCAATCAGCATGGATGTTTAGCTATCTAAGAAGAAAGGCAAGCAACGTTGAGACAAAGTACGTCACGACCGATCACGTCATTTTTACAAACCCCCTAAACATAAATAAAAATGTTTTGCAAAGCTGAAAGACATTTAAAGTTAAAAATTAACATTAATGCAACACATCAAACATAAAAAGTTCATTTGTTTCACTCAATTTTATTGAAAAGGAGATGGAGTTTTTTCAGGTCACACAGAATGTCACATTCGCGCCAACAAAATTTTGTCAATTTTTAGTGGAAAAATAGCAATAAAAAACTTCTTTCAACCTTTGTGTGTGTAATGTTGATATATAATAGTACCTAGTTATATTGCTTTTTTATAAATGCAAAGAAAAAGCTTTAATACATGACCGAAATATTTTTTTTTATGGTTCAAAGACTGCATGCTTCCTTTTGGTCACCTTTTGAGACAGCATCATATACACCATGTTTTAGTGTGTTGTACAGTCTCTTATTGTGCGAGAGCTTGTGTGAGAGTATGCGTGTGAGCGCTTTGAGCAGACTTTTTAGTTTGGAATTGCGCTTTGTAAAATAAATTATTATTAATTATTATTATTATTTTCTTGTATTAATAGCGGTGGTGCTGTTCTTTTGTGTCTTTTTTGTTGTTGTTTTTTCAAATTGCTAAGCAATTGTTTTTTCAGATGAGTTGCTGCGCGTGAATGATGACCTGAACAACGTTTTTCTTCGCTACGAGCGTTTTGAACGCTATCGCACGGGTCAGGTTGGTCCTGAGGCCACAGAGCCGTCCTCTGCTAATGACCAGCTTCCGCCCTCTTATGACCAGGTAACCACATGATTCAAACTGCTACACATCTATACTTATATACATTTATATCTTTTTTGCCTTGAGTGTACAGAGTAGATTCATGAACATACTCTTGTCACAGCAGTTTCAGTGTTAATGTAATTGTGTTGGTTTTTATTATGACTTGTAGTAATTTTTAGTACAGTATACTGTGAACACGTCCAAAACCATAACCTATATATTGAAACTGTCAGAGAAAGTATCATAATTGCATGTTATAAGCACATGAGCTTTTTTTTTTCTTAAAGACCTGTTGTAGTGTCAGTTTTGAACTGGGCTCAGTTTTCACTGGAATCACATTGATGCAGCACACAAATTATTTGTGCGTGTGTGTGTGTGTGCTCATGTGTGTCCTTTATTTGTAAGCTTTTGTTAGCCTTTTCTATTACCAAAAAAAAAAAAAAAAAAAAAAGAATGGACAAGCTATACTATTTAAGAATACATTGCTGCAAACAGTTGTTGAGAAAGTTTCACTGTGCTTTAGGTGTGTACGCCAGTTGAAGAAGGTGTCAGGGTACGTTAGCCTTAAGTCATTTTGTATCCATATGCAGACCAAGCTGTAGCAGGCCCCTTTATTTCATGGCTTTTTTTGTGGCTTCACATTGCTGTGTGTGTGTGTGTATATACAGGCATGCTACTTTTCCGGGAATTCCCGGAATTCCGGGAGATCGATTTTTGGGCCCCGGTGGCTTTCCGGATGATTGAAAAATTTCCGGGAGTATTAAAAAAAATCTGTGTCGAAAAGAAAGAATTACAAGCGTTCTTATCACGGTAGGCCAGGCGATATCAGCGGGATTCGTCTGCTAGACCGCCATGACAGTCAGTTTTAACGATCATATTAAAGCGGCGTTGTGATTGGCGAGCTAAATTTATCTCACCAATCAGATAGCTTCTCTCTTACGTGATTCGCTCTGTGTTTTAGCGTAGGCAGCCAGTTGTTTCCGTTTGATTTTTTACCGTCTTCACCACGTTTTGTGCATGATTCTCTGTTTTTTTTTAAGTTTGATAATGTATGGAAGCGTTTTTGTAATGAAAAATACTACTAATAGTAGCATAGCATCAAAATGTTTCGAACCGAAATTGAGATAAGAAACACGGTAGGAGACTAGGACAAAGGTCTCAAAAACTCAACTAAATGACGGACTACAATAAAATAATGTTAACAGACATGTAGGCCTACCAGTGTCATTTCTTGTATATAGTTTAAACTAAAATGTTTTGGTTTTTATTGTCTTTGTTGATTGATTTTTCGTCCCTCAAAAAGTGCTCAGAATGTGCCAGATTGCACAGATTTTAACCTTTTTTTTTTTTCCGGGGGAGCATGCCCCTGGACCCCCCCTAGAGGGCTCGCCTGCTTTTCAGGCTCGCTCTCAGAGCTCTGCTAATCCTCACAAAATTTTCCGGGAAAACTAAATTTTCAGAGTAGCATGCCTGATATATATATGTACAAAATAACTAGAATATATATATATTCTAGTTATTTTGTTTGTATCAATTTGGACAATGAAAAATACAGTAAACCACAAAAAAAGAACATCTGTCTTGTTTGTGTTGGCTTTTTATTCTTTGCTTGAAATCTTACAAGATAATGCAAACCCACTTTGCAGCTTAGAAGGAACGTAGTTTCAGGGAATTTCAGTATTGCATTGTACATGAAAAAAGAAGAAGAAGAGAGAGGCATGGCTGTTACACAGAGTTTAACTCTTAGCTGTAATTTAACGTCAGCTTTTCACTCTGGATGGCAACTGCAGAGCTGTAAAACTTTAGAATTTTCCACCTGTGCTTAGTCTGTAGTTCTTGAAAGGAATGGTACGTTAACATCCTTTAGTGCACATCTTTCTTTTATACAGCCTCACAGGTAGTCAGCTGCAATTTTCGAGATTTCATCAGATTATTTTTATTTGCTATGTATTTTCAGACTGTTTGATTTATATATATCATTGGTTTTTTTCTCGACAGTGCTTTAAAAGACTAAAATCAGTCTGCAACGTTTTATTTTACAAAAACAAAATCAATTTTGTTGTTGTAACTATGTATATGAAGTGAATTGGAAAGATTTGAAGAGCTTCCTGAACATTTAAAGCTTTGTACCTCATGGTGAATTCCTTGCACATATTGCCGCATTATGAACTTTTGCTGTGTATGCATTTCTTGCACCACCCTTGCGTTCAAATGCAAACCTTATGTCCTTTCTTTGTTAATTTCTTTATTTATCAATTTAACTTCTTCATCATCATCAATATCATCATCATCATCATCTGAATATTTTGTTGTGAGTGTGTTCCCTCCATGATCATAATGATAAATTAGTTTACTGCTGTAACAAACCTTTTTTTTTCTTCTTTGTTAAATGTCGTTTTTTATTGTTTATTTGATGTATTTTCTATTGTTTGTTGTTACTATCACTGGTTCACACAACTCATGTGTGTCTAAAAATAAATAGCTGTGGATTCATACTGACTAGAATTTTATTTTGACAATGTAAAAATGTTTTACAATAGTGTTCAATGAATTGACCTATGTGTAATGTGTTTGATGGTATGTGTGTGTGTGTGTGTGTTTAAACATTTTGCCAGACATGTGTATGTGTTTGTGGTCTAGCTGTGTGCTTTTATTTTCCACTGATCATTGGTTAGGGCTGAGCTGTTTTAGGCTGCAGGATTACTTATGACAGATAGGGAAGGGGTAGCTGGAGGCTCAGGGCGTAAGCCCTTATGCATGTGCGGTCTGGATGACATGGGTTTGAACCCTGACTTCAGCAAACTATTAAGGACATGTTTGGATAATAGTGGCCGGTGCCTTGAGATGCTCACTGAGCTTGTTAATGCGCTAAATAAGAACGATCCCTTTTGGAGAACAGCTTTCCAAAGAAGTTTATAACGTCGTTCTGCAGGGTTGTTTGGTTTGTTTTTCTAAAAATTCCCATTCAGGAAAGGTGGTGTCATTTGCCGTCCATAATTCATGAAGTAGTTTCGTAGATGTTAGCAGTAAATAAGATTTTTATCATTGGGCATGCATGCCTGCGCTTTCATGCAACATGCATGAAAATATTTTTTTTGTCTGAAAAAATAAAGAAGACAATAAACAGAATTTTTATGCATGTTTTTTTTTAAATGGTATTTTGCTATCTATATTTTAATTTATTATTGTAATGATTATTATTTATGTATGATAAATATGTCTTTGGGTTTTCTTAGCTGCCTGCTCAGAGTAATCCTAATGTGGGGAACCTGATAGACTTTGACGAGCAGCCGGTAGCGTCTCGGATGCAAGGCTTGAGTAAGTGTGTCTGTGTGTTTCTTGCCCAAAGCATGCTGTCTGCATTTATGTGGGGTTTTACACATTATTTATCAATAGTGGATTCAGCCCCGATGCTTGAAGCTTGATATGTGTAACTCAGATTCGTTTATCCACGCAGCCTGTTCACTTAGCGACAAGGGCAGGAGTCGTCGTATAAAAGTTTCCAACTGTATTCAGCAAACATCAACAACTGCATACAAGATCACTTTCCGAAAATCACTTCGAAAATCATCTTTCAAGCAGACAGTGCATTACTTTTATAATCTCTTTGCAATGAGAAAAACTTAGCATATTCCAGCATATTCCAGCATTGATGCAATAACTCCCAATCAAAATAAAACTCGTCACCGAACTATGCACTGTCTTACATCATATAATATTCCTCGGTTTAGAAGAGTTGCTTAGCTAATATGAGACACATCTGTAAACTTCGATTGATAATAAACAAGTAATTCCAGAAAATTCTCAACAATGTCGACCGACGAAAATTACCAACAATATACAAAACAACTTCCAGCAACGCCACAAAATAAAATTAAAGGTAAATACACGCTACCATTGCATTCTTTGCAAAATAAAATGATGAGAACTATCGTGCGCGTCTCAGTCATAACAGGATGGAGGGAGAAAAGCAAGGGTGTGCTACAATGACTTTCCCAGCTTATTGAATAATTTTGTGGTTGAGATCTGTTGGTTCACTAAGTCCCCAGCAACTGGTATTGTACTGCTTAGCCAGACCAGCACATTTAGAAAGTGGATCAAAGATTCAACAATAAAGTGAAAAGTACAGTAGAAATGTCTACATTGTCAAACAAAACAGCTTATTGAGGTTTGTTAATTACTCCTGCGCCATACAGAAAACAGAATTTATTTCAGCCAAATGACAAACATTGCAAATGGAAATTTCCCCACGCATCCACACCGCAGGCAAATATCATCACTACTGTCAGAAATCTATCACACAAAAGGCATTTGATACAAATTCAGTTTTTAAAACCCAAATCTTCTAAGACACTATAGCAACTTTGAACGCAATCACACAGGACATATAAAATGTAACTTTTGTTTGTTTCATCCGGTTCTGTGATAGAGATTCAACACTGAATTGGTTGAGCATGTATGTATAAACAAAAAGTGTAAGCATAAACCAGGAGTAAATAAATACAGCTGTAGTGGAAAAAAAAGGGTCTGGATTAGTAAACATCACGTAGTCCAAAGAACTTGTGTCCATGTTGCTTATATGCTAAATAAATGAATGCATGAATGACATTTGTTTTTACCCCAATAACGTCCCTGGATGTAAAAAGTGTGTTTAGGGCACTGAATATGTGTATGTTGTTTGCCGTATATGCATCGTTTTAAAAAGCATGTTGACCTCGGCGTCCTGGTTTGTGTAGACATCAGCAAGAACTCCACCGCTGGACCCCCAGTCCCTGCCCAAGCCCCAGTTCCAACCCCAGCTCCTGTCTCCGGGGCAGCTGGAGAGGAGGACTTTGACATGTTCGCCCAGTCACGCCAGTCTTTTGAGCAGAGCAGGAGCACACAAGGAGGGTCGGTATTTTCATCACCTAGTTCAGTTTGGGGGAAAATGTAGATTGAAACTGCAAAAAAGTAAAACAACTGAATCTTCAGTGAATGTTTATGGTGTTGATGAAAGTGGAAGTAGAAATAGGTCTTGTTTATTACGCCAATGCAAGCTAAATAGTATGGGAATAAAACTCGTATCTTAAAAATGTTCTGTTGTGGTAAAACGGCTTGAAAAAATCAATAGAACGCATGGCGTGGTTATTCTATGTTTGTATGTAGATGTGGGAAGGGTTCGGTGTGCAGCCTTTCTTTAGCAATCCTGTGCTCATACTTCTTATTGTTATCTGACACTGTTACATGTATAGAAGGCCAGTCAAAGGCAAATTGTTATCTTTTTATTTTATTTTGCCATAAGCTGAACTGAAAGCAGTAAAATCATTCTGTCAGACTAGAGCTTAAAATATGTTTGGAGAGTGGTTGGGAATGGATATCAACTCCTGGATCTAGTGTAGTGCTCCTAGCTGTTTGTGTGTAAGAACTATTACTTTGAAAGCAAGGGTTTGATGTATATGTCATCGTCATTTTGCAGCCCAGTCTACACCAACCAGAGAGAAGACCAGATGTCTGGTGGATTGGGAAAGGCCGTGACTGCCAAATCATCCGACAGGGACACACTGGGAGTGAGTACTTTGTAATCAAATGTCTTTTGTTGTTTTGTTTATTTACACCTCCCCATGTTCTTCAAAGACCAATAATCTCTTCATCACAAATATTACGAAGATTTATTTTGCAAACCTTACCCCTTGCTGACACATTCCATTAACAGTTACACAATCGCATTATATGTCTCCAGCACAGCCTTCTTGAAGTTTAGGGGTTTACTGGCTTGCCTACCATACGGTCGTTCGCCATATTTGTATGCAATTTAACCTTGGAGTTTGGCCATCTGGTCAGCTCGCTAAAAATACGGTCAAGTTTAACAAATAAAAAATAAAAATTTATTTATTTATTTTTGATTCCGATTAAAAGATGCGCAGTGTAGTTACTTCCCTTTACTGAGGTAGCGCGTGCACACATATCGTAAGTTCACCACACTTGTGTTCCAATTTCCTCCATTCTGCTCAGTGCGGTGTCCTAGCGTAAAAAAAAGAAGCGAAGCTGTGATGGATGCCATTCTTCCTATCTGAATAAAGATAAATGAAAAGCTAAACAGCAGGCCAGAAAGAAAGCTTTTTTGAACGTCTACATCGAAAAGTGTCTTTGCCTGAGTACATCTCCAAAAGGGCCAGCGTGTGCCAAGATGCACTTCAGCAGACTTGCCTACCGTTCCGATTTTCCGTACTTTGTTCCGGAAAATTGACAAAAACAGGATGTGTTACGGAAAATACGGATATTTTATAAGCGTTCCGGAAAAAAAAAAGTTAAGGATATTTTTTTTTGTTGAGAGGGGTGGGGGAGAGGGAGTGTCTGTGGTTTCAGCCATATTTCCGAGCAACTTCCGACAATTTCCGAGCGCATTGCGAGCATGCGCAGTCAAACTGATTCGAAGTTTCCGGCATGCGCTCTGTCGCTACTAGTTTGAAATCTCATTTCCACGTGTGTTAAAATGGCTAGTAAATGGAAAAATCCCACAGAAGTGTTGAGTGACAGTGACAGTGATGCTGCTAAGACACCACCAAAGACAACACATAAAAAGCAGCGGCGCATCCAAGCATTTCGTGACGATTACACTCGTGATTATCCTTGCCTCTTGGCTGGAAAAATTGTCGTGCGGCAATACTTCGAGTTCAATTTGTGATGTTCCTGAAAAATTAACAGTGTTCCGGATTTTTGGGAAAGCTGTTCATGATTTTTGTGCTGGGGGGTAGGCAAGTCTGCTTCGTGCAGAATCGACTTCACCGCTGCAAATGGCGGTCGCAAGGACTGCGAATGCGCGTATCATCAAAATCACATGAAAAGTTTGACAAAGCTGCTAAAGGCCATATACTTCTATCCAAAGCCTTTTCCAGGAGCAGACAAAATCCACTGGTGCCGAATACATTTTAAATTGTATACATTATAACCTGAAGTATGTGTGATGTGTTGCTTATTTGAAAAAAAAAAAAAGTTTATTTACCATACTCTGCAAAACGTTGACATGAACTCTTCGCGTCTTTTCATTTGTATACTTCATAATATCATTTGCTTAGTAAACAGGCATTTCTATATGTATTTCAGTGCACAATGTCAATACTAATGTCAAGAAGAAAAAAGTCCGTTAGTCGATATGCAGAAATCTGGTCAAAGCTTCCAAAATCTGGTTTTGAGCAGCCTGGAGTACTGTCAACATGTTTTTTGGGTAGGCAAGTCTGGGTTTAGAGAAAAATATTTATCGTTGTAGATGACATAGAGGCAACACAGTTCTTCTTTAAATTTTGCAGTAATTTTAATGATGTGCACAGAAGGGCCATGAATTCTAATAAAAGATTTTTTTTTCCTCCGACAATGCCAGAGTAGATATTTTTCAATCCCTTCCTTGGCATTTCAAAAGAGAACAAATATGCTGAATGAGTTTGATTTTTCACGATCATGTTAAAAAAAAAAAGTTTTTAAAGAACTTTCACTAACATTGGAATAATAGGTTTGGCTTTTAGTGTTCTAGCATTTGTTAATTCCATTTTGCTATGAAACACTAATTTTCTTACCCCACCCACTTCTAGTTTTGTGTTGTGATTGTGTTATGTAATTTACACCTGCACACACCCCACACACATGAAACATCCAGCAACCCTACCACCTCCCTCAGTTCAATGATTTTGTTAATCCCAACTTCCCTTTGTGCTTTCAACACACCCTGCTGTTTCTATAATGTTCAATACCAGGAGAAAAATAAAAGGTTCACAAGTTTTCCTTTAAATTGTGACTCCCAATGACTGACATGTAAAATTTCACCGATTATACATATTTTCTGTACAGTTTTCTCCCCTTTTGCATTTGCTTTCCTTCGCTTGTGTTTTTGACAGCTGCAAGATAAGGAGAGCGATTATGACGAGATGGAACAGTGGTTAGCAACGCATGACCCCAATGCCGCTGTATGTATATTACGTTGTTGTTGTTTTTTCTCCTTTAAATTAACATTTTCGAATGTTTTCTCTTCTGTCATTTTTTTTTCCTCTGTCATTTTGTTTTAGCTGTAAGCGTTTCCTGTGAAAGAAATTTCTTGTTTGGAGGTCTTGTCTGTTAAAGTTGAGCATATTTTGTTTTGTGATTGCATAACCTGAGCTAGAATTATTGTCTGTGTTATTTGCTGTTATTACTTAGTCACTCCCTCAACAAGCATGACTCATTCCCCGCCCATGTATTGAGAACGTACCAAATGTTACAAAAACCCAGTAGTACTTACTTACCAACAATGCACATTGTTCTCTCATGCCTTATGCCACTACCCTAACCATTTTAGCTGTGCGTAAAGATTGTCATGTAATTTGAAGCTCTAATGTGAAGGTTACTCTTTCATTGTAAAAGAAGGTTTGAATGCATTGCGTACTTTTTTTTTTTAGTTTGAAGAAAACATGCTGTCATTATAAATATCTCTTTTTGAGTGTGATGCATAAAATCAGTGTCTCAGTGTACAATCTCATTCAATTTCAACTTCTTTGTCTGGAGGTTGTGACTCCCTATGTTGTATGTTTCTGTAGTTGACATTTGTAGGAGTCATTCAGTTATATTAGAGTTGGAGCAGTATGTAGAGAAAGGCATACACTTTTTGTGCAGGAGTAGACTGAACTTTATGGTAACAAAATGGCCGTGTGCACTGGCTTACCCTGAGGAGCTTACTTGTTTTGTCAATATTGGGAAAGAAGCTTTGCTTTCCTATCAGCAAATACCAAGGCACCTAAGAAGTGACTAACACATGCAAGACACAGTTGAAAGGAGATCTTAAACAGTCCATCACTGTAATACTAACATTGGTACATTTTCAATTTCTAACAGAGTTGCACAGCATTGGAATAAATTACCATTAACACTTTTTGTTGTTGTTAAAAGCACGAACAATTAATTAGGTCAAAAATCAGTTAAACAAGCTTCCCAAATTAAAAGACTTTCTTCTACTACTTTGACGAATAGTGATAAATGTTAGGGTTGAATTTCTTCAGGAGCCCAGTAACAAAGCCAGGGGTAGTAGTAGTAGTTCTGAAGTCAATGGAGATGAAGCAGACTGCGTTTCAATAGATGCACTCCATTTTCTCAATGTCCTTTAGGCGCAGATACCGTATTATCGCACCGTATTCCAGGAGGGGCACGTACCAGGATTATGTAGGCAGTCCATTTGCAGAAAGTAAGCCAGTGTCTGAGGTCTCTTCGGACAAATCCCAGGGAGCAGTTTGCTTTTTTTTTTGTTTTGTTGATGTGGTCTGACCGTTAGAGGTTGTCTGAGATTTGGATGGCATTATGGGGGCTACTTGAGACTTGCTGAAGGATTGTGTGTCAAAGATGGGACCCAGGACTGGTTTAACAGCCTATAAACCTGTCTCTTACTACTACTATTACATCAGGGGATCATTGTATTTTGACCTGGCTGTCAGTAAAAGCCAATCTGAGCATGCATGAGCTATGCTTACCATGTGTTTGATTGAAGAGTGTGTGAGCACATGTATGCCTGGAAGGCCTTCTGTAGAATATTGGACGATTGGGTCAGGGAAAACCTGGAATGTTCTGGTTGTTCCCTTTTAGCTTGGAATATGAATGAATTCCAACATGAGTGAAAACATTATGACATAAAAAATTAAGTATGGTGCATTCTGCAGAATTCTCATGATGTTAACAAAGTTTGAACTAGATTCTGTGTGTCGTATTCACCAACCAAATGCAAAGCATTATAACAAATGACTATAACATTATGACATTAAATAATAAGCATGATAGTTTCTACAGAATGTTCTTGATACTAGCAAAGTTTTGAACAAAATCCTGTGTGTAGAACTCGTATTCACCAACTATGTAAGTTGTAAGGTGCTACAGCAAATGACTAAAAAAAATCATGACTTGAAAGAATAAGCATGATGTTTTGTACAGAATTCTCATTATATTAGTAGCAAAGTTTGAACGATATTCTTTGTGTAGAATCCCACTCTACCAACTAAGGCAAGGCAACGTTATGGCTTCAATGCATGACAGTTGATACTTTTTACACAATTCTCATGACTAGCAAAGTTTAAACAACATCCTGAGAGTAGAAACTCGTATTCATTCACCAACCAGTGCAAGACGTTTATTACAACATTAAAGCCAGGCACAGTATCTAAGTATTTAAGGGGCACTGTAGAGGTAGAGATATTACAAGGCATTACAACAAATGACTACAACATTAGGATGTCAAAGATAAGCTTGATGCGTTCTGCAGAATGTTCATGATGCTAGCATAGTTTGGACTTCTAGAAACTCATTCACCAATCACTGCAAGGCCTTACAACAAATGTCAAAAACATTGCGACGCCAAAGCGTGATACATCCTACAGAATTCTCAGGGTGCTAGCAAAGTTTGAACTAGAGCTTGTGTTGTAGAAACAGATGCACAGCAGCTAAAGGTAAAGCGCCGGGCACTGTAGACCTAGCGATGTTGCACATTGTCAGACCTGTTGTTGCACTTCCAGGCTGCGTTGCGCTCCATGAAAGCCAATGTGGATAAGGATGTAGTTAGTGATAGCCAGGTGAGTGGTGTGCTCCTAGCTTTGTACAGCCTTAAGTCACCTTTGTAGCACCATCATCACAGGCATAGTACTCACTGCAGGAACGTGGGTGGCATAACTTCAAGCTTTTGTCATGTCTGGCATTCATCAAAGAATTTGGCATAAAGAAATGAAGCTGTTTTGGAGATTGTGTTGTCGTTTTCTTTATTCATTTATTTTATTTATTTATTTATTTATTATTAATATTGTTATTATTAATTGTAGTTATTTTTATATTTTGTTTGTTTGTGTCTATATCATGAGTCTGAAGCTTCTTGTGTTTTTTTTCTTGTTTTTTTTTATGCAGGGAAGAATTATGTTTCTGTTGCAAGCTGTTGCTTTTTTCTTTTCTTTTTTTTTGGGGGGGCTCTTTTTTTTTTGTAATAGGAAGAAAAATAGGGTTAGTTGCTTTTTCTAACGTAGTAGTATTTTCACTTTATATTTATTTAGTCATGCAGATGGTTACGGACAACATGCTGGATCTTTCTAACAGAACCAGCCAGCTTGAAGCTGGGTATTTTGTTATTTGCCTCTGCTGCATTCAATGTTCACGGGTCTCTTCCTTCTGCAATCATTTGTTTCAAATGACTGGCTTCATGTTGTTGACCAACTTTTTACATTAAGCTTTTGGCATGCTTTCTAGATAATTTCAGTCATTAGTTATAAATATCACGTTATGTTAATGTTAATTTTTGTGGAGGTGGGTGGGGGGGTTACATTTCACATATATACGTGTGAGTTTACCACCGTGTGGGTGAAGGAGGGGACTGGTCCATAGGGGAGTGTTTTATTTTATTATTTTCAGCAAAATCAAAATCTGACTTAGAAAAATGTGTATTTAAAGTCCTGTGTATGAATGGGAAGAGTGTTCACATGCATCATTTATGTTTGATGTGGCCACAAGGGTAAGACTGAGGTTATACAGTTTTGTTTTTTTTTTCTTCCATAGGGTGATCTCATTCATAATAACATTTTCATTGTATTGCGTAAGAAATATATATATTTTAAATTATTTATTTATTTATTTTATTGTTCTATGTATATTTATTTCTTTATTTTATTTTGTACCTTTGAGGGGGTAGAAGGTGAAGGTTATCAGCGCAAAAATCCATGAGAATGTCAAATGAATTGATCCAGACCTAATTAAAACAATAGAAAATCGTCTATCAACTATTAAAAACATATTTGCATCATAGTACCATAGATGATGCTAACAGCAGTGTTTGTTGTTATCCTATCAGACAGAGATTCTGGCAGTTTTGTGGGGAGACATCACTTTATGGAAAACATTTGTATGCATATATGTGCAGGCGCGCGTGCGTGTATGTGTGTGAGTGTATGTGTGTTTTGGAGAAAGTTGGGATTGGAGAGGTGTTGTTTTAAAAAAAAAATGTTTTAATATTAACAAGATGTTAATTATAGAATTACGCTTAAGAAGTGTAGTTTTTGATACTAAACTGAAGAAAAGAAAATCTTATGTTGATGTGTTCTTGTATATTATTTTTGCAGTTACATGCGTTGTTTTTGACAGTATTTCTTCGCCTTGCTGCTGTTCTCTTGTTTCTAATCGACAGCATTTGTGTGCGTGTTTTGCAGTCAAACCCCGGAGGCAAACCGGAGGGCCTGACAAGTTCTGGTAAGTGACAAACAAGTTGATGATTTGGCTTTGAGTTTCTCATTTTCATCTGCTTGCTGTCGCTTTCTCTGATTGGTCAAATATCTACTGGCTTATTTGCATTACGATATTACTTTCTCTGATTGGTCAAATATCTACTGGCTTATTTGCATTACGATATTATTACTGCTATGTATAATAATTACTACCTATGTTTGTAATCACAGTGGAGTGTTTGTTTGCCAGAAATATCTGAGAAATCCGCAAACAAGAAAGGATTTGCCAGATTGTGATATTCTGGGTTTCAGTTCAGCCTTGGGTTTTTTGTTTTTATTTTGTTCTTTTAAGCCCCATTTATTTATTTATTTGTTTTTGGAGTACATTCTGCACATTTATTTTTACAGAAATCTATTTTTCCTTTACCAAATTATCAGACAGGTATCCCTTAGTCTCAACTAAAATCCATAATTAAAAATCAAACCAAACAATGTTTCCAGTGTTTTTCCCTTTAACTCTTTCGCTGCGAGCTGTCTGGAATCTCTCTAGAGAACCGCGGACAGCCAGTGTCCTGCACACATTACAGCATTAAATATTCACTAGAATCTTGGGCTGAGCACCGAAGTGGCATTTCTTGTGACAGACAGACGACCCATGGGAGAGAACGCACAGACACCACTAGTGACTGTGTTATCTCCCATGCATTGTCTCGTCACAGAAATGGGACTGCTCTTGCAGCAAGTCACTTTCAATGCGACATTGGCAGTCAAATGAGTAAGAATTTAGGTAAATGGCATCATTTGATGATAGAAATGTTTAGTATTGATTTGTTTGTTTTACATTACCATAATATTAATTGCACATACTCTACCATGACTCAATAGTGCAATGTTTTGGCGTTGCTAGGCGATAGTGCCCTGTTAGCGGAAGCTGGCAAAACAAATCAAACATAGAGTTGCTTCCCTTGCACTAAACCGTCCCGTGCCCCACGTGCTACAATACGCGTCTGAGCGCTCACGGTAAAGGACCACACACCTCATTCCTTATTTGGCACTTGGCTAGAGTGGTTGTGTCTACTGTAGCTCTGTTTGCTGGCTCCCTGCGTTCGCCCGGTGGTGTGTTGTTGCTTCTGCCGGCAGAGTTGAAAGGTTTCTCTATTATGTCTAAACGCAGTAGTTCGTCGGGTTCCATCCCGTCGCTGCGTGTTTCTGCTTCGTCGACCGGTGTTTCTAAGAAAGGTCGGGTTTCTGTCCCTTCTTCTGTCACCGTTAGCGCAGCTCCCGTTAAAGCCAAGGTTACTTCCGTCGTCTCTTCGGCCGACAATACTACCTCTTTACTTCGTTGCGCGTCGCTGTTGTCCACTCCTGCGCCCCCTTCTTCGTTGTCTTCTACCTTTCAGGTTAGTAGACGTGGTGGTGTGGAGGTGGGGAGTGGTGACAGTGAGGTGAGGGGTGGCTCCGTGGTCTTGCCAGAAGTGACCGCGGAGCCGTTTCTGGTCGAAGTTTATGGCCAGAAACACACAGTTGGTCGCTCTAGTTTAGGACCACATACTTTTTCCGGTGGGGACGCTCCGGCACGGCCGGGCAGGCTACCCGCCGAAGCCTTCCCTTCTGTTTCCTGCGGGATCCAGACCGGGTCGGGACTTCTGGCTAATGTCGAGCTTGAGACATTACAAGCACTGCTCGCAGTGTTACGTCCGGCTGCGACAGGGGGTGCGGCTTCCGGTTCGTCCGGTTTGTCCCTCACCTCCCCTTCCCAGCCCCCATTGCACTCCACTTCCGCTTGCGGTCGTGGGGTGGGGGCTCTGGTTTCCGGGACAGGGGGTCCGGTACGCTCGTTACCTTCTCCCGTTTCCGGTTTACCTTCTCCATCCCATCCCCCTTCGTTTTCCACTTCCGCTTGCGGTCGTGGGGTGGGGGATTTGGTTTCCGGTTCGGGGGGAGCGGTACACCCGTTCCCTTCCCCTGTTTCCGGTGTGGCTTCTCTCTCTCATCCCCCTTTGTACTCCACTTCCTCTTCCGGTCGTGGGGTGCGGGGTCTGATTTCCGGATCGGGGGGTATGGCCCACACTGGGCTCCCTTCTGTTTCCGGTTTGGGTCAAACATTCCCTGTTTACCCTTCGGTCTATACCACTTCCGGGTTCGGTTGTGGATTGGGGGCGCCGGTTTCCGATTCCGTTGGTACGGTTTTTTCGTTACCTACTTCCGGATCTCATGCGGGCCCCGTTTCCGCTTTACGCGTCTCAGTGCCTCTGAGTGCGCCAACTTCTGGTTGGGATGGGGCGCACTTGGTTTCCCATACCCCAGTTCCTGGTTTCACTGATTCTGGGGTGGGGTTCGATTACGATGACCTCGTGGTACTCCCTCCTGATGCTGATGATTCCTTTCGGGATGACCCTGGTTTGTCTGATTCGTCTCCGGTTCTTGCGGGCCCGGACGGTTCTGACCGGCAGTCCCTTTCCCCTGAAGCTCTTTTTCAAGAGGCCATTCAGCAAGCTGCGGCTTTTTGTCCTCAGGTGATTGAGGAGGTTTTGGTTCCCAAACCTCACCTCCATTCCTTCTTAGGCGAGGCACTTGCTTCTGCCGAGGCCGAGGAGGCTTGCCTTGCCTTCAAGGAGTCTCCAAGTGTTAAGTTTTTTGTGGATTCCGCCTTTTCCAAGGCTCGGGGACTTAGAGACGGCGAGGTTTCTCCCTCTTCGTTTGATGAGGTGCCTCAGTTTCCCAGGGCTGCCTCTGTGGGCTCCTTTTTGAGTCCTTCCTCTTTGGCTACTGTTCCCCGGAAGTACCTCTCTCGGTCTTTTCTACCGTTATCTTCGCTCCCGGTTTCCCAGGATGATCTGGCTCTTTTAAGGGGCCAAAGGCCTTTGCCTACTGTGGTTCCTGTTCCAGTCCGCGGTTTGACGCAGATCGAGGAGTCTGTTGTTAGATCCCTAGAGTGGTCTTCTCTGGCTGACGCGCTAACGGCTGCGCTGTCTGCTGCTCTGTTTTCTGGGCAGGAGTTTCGGGACGATGTTTCGGTTCATTCCGTGAAGACCCTACTGCAGGCCCTCAATACCTCTATCGTTCAGGGTTGTAAATTACAGGCTATCGCCTATGTCAATCTGCTTTTGGCTCGTCGTGACGCTGTCCTTAAGGCAGCGTCGCATTTGCCTTTGCAGCTGTCCTCCTCGCTTCGGGTGGGTCCTTTGGTGCCCGACTCTCTTTTTGGTCCTTACGCTCGCGCTGCTGTTCGCGAGGAGTCGGAGCGGGCCAAGTCGGACGTCTTTTCCTTCTGGGCTCAATCCGCTCAGAAGGCCCCACCTTACTCTTCCAGAGGAGGGCGCGGTTCTCGTTCTTTCCGCTCCTCTTTTGACTTGGGGCGTGGCCGCTCGGACTCTGGTCCCTCTTCTCGGGATCGGCGGGGTGGTGCTTCCTCTTCCCGTGGCAGGGGTAGGGTGAGCCGTAGGCCTCAGCCGAGTGGGGTTTTCCCCCAATGATTGGCCCCGGCTGTCCACCCCCCAGCTGCTCTCGTCCTTTTTGCGGGGTTACGGGTTCGCCAGTTTCTTCCTTGGCTTGTCCTTTCCCGCGTAAGCAGCTGGGTGCAAGAGGTGCTTCGGTCGGGGTCCCCTCTTCAGTGGGGTGCCTTTCGGCCCCCTTTGCCCCTTCTCTGTTTTCTCATGGGACCCCGAAGGTCTCGGGGTTTTCGGTTTTTAACTCTTTTTTTCGGGCTGTCCCGCAGCCTTTGAGTTTTCGCTTGGTTCCTTCTGGAACTCGCTGCCGTGGTGCGCGGCCTCGGTTTTTCAGGCCTTCGGCGTCAGCCTCTGTTCCTGCTGCCCTGCAGTTCCGGTCGCCTGCGGACTGCAGCCGTTTTTCCGGTTTTTCGTCGTTTTCTCCCCTTCCTGCCTCGGGATCTTTTTCTTGCCCCCTTGGCCAGTCCCAAGGTGTGCTCTCTCAGCACCCTGTCTCTTGCTCTCGACTCTTTCCTTATCCTGGTGTGTCTCCTGAGTCTTCCCCCTTGTGTGGTCAGCTCGGTGTGGATTCTGTCCCTCTCGGTTCTTCTACCAGTTTGGGCAGTACGGCTCAGCCCTCTGAGCTGTCTTTGTGCCTCTCGTTCCTCTGCCAGGCTCTCCCGGTTTGTGTCGCCAGTTCTAATTTGCCCCGCCTGGGCTTTGGTCGCGCTGTCCCTTTTTCGGGAGGGGTTGGTAACTCGTGTTCTCCCTCGGTTTCTCCTCCTTCCTTAGGCCCTCCGAAAGGTCGTAAGGGCGTCCCCGTTTCTCTTTTTAGTGGTTCCCCTTCCGCCGGCTCGGCCCTGGTTCCCGATGCCTTTTTCGTCTGGTCCCAGAGCGTCACTTTCCTCTCGCTTTCGAGATAGGGTCCCTGCTGCAGCCGCGGCCCAGGTTTCCGCGCGACGACCCAGGCGTCTTCTTTCTTCGCGCATGGCTGTTGTTCGTCGGTCTCTTCGGAGTTCCGGGGCTTCTGTTGAGGCCCTTTCTCTTCTGGAGGAGGCACTCCGGCCTTCTACTAGAGGGGTGTATTCTTCCCATTGGAAGCGTTGGGTTGAGTGGTGTGCCGAGACTAGGGTAGACCCTTGTTCCCCCACTGAGATTCAGATAGCCAACCATTTGGCGTTTTTGGCCTCTGGGTTGGCGCTCTCGGCTTCCTCTCTTCGAGTTCGTCGTTCTGCCATTCAGACTACTCTTGCTCAACTCGGTTGGTCTCCTCGTGGTTCTTCCCGTGTCGTCGGGGATATTATTAGAGGAGTGGCTCTAAGGCAAGCTCGGTGTCCTCGGCGGGTCCCGGCTTGGGATCTGTTTCTGGTGTTGAGTTTCCTTCGGGAATCTCCGTTCGAGCCTTTGCGTTTTGCCTCCTTTTCGGATTTAACGCTTAAGACTGTTTTTTTGGTCTCTCTCGCTTCCGGTAGGCGTGGTAGTGAAGTTCATGCTCTTTCCGGCCTCCCTGCAGATGTAGCTTTTGAGCATGATGGTTCTGTGTCTCTTCGTTTCTTGCCTGAGTTTCTCGCCAAGAATCAGTATCCAGGCGACCCGTCCCCGGTGGTTTTTGTTCG
Organism: Oncomelania hupensis; assembly: GCA_036898135.1. NCBI lineage: Eukaryota > Metazoa > Mollusca > Gastropoda > Littorinimorpha > Pomatiopsidae > Oncomelania > Oncomelania hupensis. The sequence continues at coordinate 119,824,878 of CM072512.1, forward strand.
CCCTCTCTCTCGTCTCTTGGGTCGGGCGGATCCGGATCTGGCTAACTGCCCTGTCAGGGTTTTGCGTGAATATTTAAAGCGTTCTAAACCTTTCCGTTCTCCTGGGAAGAGGAGGTTGTTCCTCTCTTGCAACCCAGGGTTTTCTAAGGATATCGCAAAACCTACTCTCGCCAGGTGGATAGCAACAGTCATTCGTCGGGCTTATGCTCATTTCTCTGAACGCAATGATCGTGATCTCCGTTCTGCTATTCCCCTCTCTTCGGCTAGAGCTCATGAGATCAGGGCATGGGCATCATCCTTGGCGGTTCAGCATTCTATCCGGATGGAATCCATTTTGGAGGCTGCTTACTGGCGATCCTCCGATGTTTTCATCAGTTTCTATCTGAGGGACACTCGTCGTACTCGTGAGGATGGCTCCTTTGGGGTCAGTTCTGTGGTTGCGGCTCAACAGTCCTTGTCCACTTCTTCAGCCTGATTAAGGTAAGTTGCTTCCCTCCGTCCTTTTCGTGCTACTCTGCACTATTGAGTCATGGTAGAGTATGTGCAATTAATATTAAAATTTTATTTCTAAATTTATTATTAATAAGCATACTTACCATGACTCAATTCTATTTCCCTCCCACCTCCCCGCAGTTCCAAATAAGAAATGAGGTGTGTGGTCCTTTACCGTGAGCGCTCAGACGCGTATTGTAGCACGTGGGGCACGGGACGGTTTAGTGCAAGGGAAGCAACTCTATGTTTGATTTGTTTTGCCAGCTTCCGCTAACAGGGCACTATCGCCTAGCAACGCCAAAACATTGCACTATTGAGTCATGGTAAGTATGCTTATTAATAATAAATTTAGAAATAAAATTTTAATTTTATGAACAACCCCTGCTACAAGATCTCAATATTTACAACAACAACAACAATTTAATGAATAAAGACCATTGTTCCTTGTTGAGCATTGTTTCTCTGACTGCATGCTCCTTCTTGTTCACTGCAGACTGAAGATAAAAAGAAGGCATGTAGACACGGCAGTAGATAGTAATGCACTCACTCTATGCATGACTGTGGGCCATCATTCTTTATTTACTCTTTTTTTTTTCTGCTCCAGTTTGATGTTGTGCAATGGAAGTTTCTTCTTTGTCGTGTACTCATGGGGTTTTTTTCTAGATGTTTCTCCGTCCAAGCTTCTTCTTTTTCTTTTCTTTTTGCCTCACATGCATAGCAATGTGAATCTATGTACTCACTCCCCCACCTACTCCACAAAAATAAAATTCAGATTTTGTGCACATATGTGCGAGATAAGTTCTAAATAATCCAAAAGATGACATTGAAAAAAAGTCCGTCCTTCCATCTGTTTGTCCGCCGTCTGTCTAAATGGCTAAGTACTCAGAACCTATTTGAACTATCACAACCAAACTTGGTAAGATGGTGTATACCCATGAGACCTCATAAATGATGAATGAATGAATGACTTCACTTTAAGGTCAAGGTCACAGGGTCATCAAATGTAAGTTAAAAAAAATGACAATTTTCCACAAAATTTTATAATTTTTCTAGGTTATTAATATTGAACCTCTGATACTTTGGTGCATGATAGATATCAATGAGACACACATACTATGCAAATTTGGTCAACCTCACTCCAAGGTCAAAGTCACTGGTTGGTTAGTTGGTTAGTATCGATACTTTGAAGTAACCTTGACCCGAAGTCCAAACTTGTTGTATTTAGAGATGATAGATTGATCTGTAATATTTGTTCCATTTTTGCATTGATCTTGAAGGTCAAGGTCATTTTAGGCCTTGCAAAAACATACAAAAATAGGTTATCATGCAGTGGAATGGCTGATTATTTAACCCATAGTATGCAACAACATTGGGTTATTTGATCAGACATGCATGAGAGGTCACATAAGAATCATGCAAAGTCATCCCAAGGTAACAGTTGATTTTCTTTGTGCATAATACAACTGTTGCTGTACTTTATTCAATAGTACATGAGCGTATCTGGAACCAAGGGTCAAGGTTGTCTCAAGGTCAAGAGCATAGAAAGATCAAAGTCGGTATTACTTTGTGTTTTAATGCCACCGTTTCATTTTGTTTTCTTCTGGGCACTCATTTTCATGTTAAATTCTGCAAATTCTATAAGGAGCATGTGAATCATTATGGGCTTTGCCCTTCTAGTTTCTCTCTTTTATTCAGGGTTGCACAAATTATACAAATATAATTATCATGTGTTTTAAATGCACTCTTAAAAACTACATAACGGAAGTTCAGCTAAAAAGTCCGCGAGCGCAATGTATGGAGTGTGAAAATGCTAGTCGCAAAATAATGTTTGCTCAGAGTGTCATCTCTTGAATTTTTCGCTGAAGAACATACCAAGGTGTCACATTCTTTAGCATGTGCTCATCCTTGTATTGATCAGACAAAATAGTCAGGGTAAAATATCATACTTTAAACGTCTAGCCAAAGGCTAGGCTGATACACATATGTCAGCATACATGCAATGTAATGCAGTTTTAGTTTTACAGTTTACAAACATCACACTACAGTCTTGCCACAAAATAACCGTATCCCTCATTACTTTGGGGATATGGATAGCCTTGGATGGTGCTGCTCTTGCGCTTGCAACACTTGCCCTGAGCGCGAATATTGCCCGATTGAGTAGTGTTTTGTTAAACAATCGTAAAATATCTTTCATTGTATGTACAATGGCGCATTTTAAACTTCACAAAAATTTCATTGGGGGGTATGAGTATCTACCCTTTCTCCCTTCCCCCCCCCCCTCTTCAGATATGTGCAACCCTGTTCAATGAAGAAAACTGTATTATTGGTATATATATATATATCATTACTGTTATAATAAATATATGTCAGATTCAGAGGCTGAGTTGCTATGCAGTCCTGAAACACAGAAGAAGACAAGCTACTAAACAGCACTGTTTTTGATGACAAGCAGTTTGAACAAAGTAGGAAATACCATCGTTGTCATAAATATCATCCTCATTGTCCAGCTCTGTAGCATTGGTTGCTTTAATTTTTTTTTTTTTTAAATTGCTAGTTATCAGTGAAGGGTTATATTGCGGTATAAGTTGTTGGGTGTAGTGATGTTTGGCTGAGACTCTTGTCATTGGTGTTGAGGGGTGGTGTGTGGGGAAGGCTTGGGGGATGAGGGGGGAGGGGCTAGAATTTCAATTGGGGTGGGAGACATTATGGAATTAATATTATAAAAACAGTTTGTTTTTTTAAGCATTTTCACAAACTTTGGAAGCGTTACTACTGTTAGAATAATACAATGAATTAAATTAAGTGGTAAAATGACATAATAGCTGTAAACTAATGCAGTTTTATTATCAAAAAGGTTTTCCCCCTTTGTATTAAATCCTCAGTACAGATATGCTATGTGTTGCTTGATTTTTTTAATTTTTAAAGTTTTGATTAAAGAGGACATTTATCATTATCGACCCATATTTATCTGGGATAGAGTGGAAGATAGGATCAGGTTAAGAAGAAAAGACAGTCGTATTGCCGTGACATTATTATCATCCTGATTTTTTTAGCCTTTATCGGGTCACCCTCATCTTGTACAAATGTAATATTTATTTGCTTTCAGTGGCCTTTTTTTCTGTTAAACATAATACAAGATATGTGATAAATGTTGAACTGTAACTATCATGTAGTAGTGTAAGCTAAGGCTTCCTATTTGTGATCAGCTCCCAGCTGTGATCACCTGCATTTTCCATGTCGCGATAGTTTGAATTCTAAACTTTATCTACCATCATCTATGCGATTGACCTACTCTTTTTAGGCTTAGTTTTCAGGTGTGTTTGCGATATATTTTAAGCTGTCAATTTTGTATCCTCGTGTTCACTGGGATTTGCACTGGTCGTCCAAAGTTTTTACTTAGTTGTTTCGGAAATGAAGGAAAATGACACCCCTGACAATAAATTGGAGACACTCTTCTGCAGATGCAAACGTCCAGCCTTTTGTTCATTTCATACCCACCTTTTTCAGCTGAAAATTAACTTCCTTTAAGTTCTAAAACTCATCAAGACAGGTGGAAAGGTTTGATAGTTGACTACATTTTTTAAAAGTATCAGTCAAGTGGGGAGTTACCAGGGAGCAATGTAGACAGAAACTATAAGGTCAACGGTGGAAAAGTGTTTGATAGTTGACTACATTTTTTAAAAGTATCAGTCAAGTGGGGAGTTACCAGGGAGCAATATAGACAGAAACTATAAGGTCAACAAAACCTGCCACCAAATGGGGACCCTGCCCTATTGTTTTCACATCTTTTATTTAAAAAAAAAAAAGTACACTTCCTTTTCAAATATCTAATCTTTACTTTATTTTTATTTTCTGAAATGTATTTTCAGCATGAAGCATTTATGGGTTGTGTTTGGGTTTAGCGTTTTTCCAGTGCTTTTTGTAAACAATGCAACCATATTGAGGTTATGGTTATTAAATGTCACGTTCCTTTCATGGTAGACGCATCATGTTCTTTAGTGGTTGTAACAGTTGTTTGTTGAATACTGTCAGAAAATGTTCTTTAGTAGTTGTAAAAGTTGTTGGCTGAATATTGTAAGAGAAGAAGACCAGGAAAGAAAGAGAGGGGAAGGGCGGTGAGGGGCAGTTGGTGGGTGGGGGAGGGAAGGGAAGGGACTAGGCCCTCTACAATTCAAAGTTGTGGTCATGTTGAAAGACTTTGCGTTGTTGGCGCAAGGCTTAATTGATTATGACTTGTGGTCTTGTTCCTGTCCTCGGTGGCACTTAGTTTCTTGATCCGCTTCCCGAAGTAATTTTCCAGACCGGTTTTCTTGACATAGCGGCAGTTTGCCTTGTTGTGAGGAGGCAATCTTTCCAAAATAAAGCATTGCGCGTGACCAAGCATAATCATTTGAGCAATAATTTGTTAACATTGGTGATTGGGGGGTCACACGGTTAGTAACAAGCGTGTACGCTTTATTTTGTGTTTGACAGAGTTTGACAACTTCCTGCAGGAGAGGGCGGCAGCGGCAGAGTCTTTGCCCACCATCACAGCTCAGACTGGCCAGCAACCGGCAAGGAACCTCAGGCAGATGAAGAAAGACGAAGAGGAGAACCCTCTGTTTGCGTTATGAGTGAAAGATGAAACGGAAATGTGGCTTTGCTTGCGCGTTTGTGAAAGAGCTTTCCACTTGTGGCAGTTTTTTGTTTTTTGTTTCGCTGGGTAGGATGGGTGGATGATGTGACTGGAGACAATTGATAACCTGAGGTTTCCTACACGGGGAAATAGTCTTGTCTTAGGAAACCATTTGTGTGTGTGTTTTTTTTTTTGTTTTTTTTTTCTTTCTGAACAACTCTGGGACTTTCTGTGTGACATTTAAAATCATGATTATTGACATTTGCTGTGTTGTGATCTATGTGAAATTAAAATTGGTTTCACCACACAACAAAAAGAGGGAGTAATTGCTCTTTATTAAAATGTGATTTTTACAAATTTGGTCAAATTTTGTTGTTGTTGTGTTCAAAGGCTCCTGATCATTCCTTTCAAGATTGGGGTGTAGACATTTCTTTGACAGCAGTATTTTTTTGTTCCTGTGGTAAATTTGTACCTTGATCTAGCACTTTAAAAAATTATTTCCATGTAAGAGAAACGCAGATCTGAATTAACAATAATCGGGGAGCACCTCGTTATTTGATTTGCAAGAAGTTGTACAAGAACGATTGTTTCTTTTTTTGTTTTTTTTTTTTTTGGGGGGGGGGGGGTGGGGGTGGTGGGGTGGTGGGGGGCATTGTCATAGGAAAGTAGTTGTCATGTTGTAATGTTAAAGTATGCTTCAGTTGTATTTTTCTCATTATGCATCCATCCCCAATAACATGTATCAATAGAATACGCTGCAAGTTGTTCATAGACATTATCCATGTTTTTGCCTGTTTTCTGTACAAGCTGCGACCTGTTGCGTTTTGCATAGGGAAAGTATTATGTTCTGGCTCTGGGTACACCTCATAATCTCTGTTTGAGAAAGAGAAGGGGAGAGACTACAAAATATGTATGTTAACTTCATTATTAAATTCTTTTTTTTTTTAAATTTGTTGCTTATTTATGAAGTAGTATTATTTGAGGGGAAATCTGTTTTGTTATTGATTGACTGAAGTCGGTTTTGTTGTTTTAGTACAGCTTTTTTTTTTCTTTTGCATGGAAGAAATTTTAATGTTACATCATGTGCAATTTATATTTAATACTAGTTGTTAACAGTTGCCATGTTGCCATCTCATTTTTCAGGATTGCCTGTCCCTTAGCCCCTAACCTTCTCTTTTAGCCAAAACCCTCTTTTCTTTTGTAAGCCAGCTTGGTAGTACTTAATCAAACAGTGTTGTTATTTCGTATTTACGGTTTGTGAATGTAATCAAAGTTTTTTGGTGCAGGGGAAGAGGTCAGAATACTTGGATGTAAAAGTTTTGCTTTTGCCAAAACCTTTGGGTTAATGATGTAGCTTTCAATTCAAACCACAGAGCTTGTATGAAGGAAAGTGTGACCAAAGTCTCGGCTAGTTTTGTTTTTGTGTGGTTTTATTTTTCCACAAGTTATTTTGAATAGTGAGCATGGCTTCTCGGTGCATATTTAGAGATGAATGCATGAATGTGATGCAAATTAAAATGAAAAATATTAACTTGACGACATGGATGTAACTCCTTGTAGAAAGTGTTGATAATGATAAAGTATGTTTCTTACTGTTGTATCGGTCCAAAATGAAACGTGTTGTATTGTGCACGTAATGAAGAAGTCTGACTTACAGAAAGCTTGTCTTGTAAACTTACAGTCCATGCGGTGTATATAAAATGTGTGACTGTTTTATTATTCTACATTCTGAGAAGTCGTTGCTCACTTACACAAACTTTGAATGGTCTGCATTGATTGTCTCCGCTGACTTTTTTGTCGTTGTTGCAGCCCTTCAATAAAATATGTGGTTGTTACAAAAACACACGGAACAAATTAATATAAATTGATTACATTTATTTACATGGTTTTAGTGCTATTTCAGGCTTTAGTTATATAGTTTTTTTTGTTGGTGTGTTTTTGATCATTAATGTTTCTTGTATACTTTTGAATAGCATCTTACTGCATGTATTCAGCATTGCTACTGTTGAAACTAGCTGTTGACAGTATTCAAGATGCCATAAATCTTATAACTATTATTCACGATATTAACACATTTGCCTTTTTTTTTCTTTTTTTTTTAAAATTTTGTACCAAACCTGTAGTTATTGGCAACCAAACAACTGATCTTTTCAAACACTATAATTTTGCATGCAAAAATAAATACTGGAAATGTTTTATAACATACTTCTCAGCTTACCCTTAGACTCCATTTATTTTTAGAATTGTTTTCATTTAGTTCCTCGGCTTGATCAGAGTTCATCTCAGTTCTTTTTTCTGTCAAAGCAAGTAATGTAGTAGCATCTTTTTTAAAATTTATCAAAGCTGTAGAATGTTAGGATTTTGCAGATTTATTGTAATATTGAATGTAACGGTGCAATTGAAATTCACTGTGTGCCACGCTGGCCTACTACTGGTGTAGGGATAGCCAAAGTTGTGTAGGTAACATGTCATTGATAGGGGTCTTAGGAACAGTTATATTTTGCAGGACACCAAGTTTTATTTTAGACTGAAGAAAGAAAAGAAGAAATTGTGTTGTATTAGTGTTCAGACTGATAGTTCAGATCTGGATAAATTAATAAAAGAAAAAAAATGCAGCAGTAGTTGGATGTTATTGGATGTTAAAAATATGAATAACATATATTGCCTGCAGCATACCATCACGGTTGTGTACGAAATGTTTCACAAGTAGATTTTATTTATCAGCCTTTGTTGGATACAAACATTGCCTTTTGTTGTTTATTCTTAACTGATCTTGAGTAAATGTTTTCACATGAATAAACTGTCTAAACAACTTACGAACATCTTGCTGTGTTGTTGGTGAAAGTTGCAATCACACAAAAAAGAGAGAGGAGGAGAAGAAGAAGAAGAAGGTGGGAAATAACTGTAAAGATAAATGCAACATGGTAAAACTGTAAAATAAAAATAAAATAAAAAAAACTAGCCACAATGATTGATGTAGGAAAAGAGGCTTTATTGGACAGAAAGTGGACCACGTCACTCATTACCCTCTTTACATCATCTCTGTCTGGACATGTACAGCAGCAGCCAGCAAGATCCAGCCATTTTGCTTTCCTTCCTTGCACCAACAACACTTGATGAACAGATTTTGTGAAACATACATTGCACTACTAGAAAACAACTGGCGGTACAGGTCATTTAGAATACACAACCGATATGAGGACGTTATTGAAACACCGAGGCTAAGGCACAACAAGGATCATTGCACAATCCTAGGTCAACGCAAGGAGCAGTGTAATGTTTGTATCACAGAATGGTAACGTACATTTACAGTAGGTTTATTCACCAGAACACTTTTGCTTTGAGTTTATTGTTTTAATTGCCACACATTAAAATATAGTTCTTGAATATTTTTTTAAAAATCTATTAATGAAATAATCTCTAAACATGTGGCAAAACTGAGTGAATAATTATGGACGTGAGTAAAACCCAGCACATAAACGAACATTATGGTAAAAAATCAAACACACTAAAATCAACACATTTGGTACTTAAATAGCCCTATAACATCAAGACAAGAAGCGCTAATCAACACGACAATGAAATCTTTTTAACTACTACTCCGGTGCATTCTACACACACTTCAAAACTTAAAAAGCCACAGTTCGTTCATAAAATAATGTTTATGTCAACCCTCACTGCTCAAGCCCTGTACCATCGCTTACACATCCCAGAATAGCCAGCCTTCTGGCAAATTAACATCGTTGATTCACTACACACAAGGATCAAGCTAATGTCATAACTTCAACTATCAATGATACTTTAAATATATATATATAAACACACAATTATAAAACAAAAATCACAGTATTCAATAAGCGTATTTCACACAAAATAAATATCAATAACAGAATTGCACAATGGCCTAGGAAGGACATGATACTGCACTTCAAAAAGTATATGTACAAATATTGCACTGTCGCACGGCGTTCAGAAAAACTGCTATGTACATAATGTGACGTCTATACCATCATAAATCAAGAAGTATTGCACATTTATTGTTGCTAGGCTGCGATGCAAGGTACAAAATATTTTATAAAGAACCTGACTTGAAGACTTCAATTATGAAGTGTTGTACTGAGATTCAAACCATTTTTTCAGATTTTTTTTAACGAAAGTTTCGTTTCATTCACTTGCCAATGCAGCATCGATTCTTTTTTTTATCTTTCTCTCTTTAGTTGTCTACTGGCAGTCTGTGAAGTCGAAAAAGAAGACAAGGAAACACCTTCACAGCCTCAGTCACACCATCTGTGTCATTCATGGCAGTCGACGCTTGGTCTATCACTGTTTAGGGGAAAATAAAACAAAGAATACAGTTAAAGAAATAGTCTTGGAGTAATTATCAAATACCGTTTAGAGCACCAACATTCCCAAACAAAAAATAGTAAATAATATAGACTCCAGTGTACCCAGGATCCTATCTTCCCAAACGGAACAGCAAGAGGCAGCCAAAAAAAGGTCAACAAAATAACATTGCACAGACGTGGATGCTATGTTAAACTTGGTGGTCAGTTAAACTTAAAGCTTTGAACGTGTTATATAAAAAGCAACTTTTCTTTACAGCAACATGGATAACAAAAGAACCAAACCAAAAATTCAACAGCAAATGTTATCAGAAAATTCTTAGTGTTAAGCAGAACAAATCTAGCCCGTTTGTAAGCAAGTAAAAGAATACATGATGCTGTCCAAAACATCTAACCTATGTGGTATTTTCTTTTGCACCTGGTTGGCAAAAATAGTGCAACAACAAACTGAATTTCAACCCAATAAAACACAACTGTACGCATTTTCCAGGAGAGACAACAAATCTAACAGCCAGTTATTTTTCCCTACAGCTTCAACCAGATCATCACAACCAATTAATCAGACAAAATACTCAACTTCTCACCAAGTTGCATGTACTAACGTTAACACCGTAACCAAATGTGCAGACACATGCGTATGAATGAACAGCATGCTTTCTTCCAAATGTAGTCTACACTTGGTGATTCTACAGTGGTTTTAAAAGAAAAAGGGTGAACAAAACCTCTGTCCCACACAGTAATACTGTCGCAAATAGAACTAGTTTTGTAAAGGGATGAAATCCAGGCACTGTAGTACGTTCCTAATATTCCTAGCAGCATTTGTCTGAGGAAAGAGTCTAGGTTGAGCGTGCAGTGTTTCTATAGCAAGCCAGGACCAGTGCATCACTCCATCATAGTTAAAGTACCCATTTCAGCAGAAGACTCAAGGACGTGTAGGCTGCTCTGTCTCACTCTGTGTACTCCAGCTCCGCTGAATATTGTGTTGCTGAAAACTCAAAGCTGACTTCTGTCTCTTCAAATGTTGACGTTGATGTCATTTCATAGGCCTCTTCGTGTACCTCTCTCGCCTCTTCAGCCGTTGATGTCATTTGATACGCTTCTTCATGTACCCCTCTTGTCTTTTCAGTTGTGGTTGCCTCTGCTACTGTTGCCTCTGTCAATGCTTGCAGAGCGCTTTCTAATAGGGTTTCTTCTTGTTGGGTTGCCATGAGGGTTTCTTCTTTTACATGTGCAGTCTCTTCTGGGACACCTTGTGTTGGAGTTTCTTCTTGTGGGGCTGCTTCTGTAAGGGTTTCTGGGGCTGCTGTTTCTGGAATTTCTTCAACTGGGGTTGTTGCTTGTGGGAAGACATCTTCTCGGGTATGTTTTGGGGTTTCTGTTTCCTGGGTTTCAACTGCTGTTTTTATTTCTGAGACTGTTTCTATTGGGATTCCTTCTGGGGCTGCCGCTGTCGTAATTTCTACTTCATGAGCCTCAGGTTCTAGGGATATTTCTTTTATTGGGGTTTCTTTTTCTGGGGTTGTCACTTCTGGGATTACTTCTTCTGTTTCTTCGGTGGAAACTGCTGCCCTCTGCTCTTCTTCTGTGGCTTCTATTGGTGTTTCTTCTGGGGCTGTTGCAGGAATTTTATCTGTGTCTGTTGATGCAGAGGCTTCCTCTAATGTTACTGCAGCAGCTGACGATTCTTCTTTTTCAGCAGCAGAAGCGGGAGCTTCATCTGTTAAAACCACTGCAGGAATTTCTTCTGCTGAAGCATGCAATTCCTCTATAGCTGAAAGGACAGACAGCTCTTCCTTTGCCTCCTCTAGCTGTGGAACTTCAGCTGTTTCTTCTTTCACTTCAACCGCTTCTTCTTGGGCATTGTCCAGGGTCTTGAAAGCCTCTGTTTCTCTAACAGTGGCAACAACTTCATCTACTGAGACTGATGTGATCTCAATTTCCTCTTCTTGGGTAGGGGCTGGGTCTTTTTCTTTTCCCATGCTTCCTAAATCGTCTGTCAGTGAAGCCCAAGACTTTGTTGCCTCCAAAGTAGTGACTTCTTCTTTGGAGTCCTTATTAGTATGAAAAAAACACCAGATAAATTAGTAGACATGTATAGCAACATATAGCTCAAAACGTTGGCATATAAGCAATTATGCTCAACCAATACGCTTATTACAACAGCAAGAGCACAACAACAAAATGACACGGGTTAGCAATGGAGTTAGAAATAAAAAGAGGGTGTCTGACATGTCAAACAGAAAGTAAATAATATGTATCGTTTTAACAGATTTTAACCAATTATTTACAAAGGAATGCAATAGGTCCACTTACAACAATCATTCCAGGTGAGATCAGTACAAACAGTAACATTAAACTACCAACAGTGTTACAATTACATTCAAAATAAAAGCTACATCATGACGCCAATCAACTGGGCAAATCCTATATAGTCCTAAAAAGACAAACCTTTCTCCCACATCAAGACTGATCAACAGGAAAATGTGAATGAATGAACATAGAGGTTTAACGTCTACCCACACCATTGGCGATACTGCAGGTGGGAATAACCATCCCAGGGAACAAGGGGTAGGGACCTAAATCAACACTGAACCACCAGAGCAATCACGCTGCTAAAATGGGACAGTGAAAAATGGACACATTTTATTTCGCCTGACATGGGATAGGAACTTGGGCCATCGATGTGCCAGGCAAACGCTCTACCAATTAAGCTACGACTGTGGGACGAGGAAAATGTACCTTTGCATCGGAAGCCAGCACATCAGGCTGCAGCAAAGTGACCAGCTCAGGAGGGAGAACAAGGTTATCAAAATGGATACGAAAGTCGTCGCTCTGCCTGCCACTGTCGTAGGCCAACACGAACTTGCGAAGGCGGTTGCTACGAAACAGGTTTGCCTCCCTTGTCTTCATCATGGCGTCCGTCAGCTGGAGCCACTTGTGTTCCAGGCACTCCTGGACACTGGGACGATTCCTGGGGATAACAGAAGATGTAACAATGTGAGGTGTACAGTTTACACTCTGGTGTGGGACAATACAATCCACAATTATATCTATAGAGGGAAACTCACAGTATACCATATGCAGGAACTGGTTAGTACACTATATTGTACAGGAAAATCAGAAGGAAAAACAATTCAGAATTCTGTCCATCATAGAAGTGTGGGTGGAGGGAGAGAAGGAGGGGGGGGAGGGAACAGAGCAAGTGACTACAGGATTGTACATGAAGGGACTGAGAATTCTGCCTATAACCGATGATGGAAACAATCAAACACACATAATTATGGAACTTTGCCTCATTGTAAAAGGGTATAAAATACGTAGGATCAGTCTACACACCTTCCAATTTCAATATTTTGCTGAATAATCATATGTATTCAAACTCAACAAATGAACTGAAATGTAAAAGCCCTTGCAACAACAAAAAAACCAACCCAATAACATGATCACACACGCAGTCACTGACCTTGGGAGGAGCTTCATGACCTTGTACAGGAACTTGAGGGCCTCGTAGGAAACACCATCCAGAAGATCACCGGCATCGTAGCGACTGTACGCCACGTTGACCAGCGTCTCCTCATCGTTGGAGCCTCTGAATGGTGACAAGCCACTCAACCTGCAAAACACATGCATGAATGGTTCAGCTCTGTCAGTTCTGCTTTTGGCAGCAGTGCTTACTATCACTGTTGTTTTTTTGGTTTTGTTTAGTTTTTTGTTTGTTTTTGACACTTTATTATCCCTTTTATCTGCAAATTCTGGGCCACCTCCCCTGGAGAGGCGTAGCCACAGCCTGTGGCGCGCCCAAACCCAACCTACTTAATATTAGTAGTGTTTTTAAAAAGTTGCTGGGGGAGCAAACCAGGAGTACCCGGAGAAAACTCCAGATGCGTTGCGAGAGTAGAAAGTAAATAATATTTGGAGAAATTTAACGTCCAGAGGCGGGATCGATCCCACACCTGTCAGGCGCGATTGGTTTCTAGCCTGTGGATGAGGCAAGTTAGGCCCGCCTTAGACCACGTGGCTGTAACGTTCTATCATATGTAATTCTAACTTTGTATCCACCCAGTGTAGTCAGCTTGTGTAACATTTTTTTGGTACACAGTGCTGTTGACTGAGGTCCCTACCCTTTGTTCCCTGGGATGGTTATCCCCGTCTGCCCTATCGCCAATGGTGGGTGTAGACGTTAAACCTCAATGTTCATTCAGACATATTGCTTTGAGAATGCAAGGAAAGTAGTCTTGCTCAGTGCTTGAAGCATGTATAGGAAGAAATTATGAAAAAGTGACTCACAGGAGGAAAGTCAGAGTCCCAACTCCCCACACATCAGACGCCTTTGTTGCTTTCTCTCTCACTACCACTTCAGGCGCTGTAACAAACAAATACAGTTACACTGTAACAAACACACACAATTACACTTGTTACACACACAATTACACTGTAACAAACACACAATTACACTGTAACAAACACACACACACAATTACACTGTAAAAAACACACACACAATTACACTGTAACACACACACAATTACACTGTAACACACACACAATTACACTGTAACACACACACAATTACACTGTAACAAACACACACACAATTACACTGTAACAAACACACACAATTACACTGTAACAAACACACACAGTTACACTGTAACACACACAAAAGTAACAAAAACACACAATTACACTGTAACAAACACACACAGTTACACTGTAACAAACACACACAATTACAAATTATATGTACAATTGTGACAACAGTTCACACTGTCGGTAGATTTGTGTCTAACACAGATTCCTCACTAACTTACACACTGACAGGTACACCTGTACCACTCGCACACATCTCCCAAGTTAATGCACTCTCTCTCTACTACGACTCAAAATGAATACGGACCGAGGAAGTCAGGGTATCCTTTGCGGGGGGCAGCCACTTCATCAGCAGTGTTGACCAGCACTTGTGCCAGGGAAAAGTCGGTCAGCTTGATGTCCAGGCCATGCGGACCGGTCAGCATGAGGGATGCTGGCTGGAGGTTCAGGTGAACGATGCTGTTACGGTGCAGGAACTGCAGGGCATACAGCAACTGCAAGAGAAAATAGTTAGTTTTGCATTATATATATCACTGAATCTACCCATGAAGAAGAAATTGAGATCACATCAGCCTCAATAGATGAAGTTGTGGCAGCTGTGAGAGAAGCAGAGGTTTTCAAGGCTCATGAAATGGCCAAGGAAAAATAGTTCATATTTGAATATTTGAATCTGGTGTCTGACATTTTCTCAAGTGCACTGTGTTATGTCATATAACTTCTGATGCCAAACAGTTTGTAGGGTGTGAGAAAAGTGCACTTTCTAATACTTTCAGCAAATAAACGGCACGATTTTCATTTGCTCCAGACCCAGAAGTCAAATTTCATAACTCACCTGTCTGATGATGTAAGCCACACAGTCCTCAGAGTAACGCCTCCTCAGAGATAACCTCTGAGCCACATGCTCGCCTGACGCCTCCTCAAAGATGAGGTAGAGGGCTGACTGTGTGGAGAAGGCTGCTGTCAGCAGCAGGACCGTCTCATGGCGAACGGTTTTCAGGATGTCAAACTCACGCTGGGCATCAGGGATAGAGGACGGGACCACCTTTGCCAGGCAGCGTTTGGAGGTCTTCTTGTTGATGCACTCTTTCAGTTCACCAAAGCGACCTCTGCAGATTATAATAAAGCCACGAACTATAAATGTACAAGGTAAGATGCTTTAAACGTAACTTTTAACCATGCATAGAAAAAGACTGACGGACTAAAAAACCAACAGCATCAATTATGCATGAGATGATGACATCTCAGAGGGCTTTTCTGATTCCACGCATTTTGTCAACACTGTGCTTTATTAGAAACATTGATATTTACGACCTTATCCTACTACAGTTCTTGGCAAAATGGAAACAAAATCTACTCACCTGTAGATGGCATCGCCCAAGGCAAAGTCCTTGTCTGGTTCAGTGGTCTGCAGCGTGGGTGCTGGTGTGACTGTGACGGGTTCTTCAGGCTGTTCAGGCTCACGTGGCTTGCTGGCTACCTTCCTACCCTCCTCCTGCCTCTGCTTCACTAGCTCCAAGTTCACATCATCTGTTGTCAGGGCGCTTACTGAACCTGACAAGCACATTTCACATTATTGGGCAAATGTGTCCTGTGGGTTCCGGCACTGAATAAAATAAAATAGAATAGAATAGACCTAATGTTTCCCGACGTGTTGTAAGAAACAATTAACAAGGGTGATGTCAGCACCACATCACCGAGCAAAATTTTTCTACACAGACGTTGCCGGCCAGGGCGGAGGAAACTCACATTACAGTGATTACTATAAGTTCAACGACCACGTGCTCGGGGTCAAGGCGCGCCACACTGTATTCGTGGATTTTGGCTGTGGCCAACAGCCTGGAGAGTATTGGGCCATGCCAGATCTTTCTTGCCAAAGAAACATCGTATGGTGAAAAGAGCCACTCATTCCATACCGAATCGATTGTTGTCCGGATCACCAAGGACCACGCCTTCCGCTGGCCACCAGTACAAAGGTGATAAGTTGGTTATTGATTAATAACCGCATGAGAGACAACATCGTCATATGAACCTGCAATGTCAGGACCCTAACTGTGTAGGGAGAATTAGAAGAATTTAACTGGCCCACGATCTGGACCACTATTGATAGAACATTTTAGGTATCAGCGAGCTGCGATGAAAAGGCCTAAGTGAAACAATGACTGACAAAGGCCACACAATTTATTTAAGCAGGAGAGATGAAAGGCACGACCACATGATTTGGATTCTTGGTCCACTGTCATGGGTTGCCGCCCAATCTCCAGTAAACTCATTACCATCTGTCTGAGAGCAGCCCCTTTTAACATCACCATCATCCAGGCCTACATCTCAACATCAGACTATGACGAAAGCGAAATCAAGGATTTCTATGAACATCTGCAGGCTGTCCTTGACCAAGTGCTGAGGATTAATGCAAGGCGACTGGAATGCCAAGGTTGACCAAGATGCGTACCACAACTGGGGAGACACATGTGGACCCCACTGCAACAACGAGACAAATGACCGAGGTCTGAGACTCTTGGAGTTTTCCAAATACAACAAGCTGACACTGGCATACATGCTTGGTCTTCACAAAAAATCCAGATGATGGACCTGGCATAGTCCCAGCAGGGAGCATTACAACCAGATTGACTACATCATAATCAAGGAACGCTTCAGATCAAGCGTCAACATTGACAAGACACGCATTTTTTTCAGGAGCAGGCATCAGAAGTGACCATAATCTCATGATTTCTTTCCAGCTCCATTTGAAGAGCAAAGCAAAATGCACCAGGCTGGACAAACTGCAAGACCCGGAGGTGGAAGAAATATTCCCAGCCACCACCACCTTCAACTCAGCTGTGACCTACAACGAAGAATACGAAGCATGGAGATGAGGTGCTGCAGAAGACATCTGGGCATTTCCTATACCCAGCACATCACAATGACGAAGTCCGACAGACCACCACACAAGCCATTACCAACACGATGACACTCTTACAGTGGTGAAAAAAATGAAACTCCGATGGTATGGCCACGTCACCAGAGCATCAGGTCTCACAAAGACCATCCTGCAAGGTACGGTGCAATGAGGCAGCAGAAGAGGGAGACAGCAAAAGAGGTGGGAGGACAACATTCGAGAATGGACTGGCTTGACACTGAGCAAAGCCATGAGGGTTGCTGAGGACAGAGAAAGATGGAGTACGCTGGTTAAACGATCATCTGTGGTGCCCCAACGACCTTCGAGTTACTCTTATAGAATAGGATAGAATAGGACAAATGCAATAAGTAATGTCATGATACACTTTTAAAATATTATGAACCTTCCAGGCAGAAGAATTGAAATATTTTCTATAAAACTGCTTCTGTGTTATCTTTTCCCCATTTCCTTCCAGGTAAGATTACAAAACTAAAACTGTAAAAAATATCATTCAACAAGAACAATTTAAAGTTTTACATAATAATTTCATAACAACATGGTGTGAAAAAATCCATTAAAGTGCAATGCTAGCACAAGACCTTTCAAGACAACATGATGATTGAAGCAATCAGACATACTCAAAACAAGGGCAAATTAAAGATCAAAAATCCAAATAAAAGCTAAGGGGAAAGAGTATGTGGGTGGGAATCAGATCTGAAGATTTCCTCACCTTGTTTCTTTGTGGTGACTTCAGCAGACGACCAGCTGAAAGGACCATGGCCCAGCATGTTGACTGCTGAGACACGAACACGATACACCGTCTCTGGCTTCAAGCCTGTCACAAGGCAGGTTTCCAAGGGTGTGTACACCACTGTTGTCCACCTCGGATCACCTGCATGGATATAACAAAAACAAAAGCCAACATACATTCTAAAAACCTCTTTCTAGATGGGACAGAAGATTAGCATACAACAGCATCGATCAGCATTTTGACACAGGCAAAACTGAACTTGAAAATAGAATTTGTGTGCTGGGTCAACCCAAAAAAAGTCAAACAGTTTCTAAGCAAAAAACACAAGACACGAGAAGAATTGTTTTTACCTCTGGCTTTGTAGTCCACTCTGTAGTAGAGAATGGGGCAGTTGCCATCAAAGCGCGGAGCCTCCCAGATAGCAACCAACTCCTGTGCTGCCACTTGTACCACTGCTGGCCTGCCTGGTCTATCAGGAATATCTGAATTGACAAACCAAATGAGGCAAATAAATGACAGAAGTGTACCATAACCAAGTCTCTCCACTTTATGGCATTGGGAAAGGTCATATTCTTGCTTTCTGTTTCAATGAGTAGCTTTCAAAAACGGTAACAAAAAACGGTAACTTTACTTTTGATTCATCTTCTACAGTATCCCCGCACCAACCAAAGACTTTAAAAGAAAACTTTGACAAGCAAATAAGAAACATCACGACTCACCTCCTTGCAGTAACCTCATCCTGGTGGAAGCACGCCCAGACTTGCTCCTGGCCACACACTTGTACACACCAGCGTCATAGGGCTTGGCTGCTATAATGGTCAACGTTGCTTGGCCATCCTCTGACAGATCCTGCTTTACTCTGGGCAACAAGAATTCAAAACAAAATAAGTACACATGAACCTGCTTTTCACAACCTGATTGCTGTGACGGTGGACTTTCACACGCTCACACTAGATACAAAATGAAACAGAAGCATCAGTTTACCTGGACCCATCCGACAGCAGCTCCTCGTTGCGGTACCAGACAGTGGAGTATGGTGGGGGGCCTTCCAATGCACAGTACATAGTGATGGTGTCCCCTGTCTCAAATGACAGGTCCTGCAGACGCTGCCTGAACACAGGTGCCGGACCTCCCGCACCTGGCAAAGCAACAACAATGCAGTCATTCAGTTTTATATAACAAAATATAAGACTCTCATTAAATAAAGAAGAATAATTTTAAAAAGACTTATATAGTGCCACAGTAACATGCGCTCAAAACCCTCTGGCAACTTTGTCTACATGGAATAAAAACAGAAAACTGTCAACATTGAACATTTACAATAATGAGACAGAGAAGAGCTTCGCTCAACATTTACACTGTATTGTTTCGTCTTGCCTTTATCCAAATTGGCTATCTCTTAGTTCGGATATCCATTTGTTTCTCATTATTGAAAATAGTGTCCACAAAAGACAATGATTTCAGCATGCTTACCATCCCCCTCCACAGAAATGGAAGATCTGCGAGAGTCAACACTGTCTTGCCTCTGTGGCTCTTTTGCTTTCCTGGCCTGCTGCCGGTCCTCCAGCCATTGCAGCTCCATCTTCAGCGATGGTGGGATTTCTTCTTTGTCTATGTCAGCCATCAGCCGACGCTCCTTCATCATCTTGAATCTGAACACAACATTTGCATTTCTAAAGTAAACGATCTGATTGTATTTTGAAAAAGAAATGTGCCACTAAAGTTCCAAAATATACACTCCCAATACAAAGTCAAGAAGTAACCTTGTTGTCCTGGCCAATATGCCAGGGGGACAAAAAAAAAAAAGCAGTAACAGCCCAATTTAATGCATTTATTGTCAGTGTAGTTTTTAACTTGATTTTGTGACGAACAGAATCCCACCTTTCTCTCTCAGCAGCAGCCACATTCTCGTCTGCATCCATTGGAACCTGTGGTTCATCCAGGCCAAAGGTGCGCTTGTAGCCACGGATACGTGCTGTGTACTCAGGGTCTTTGAGAGGAAGCAAGCCTGAATCTGGACCCTGGCCATACCTTGACTGCCACTCGTACCTGTATACAGACGAATAAAATAAAATATAGTAAAATAGAACTACTGCATGATAAAACAAATACCCATTACTACCAATATGATACACTTCACTCTCTTATGCGAGACACAGTCATACAAAAAGAACAAGTAAGCTGTTGTTACTTTTTACACTGAAAAGGTTTACAGGATAAGCTAAAGGTTTGCTCTTTACATCTGTTTGAATGTTTGCTTGTTTCCATGCTTCCCTCGCATGAAAGATGAGATACATTAAGACTTACCAGGACTCTGCGTCAAAGAACTCTCCGTAGGCTTCAGAGTCAGGGAAGCTGACTTGCCCAGACTTGGGGTCCATTGCAGGGCGCAGAGCTTTGTCTGCCACATTGTCACTTGTCATCTGTCGCTTCAGTGTGCGCAGGTAGGCCACCGATCTTGCTGCCACTGCCCTGCGCTGTACACAACAATTTTTTTTAAGTTCCTTCAAATGCATTCAGAAGTATATTCAGATAAAGTATTTGCAATATGCTGTGCAATGAAAGTCAGACAAGGGCAGTACAAGTGTCTGCTTTGGATTGTATGACTGCTCTGCAAACTCTTTCACATATAAGGGGGAATAAAATGCTCTTAAAACAAACAACACCTCAAAAGCAATACCTTACCTGTTGTTTGTCCTTCTCTTGGAAAGCCTTGAAAAGAGAGACATCGATCTTGGCACCACCTTCCAGTTTCTTCAACCAAGGGTGTGCTAAGCAGTCCTCCAAAGATGGCCGATCACTGTAACAATAAGTTATAATGTATTACACATTTTGCTGTTTGTAATAAAGTACTTTTCAGGGAGGATGCTTCACAAATGTTTGCTGAGCAAAGACTATACAAGCATTACACTTTTTTCTTTCCACAAACTGTTAGCTACATGAACGAATGTGCATGCGCAGTACTCACTCGGGGTTCTTCTGTAAAAGTTTAGTGATGAAGTTCTTGGCGTCCTTGGAGATGTTATTGAAGGATGGACTAGTGTCAAAGGACCACTCGCAGGCCTGTGCTTTCTTCAAGCTCTCAGCTGGGTTGTCAGCCTGGAATGGAGACTGGCCTCCAAGCCTGCTCAGAGAACACATTCTTCATGATGATGGAAATTATACATCATCGTATTTGTCCCAAGTTTGCAAGATGGAGTGGAGTACAGAAACTCCACTGACATCATCACAATCTTATCACACATACTTTTTTGTTAGTAGCAACTATCTTTCTTGAACACAAATGCCCCCAAAACCCTTTTATAATAATATCTCAATGCCAATGTACCATGGCACTAACTATTTTGAAATAACAGCAACTGCTGTTGATATGGGGCAGGTTGAAGAATACTTTTCAATTCAAGCGTTGTGCACTCACAGAATGTACGCCAGCACACCAACACCCCAGAGGTCTGAAGCAGGGGAGATGCGCTTGACGTCAATGGCCTCAGGGGAGACAAATCCTGGTGTTCCGTGGTTGAGTAAGCTGTCCTGGGACGGTGACAGTCTTCTGGCCAGACCAAAGTCAATCAGCTTGGCACTGTCCACGCTGTCACCACTCAGCAGAAAATTGGACGGCTGTGGGAGAAAAAAAAAGTGAAAGCTCAAAATCCTCATACAACAAATGTAGACAGCCATCATGATAAAAACTGTTTGAGTCAGTCACCATTCAAAATTACACTTGTGATGTCAAATGCTGATCATGATTGTCTGATGTGCATACCCCTAATATATGTAATCTTACCAACAACAGAACTGTGGTATACAAAATGTTGTATCAACTCCTTGTATTTGTTTTCCTTCCAACAATTTTGTCTTGAAATTAAAAGATTTTGGAGCAGCTTCTCAGGCAAATCTAGTGGAGTAGCTAATGTCCCTTTTGCAATAGCAACACCACAGTATAATTGCCAGTTTAACTTGCCTTGAAGAAGGGTTGCAAATAGTGTCCAAAATAAAATGTGCTTGGCAGAATGAAAGCATTGAATTACCTTGATATCCATGTGCACAATATTTTGTCCATGGATGCCCTGCAGGGTCTCTAGCATTCGTTTGACCACACCAGCTGCTTTGCCTTCTGTCCAGTCACCATCACTGACTATGCGGTCCAGCAGCTCTCCACCAGGTAGACTAATGCCAGTCAAGGGATGTTAACTCAATGACTGTTGTTGTCCATGCGTTAAAAACCAAGGGGCCACAGTTGCATGCTTGAGCCCTGTAGCAGTTCTGTGTCAAATCATGCAGTGGAAACAACAACAGCAGACGCAGGAACTACAATAGCAGTGGCATGCACATTGTCATTTCCTTTCAGTTGCTGCCCTTGTACTTGAGCTCGGTGCATGCAGTTTAATTCAATGCAGGCAGCCCAAACAACCAGAAGGTAAAGAAGCTTCTATCCCTCCATTTTCTAAGAATGTTGGTATGTAGACTGAGAGGACTCGCAGAGAACTGATAATAAACAATGAGCTCTACAAAAGAGACATTATTTTTAATCATATATTATGTCAGCGAGGAAAAAAAACAACTGAACCCTTTCAGTGCCAGCTGTCTGGAGTTGCACACAGTGTTCACGTACCTACACACAATACAACATCAAATATTCACTACAGTCTGGGTAGGGCTGAGCACCACAGTCCCATTGCTGTGACAGATGACCCATGGGAGAGAACACAGACACTAGTGACTAAGAGTCTGTATTTTCTCCCATGCATAGTCACATCACAGAAATGCGACTTTGGCGCTCTGCCTGCAGCCGCATTACTGCAACACTGGTGGTCAAAGGCTTAAAGAGTTCAGGTAAAACAAATCTACAGGCAAGTTTAACACTATTTTTAAAGCACGGTTAGCAAAACAACAACCTTGTTTGATAACTATACAAACAAAATTATTAATTATAAAGCTTCATGCCCTTATGAACGACTGATCAATTATGTAACCCCACACACCTTGATGGAGCTATGCAGGTTGGACACACACATCCATGCTTCTGTAGAACTGATCGTCAAGTAATGCAAATCTAAGGTTAGCAGGACTTTTCCAGTTTCTGGAAACATACAACCATGCTGAAGTAGAATTATTCCTGCTTTCGGCATCACAAAGCCATGCTATCTTTTCAACTATTCCAGTTCATAGCTACACAAAACTATGGTTATAGTTCTACTTTTCCACTTGCTGGCAACGCAAACCCATCACAGCAGACCAGTAGGATACAGTTCCATGACGATGATGAGCTGTCGTGGTGTTTCGTAAGCATCGTGGACAGACACCACATTCTTGCTGGTCTGACGGAGCAAGTTGTCAAGCTCAGAGCGGAAGAACTCCTTATCAACAGCATCGCGCACCTGGATGAACTTGGCAGCATACTCCTTGCCTGAGCTCTTCTCTATCACGCGCCGGACTCTGCCATGGCGACCTCTGCAAGTAGTTTATCAACGGCAGTTTTAGACTGACATGGGTTTTGAACTGTTAAACATATAATATACTTAATTGTCTGAAGGACGCAGTCAGCATAGGGAGTAGAGCAATCTCCAACCTTTGTTTTGCGGATGACATTGATGGATTGGTTGGAGAGGAACAAGAACTTGAACAGCTGGTACATAGGCTTGACACCACCTCCAAAGCCTATGGAATGGAAATAAGTGCAGAGAAGACCAAAATTATGACCAACAACACCAATGGCATCAAAACGGACATCAAAGTCCAAAGCCAATCCCTCAACACAGTGGATAGCTTCAAATATTTAGGAGCCATTGTATCCGACAATGGGTCCCAACAGGAAGTCATCTCCAGGATCGCACAAACAACTGCTGCCCTGGCGAGGTTGAAGCCAATTTGGAAAGACAGGACCATCAGCCTACATTCTAAGGTAAGACTGCTGCGCTCCCTTGTCACCTCCATCTTCCTATATGCTTGCGAAACATGGACCCTCACAGCAGATCTACAACGAAGAATACAAAGCATGGAGATGATCGAGGTGCTTCAAAAGACTTCTGGGCATTTCCATCACCAACGACGAAGTCCGACAGACCATCACATAAGCCATTGGACAACACGATGACCTGCTCACAGTGGTGAAAAAACAGAAACTCTGATGGTAAAGCCACGTCACCAGATCTTCAGGTCTTGCAAAGACCATCCTGCAAGGCACAGTGCAAGGAGGTAGAAGAAGAGGGAGACCGAAAAAGAGGTGGGAGGACAACATTCGAGAATGGACTGGTTTGACACTGAGCGAAACCATCAGGGTTGCTGAGGACAGGGAAAGATGGAAAACGCTGGTTAAACGATCATTTGTGGTGCCCCTACGACCTCTGAGTTACGGGATAGGATAGGATAGGATAGGATAGGTCTGAAAGAATGACTGGTGACTATTATAGTTTGCTCCACGACTGTTCAAGTTTACTTCTACATGTTGATGGTATAGTAAATCTGAGAGAAAAGAGTAGAAATATTATGTATACATTACCTTCCCAGCTCCTGAAGCACATAGTAGTTATCCTCCAGACTGGCATCCTTGTAACCAATCAGACCACTTGGAACTGTGTCTGAGGAAGAAAACTTGGGATTGTTATTATATGTGCTTCCAGGTTCATTTTTAATAAGAACAATTATGGCGTCCCAAATATGAAAGAAACATAGAATATCACAAAACATCACCTACTGAAAATTAAACACCCAAAACGGGATATGTAAATACATATTATATATAATGTGGTACAGCAACATACCATCCACAGTGACTCTGCAAGTGCTGAAGACTTTGCCGGCAATGTTCTCAGCCACACACATGTAACTTCCCGAGTCTGCTGCTATGGCTTTGTTGATGGTCAGTGTCCACTCAGCCTTTTCTGGGTTGTGAGCGACCACCAGACGTGAGGTGTCAGTCAGCGGGCGATAGTCCTTCATGAAGCGGACAGTGGGGTAAGGAATGCCATCCACTGCACAAGCCAAAACACCCTGTGCTCTCTCCGCAATTCTGATGTCCACCAGGGGCTCCAGGAAGGTTGGAGGATCTGCACAAGTTGGGTAAATAGTGAACAACTAAACTATATCCATATATAAAAAAAAAAAAATAAAAAAAAATAAAATATATATATATATATATATATATATATATATATATATATATATATATATATATATATATATATATATATATATATATATATATATATATTATTTGCCGACTGCACTATTATGAACAAGCTGCACATGGAATGTGATACACACCCATTTTTAAAGATAATACAGCAGTTACATATTTTACACATACGACTGGTACCTGCGACATCAATCTTCACAGTTTTCTCTGCAGTGCCCAGGTCATTTTCAGCCACACACTTGTAGTCTCCCACATCCTGCCAGCCCATGTTCAGGAACTCCAGGAACACTTGGCCTGTGGACATGATCCGTTCAAAGAATAAGGCCTAATCCAAGATTGATTCAGTGTGTTTTGTTTATTCTTAACATGTTGCATGCTCACATGATCAGGTACAAATACTGGGGATGAATGTTCGTGCAAATGGTAGCCAATAATGGGATCTTTGATGCACGTATGTGCACAGATCTTTGGCAAATACTCGTGCAAAACAACTTTTGTTCAAGTCCGCCAACTGAGAGAGTTAGTCTGACCTCAGAACATTATGGCGTGAAAGCATCAATCTAAATACACTCTGTAAAATACGCTTTCCAAAAAAAGTTACAAATGGAATTGGGAGATATAGAAATAGAAATATCCATGCCCCAACGACCTCCGAGTTACGGGATAGGATAGGATAGGATAGGATAGGATAGGATAGGATAGGATAGGATAGGATAGGATAGAAATGGAAATATCCATTATTACAGCAATAGGAATTCAACTTACCAGTGGGAGTGACGTAGGTGTCATAGCGGTCACCCAACTCTAGCTTTTTTCCCTTGAGGTACCATGTGACCTGGGGAGGAGGGTAGCCACGCAGCTGTAGGGAGATGGTCATGGGATGAGACTCCACTCCGTACTGCACATCCTCCTTGTCCAGCGCTGAGAACTCAGGCGCATGAGCTGGTCACACAACTAACAAGCGTGAATAAGCAGCAAGTGAACAAAATAAACTAAAACTAAATTTAAATCAGAAAGGAAAATCTTATAATTATCAGTTCCTGGCCGTGTTTATCTGATTTGCTTCTCTCAGAGTAATGCGTGGACTAAAAATTCACGAAGGCACTGTGAAGATGTTACTTACGAGAATCTTCAGGAGTCTGACCAGGCAGTGTATCCTCTCCTTCCTTGGCACCCTCTTTGCGACGAGACTCAGACCTGCAATCAATGCTGGCCCTGGACATGCTGCGTCTCTCGCTCATGCGATCTGCGCTGCGCCGGTCCAGGGATCGGCGTTCCACTG
Organism: Oncomelania hupensis; assembly: GCA_036898135.1. Lineage (NCBI taxonomy): Eukaryota > Metazoa > Mollusca > Gastropoda > Littorinimorpha > Pomatiopsidae > Oncomelania > Oncomelania hupensis. The sequence goes on from CM072512.1 coordinate 119,850,982, forward strand.
AGCTGCCGCGTCGCTGCTGGGTGGGGGCTTTCTTCTTGGGCCTCTCCAGCGTGGCAGGCAGGGTAGGTTCACTGGTGCCTGACTCGTTGTGAGAACGCACTCTGAACAGGTAGTCCTCCTCTGGGTCTAGGCCAGTCACCTGTCAAATGCACAAGCTTGTGTTAACATTATGCTCTGTTACTTTGTGTAGCCCTGGTTTATTATTATTATTATTATTATTATTATTATTATTATTATTATTATTATTATTATTATTATTATTATTATTATTATTGAGGATTTTTATAGCGCACTTATCTCGCCGTACTTGACCAGACTCTAGGCGCTGGCCGATACAGGATCTAACTCAAACACCCTTTGGGCGCATGATCTGATGCCCGGACAACTGAGCACTATCCTGGCCAGCCAGGGATGGGGGAGAAGGACCAAGTGCATGCTGGGTGTGTTCTTGTTACCGGCACTCATCCGTCTAGGACATGAGCGCCAGGATCTTTAAAGTCCGTTATGATGGAATGTATGCGACATACAGACTAGACCTCGGTTTATACTCTTATCCAAAGGAGTAGGAAACGGGAGTAAAGTGTCTTTCCCAGGGACACAACACAATGGCCCGGACAGGGCTCGAACCCAGGACCTTCAGATCCGCAACCCAAAGCACTACCATTAGACCACCGTGCCTCTCAAAGAGATTGGAGCATGGACACTGCATGCGATGCATCTGTGAATACTTCAGGACGTCTTAATTTTTAAAGTCATCATTGTTGTATAAATATTTTGTCTGAACTTTATAATCCTAAAGGGTCTGAGATGTTAATCCCTGGAATGGTTGTCTTTGTCTCCACTCTCTGAAGAGTCGTGTACATCCACTATATACACGCTAGCTCACTATTAATGATAACTGGGGTCTTATATACTGCTAACATCCATGCTTACTGTAGCATGCTCAGTGCAGTTAGCTAAGCAATGAATGCTATACCTTGTAGTTGGTGTCAGCGACTCCTTCAGCCAGCACATTCCACAGACGACTGGTGCCTTCTCTGGACTCGATGATGTAGTCCAGCTTGGTGTTCTTCAAGTACGCGGGCAGGCGAGCAGCAGGCCAGGACAGTGTCACGCTGGTCTCTGTGATGTTGGACAGAGCTGGACGGCCTGTGGGCACTCGTGGTGGCACTGGAAACACAAGTAGTTTTAATGAGTACACGTACAGACATAAGATATGAAATAACATATTTGTCATTCAAACAGAAATAGACTTTTATATTCACATACGAACCCGGAAAGGAACATCTTATAAGATAAAACAGAATCAAAGTCCAAAAAAGCATAGTACCTATCCAGAATATAAATGACTGACCTCCAGTGGTGATGGAGTCGATGAATGATCCTCTCCTGCTGGTGTCCACATCAGATGGTCTCTGTCTGTCCACCGACACTGATCTTGTATGTGGTGCCGTCGCTGTAAACCACATTTATGTCAGTAACCAGACATTCTTTTCAGCTTTTACAATAATTCTTGTCAAGTTTAAATTAAGTTGTTATTATTTCAATGTTGGAACTATTTTTGTTTTTCACTTTCTGTATTGATTTTATTACTATTACTTTTAATGCCAGCACTTTTTTTTTCTTTTCTACAGAAATGTTAAGCTTCACTGCTGTAATGTTATTTCCCTCATTGTGACAAGATAAAAATATTGGCATCAAACTGGATTTTGGTGAAGATATAGAAATGGTGCACAAGCTCATCTTGTTATATGTACTAAATATACTAAAAAATAATTAATATTTTATTACTTTATTACTTTTTCCCCCTGTTGTTTCTACTGCTTAGGTAATAATGAGAAAAAGAAGGAACAGAAACCAAAATGTGGTTGCATTTACTGGTGCTTTAAAAAAATCAAAATAGTGCCAAACCACACCTAAAGATAGATCAAATGAAGCATAAAGAACAAAACCAGATGAACACAACAAATAATAAGAAATCGGTCAACCGTAGAAGAAATCTGTGCCTAGAAAAAATGTTTTTATTCCAACAGAATGTTTACATCAAACTAAACAAATAAAATAGAGCATGCTGCAATCAGATTCACTCCAAATTTCTATGAAAAGATTGCAATTTCATGCACCTATCTGTGAAATTAATTAAACAATAACAGAACTGAAGAAACAGTGACAGAGATGTTGAGTGTTGATATAAAAACTTCTCACGGGCAGTTTGTAAGGTGATGTGGAGTACATCTGTCAATAAAACACAATTGTCAGAGGTATTGTTAGAATTATTAGTTGTAACTAGTATGAATAGAACTTCGCATTTGACTGCCACATAAACTTGGAAGATGGTGTTTCATAAGTGTACACTCGTATACTTCCATATGCTACTCCTCTCCCCTCCAAATAAATACCATCTTCATTCTTCTGAGATACATTTTCCCCTATTTCACAGTTCCTCACACAAAATTTGCAACACATTTCATGTTAAAAAATTAAGTACTTAGCTTTTACCTCATGTTTTTGTTGTTGTTGATATTTATTTATTTATTTATTTATTTATTTTTGTCCATTGGTGACCTGACGTTAGTTGCGTTACTTAGGAACAATAAAATCATTCATTTCCATTTAGTCACAACACTGAACTTCAAGAAATGTGTTATGAACTTTTCTTCCCAATGTGCATGTCACTGTTTGTAACAAGATTTTTAACAAACCATTAAAAACATGCAACATGTGCCAAAATAATAAAAATAATGCCCAATATGAAGTAGCTCCTTACGTTTGCTCCTGCTAAGTTCTGCAGGCAGGGTGGCCTCGCTGGTTCCAAACTCACTCTCAGCTCTGACACGGAAGAGGTAAGGCCGCACAGGGTCCAGGCCAGAAACCTGACACATTGAAAACAGCAGTGCCTTACATTGCATACATCATCTTAGTCTTCAACAGGCCTCTTCTTTCTTTGTGACACATCATGGGTGGTATTCAGGAATCAGTTAGCCAGTGGATAAATCCGGAAAGCAGTGGGTAATTCCATGCCCTACCGTACAGCTTTGTGAATTTATCCACTGGGTAAATGCTTCCTGAATACCACAGAAAATATATTACATTACATTATTATTGCTTTAGGTCCAGCGGACTCTTCCGAGCCAAATCAGGACCGGACAACCCCCAATCCGCATTAAAGATCTGCTGAAACAACCCTAGTGGTAAAACCGAAAGCTCTCCACCAGCCAGTCACTTTACAATAAAGACATCCCACGCAGGGGACGGCTGAGGCTTCACCCCAACTTATTGAACCCCTGTTTACAAAAACAAAATAGAATACAAACATTATTATAAATTATCAACAAAACACATACATATAAAATGCCTACATTGCTAAATAATAACATCATAGGAAGCCCTAATGACCACCTGGCAGAAAGCGTCCAATATTCCCAAGCTGATCCAACAGACCTCATACACAAACAAGGAGTCTTGTCCCGGGAGAGTTTTCAAGAAAAAAGGCAGGAGACTGGTCTAGCGAAGAAGACGATTGATAGAAAAGAGCAGGAATGAGAAAGAGCAAATGAGAAAGACAGCGACAGTGGGAATTTAAAGCACTAAATTTCCAGAAAGTGGGGATACTATTTATACTGAAACCCCCGGCACCCCAACGGGGGTAGAAAATATATTAATAATAACGATCTTCTAAATTAAAATTCTTCTAAGACTAGTATCGTTAGCAAAAATGACGGACCTTTGTGGTTGTTGAGGAAAAGATACATCAAAAAGGTGCTAGGAATTGGTCACAATGAGATAACAGTCATGAACAAGTTACATAGACAAAAAAAAAAACACACAAAAAAAACATGACCTTGGAGAAATTTCTTTGAAGAGCTGAAAGATAACTTTAAAATGTTTGGTCTGTTAACCGCGAAATGGTGTACAAACTTAGCAGCAATAGACTCCAACTCAAAATAAATAAATAGCAAATGATTTACCTGGTAGTATGTATCCCCCAACTTGTTGGCCACAGTAGACCAGTGTGATCCCTCAGTGGGTTCCTTCATCTCTACACTGTAGGTGATTGGAGACTTGCGAGCGTAGGCAGGGATGCGAGCAGGTTGCCAAGACAGCCGCATGGAGTCGCTGGACACCGGTGCAATGCGAGGAGAGTCGATAGGCAGTCTTGGAGCAACCAGTGGTGGTACTGAAATAATATGCAACAGTCAAAGTTTTTTTTTATATATATAGAAATTAACTAATGTCAACTTTATATCTAATTTTTTTATTATAATTTCATCCCATTCCACACTTCTCACTGAAAAACTCATCTCAAAATACACTGTCATCAGAAAATATCTTTCTGTACAAAAAATAAATACATAAATTAAAAAATCATGCTAATTTACTTACAAGTAGGGTTGAAAGCTGCCCAGTCAATGTCTGGTTCATCATAGTGCAGCTCTGCAACCAAACACAATTTACAACTTCAAAAATTATTCACAAACTACTTTAAGGAAATCTAGAACTTTTTTTTAATAAACTGTAATTTTTCAAAAAATGTCCTTTATACTAAACAGTTTATAAACAAAATGTACTCTTTCTTCCTTGTAAGAATTCTGACAGGATGTCTCCTTTTCAAAAACTGTTTATTCTTTTTTACTCTTCTTTCCTGGTCAAGTTCTTCCACAATGTCTCTTCAACATGTATACTGCACTTCTGAGCATTCAGCCATGCTGTGCAAACACCAATGATCAAGAAACGCTGATGACATTATTCTATCAGCAGACAATGACATCGGTAATAACATTTCCACCGCTCTGCTCTGTGCCACAAAAGGAGTGCGAGAACTGAACCTCACTCACCCAGTGGCCTGTGCAAGAAGACAGGCAGTGTGGCCTCACTCCAGCCAAAGTCGTTGACTGCTCGCACCCTGAAAGCATAGTCTTTTAGTGGATTGAGACCACCGATGTCAGCGCCCAGCCCGGAGATGTTGGCGGCCCGTTCCACCCAGTTAAAGGTGCCATCCTCGCGCACCTCCACCCGGTAAGTGGTGGGTGACAGGTGGCTGGTTGCCGTGGGAACGCGAGCCGCATGCCAGGTGAGGTGGACAGAGGAAGGTGTAACTGTGTACATGTCTGGCTTCTCAATGTGCATTCGTGGTGGCACTGAAAAATAACAATTCACATAATGTAAACATAATTCCTGGCAACACCCTGTCTGTCAAGACTGTTTTTCATTGAGATTAGTACCATAGAGAGGTTCAGTCCAGTCCAACACGTTGATATTTGAAATGCTCTCCCTTTGAGCTATATGATGTATTCATCTTTGTCAGAGGCTCTACCAATCACGACACTATTCCAATATGAACATACCTTTGACAATGAGAGTATGAATGTAGGGCCTGTCAGGGATAGAGAAGTCTTCATTCCAAGGTCCCACATCGTGAGACTGAGTGTCATACATTCTCACTGAAACAGAAAATAGGCAACGTATATGCGCCACTGTTTGGAGACAACTGACAAGCCGATTTTGTCAATAAATTTTCAGAAAGGAAAAGAAGCAATGAATAGATTGTTGACAAGTGCAGCCACTATCATAGCCAAACACAACTTTGGCTTAATCATCATAAAAACGCTTACAACAAATAGTGTGCTTACTACAAAGATTGAGAACACCAGCAGCCTAATAAAGGCAGCCACCTGTGATAAACTTTAGTCACTCCAAAGTTTACTAGCAATGATTCTGAGTGTTATAAAGTTAAAGAACACATACCACTACACACATCATACATCAAAGCAGCAATGAAAACACAGAAGGACACTACTAACTATAACACAACTAAGACCACTCACTGTGCAGAGGGTAGAACGGTGTGGGCATGCTAGGTTCACTGAGGTCTCCAGCTGGAGACTTGGCACGCACACGGAACATGTAGGTCTTGCGTGGGCTGAGGTCAGACACCGTGTACTCCAGACCCTTGACGTCATTGCCGATAGAACGCCAGTCTCGCTGTGGGGTCTCCCTCATCTCTACCTGGTACAGCGTGGATGCTGGTGACGTATAGCGAGGAATGTAGACAGGCTTCCAGCGAATGCGAGCAGAGTAGGGTGGCATGTTGCGATCATCCACTGTCACGTAGCTGATGGGCACTCCGGCTCTCTCTGCATTACGTGGAGAGAAATGCCAGATAAAAGCTCTGGCTTGAAAACCAGCGTTAGCCATACAAATATAGAATGTAGAATACTATCTGTCAAATGGAGAACAACTGGGTGATTGTTTTTTTTGTTTGTTTGTTTGTTGGTTGTTTTTTTTTTGGGGGGGGGGAGCAGATTTGAAATGGAAAGTACCAAACACAGAAAAGACAACCTTATGTAACATGTTGTTATAATAACAAGCGAGCGTTGTGGCAGAGTGGTCTAAGGCGGGATTAACTTGCCTTGTCAACAGGCCAGGAACCAATGGTGCCTAACAAGTGTGTGATCGATCCCGCATCTGTGCGTTATGTTTATCCTAATACTATTTACTTTCGGCAACGTCTCGGGGGATTTCTCCAGGTCTTCAGTTTGCTCCCCCAGCCAAATTTCAAAACCAAAACTAATATTAGGTAGGTTGGGTTTGGGCACGCCACAGGCTGCGACTACACCTTCCCCAAGGGAGGCGGCCCACAATTTCCCGATAAAAAGGGACAACAAAGTGTAAAAAAATCAAAATCAATAAAAATCAAATCGTGGATGTCTTTAGGAAAAACTCTCATTCATTTAAAATAACACCAAACTTGACAAGTTTGCCAGGAAGAAAAGACAAAAACATGAGAGGACAGTTGGTACGCACCTACAAAAAAATAAGAGGACAGTTGGTACGTACCTACAAAAACATGAGAGGACAGTTGGCACGTACCTGGTCGTCTGTAGAGAGGAATGGGTGATGTGGGGGTGGTGAGACCAGACGGCATCTCTCCTCTAATGCGGAATGCGTAATCCTCTCTGGGCTGCAGGCCGCTGATGCGATAGCTGGTGTCAGTGATGCCTCTGGCCACAGGCTCCCAATCATAGGACGGCAGACGCTGGGCCTCAATCATGAAGGACAGGGGCTCCTCATCTGCATCATAGGCCGGGACGTCCACCCTCTTCCAGCGAAGATTGACCGCGTCATCAGAGATGTCCGACAGCTCTGGCATCTCCAGTGGGATACGAGGGATCACTGCACAGAACAAATATGCACGTTTAAAGTCAATACCAAACTGAACAGCTTATAATATAATATCACTGAAATAAGATTCTCGTTGCTCACAACAAAAACTATAGAATATTTCAGTCTACAGACACCGTGGTCTGCAACATGACATTGAACATGTGCATATATGCTGGAGGTTTAGTCTTCAGCTGTGGTATGCTGCTAATCAATGCAAGTGCTTGCACCTCTTTCAAATGGAAAGCGTGCAACATATAAACAAGCCTTGTACACCAAATACATAGCAGCACGCATGTGGCATACAGTAATAATACATTACTTGGTACATTGTGTGTAGTTACTGTTTTACTGACCAGGCCTTCTGTACAGATAGGCAGAAGTAGAGGGAGGTGAAACACCCCCATCTGTAACAGCCGACACACGGAAGGCATAATCCATGTTTGGTCTCATCCCCGTCACTTCATGACTCCACCTAAACAAAAAAACAATAAATTAAAAAAACGCAGTCGTAATCAGTGATTTACAATGATTTCTGCATTGTTTATATATTGATTGACACTTCAGTATAAAATGAAAAAAATAAAATCGAAAAAATAACTGACTCCTGCTTTTCATCATCACCGAGAGCTGTCAAGACATTATATTAAATATATATTATGTGCACATTGAAAAGGTATTTCACTTAAATTTTATCTGTTTGATGGTGCAACATATATCTAATGCTAAATAATATACTCACAACTTTCCCACAAGTTGAGTTTTAATTTTTGGACTCGCATTGTGGTTGCATAAATTATTTTTTACTTTATTATTTCAAATGATCCTGCATTTACTTAGCTTCCCTACCCCAAAATTGTATACATTGTTTTTCTTGTATTATTGAGCATCTATACTGCCCAGTGTATCCATACTTTGTAGTGGAAGGAACCACAATGCTCCAGGAGCCGTAGGGCAGCTCTCTCATCTCCAGGCGGTATCTGCGAGTGCCTTCTCCCAGACGGAGCGATGGATAGTGGAGTGGGTGCCATGACACCAGCACAGAGTCTGACTCAATCTCTGACAGGATTGGTCGCTCCACAGGCACATTAGGAGGTGCTGGGGAATACCATACAGAACGTGAATTACATGTTCTTTGTCACCGAAGAAGAGTTAGGCTCATAATTGTGGGCTATCTCAAACATGATTAGTATTTTCTACACAATTACCAATTGGACTATAGTTTTACCTTGACTGGTTTTGTGTGCTGCTGATATGAAAATGATCAATAAACACAATATTGCACATTAATCATTTAATTGACATAGCATGATATTCATCATGGGTAACAGGATAACCTGCGATACTTCCCTCTCTATCTCTCTCCCTCACTCTCTCCTCTCTCCCCCTCTCCTAATCCCACATATAGAAACTAACAATGGCACTATAAACTAAAGTATGTTACAGTTGTTTTTTTTTGTTGTACCCTGCATGAGCTATAAACACAGGCATTCCATATTTTCAATATTCATAACTGATAATCCAAATAGGTGTCAGTAAAAAGATTTTGCTATGCTTATGGATACCTGAGATTTGGAAAGCAATTATCTTAAAATAATAGGTTGGTGATTTTCTTTTTAAAACAATAAGAACATAGGAGAATAAGGAACACCGTTGTGTGCAAGGTAGATAACAAGTATGTTACTGTTAGACAATGGAATCCAAATAATCATAACTGTCAATGTACAATAACAAACACCCAACAATGGAACAGCACAGCTGTCATTGTAACAGAAGAAGTGCATCATCAGAAACAAACACAGATAATTATGTGCATCAAATTAGAATATATATGATTTTTTTAAAATAAAAAACATGTCATGTTTCCAAAACCAAAAAAATCAAAGACCATTACGACATTGCTAACTACAAACTGAAATAAAAAGTTCACAGTCATAACATATATACGATTATGATTATCATTATTGTAAAAAACAAAATGTGTGCAGAAAATATATATGTGCTATAGTTAACAAACAGATATTATATTAATATTATTATTACTGCAGAACATACAATGTGCATAGATTAAAATATGTGCTGAGATTTAGAGAAAAGATACAGAAATTACAATAATCTTATGAAAATAACAGCAAACAAAACCCTGATTTTATAAAGAATAATATATTATAGGGTATTCAACAAAATAAGGAATTTGGGGTTAACAAAACGTAGAGACACAAACACAGAACAGATTACAGTGGGAATGTGCGGAGTTATAGCTGACTGTACCTTATTTTACCAATGCAGGACCAAGCAAAATAACAGGCAAAATGGTAAAAGGCAAATAAACAGTGCAGACATGAAGGCATGCCTAACAATAGAACAACAACAAAAACTGAAAGCTTGCAGTACCAATAATCCTTTGTCCATCGTAACTGTAACTGTATGCTGAAATTTAAATGGCTCATCATCAACACGCAAACAAAACAAGTTTGGGTCAACAAACCACATATACCCGAGAACAAAGGGCGTTGTGAAGGTGTTGCCCAAATTGTAATCCACACAGCTTCACTCAAAAGCAGCAAAGACAAAACCAAAAGTACTAAGCAAGGAAAAATGTAAAAACTTATTGGATGTAATTGGAAGAAAAGAAAAAGAAGGTAACAAATGCCTTAGTGTACTTTGGCACATAATACCTAATGAAAAGAAGCACGTAAGGCAAAGCTTTCCACCACTCTCACGAAACACAACAATATAGCATAAATATTTTGCTTGTTTTTTTTTTTCATGTATAATAAGGACAATGCTCTATATATCTTCATAAAACACTTTATCTTAGCCAACAAAACAGAAGGCCACATGAAGCTTACAGCCAAGGAAGCCAAATTGCTGAAAATAGTCTGTTACACTATAGCTTGCCTGTACATTGTCCAATTACTGCACACCACAGGCACCCCAAAAGACTTCCAGGTTGAAAGAAAAGCATCAATCTGACAAAACAACTATTCTGCAAGTATGCTTTTCTGAGAAGCAACAGGTGACACTTGACAACTCCAATTAAAGCGATGCAATTGAACATTCACATTTTTACCACGCAATAGAACAAGTCACGTTTTTTTACAAAACGATGCAATCAAAGAATCACATCTTGGAAATGTACCCTTTATATCACTCATTGTTAAAAAATTGCAAAGGCTTCTTTCTTACCTCTGGTTCTGGAGTAGGAGATGGGGAAGGACGGCTCACTGAGGTGCTTGTCAGCCTCAGCACGCACGCGGAAGATGTAGTCCTGCAGTGGTGAGAGAGTGGACACCCGGTAGCTGGGTGTGGGCAGGTTGGACACCAGAGGGCGCCAGGTCCAGGCGTTGGGGTCAAGGGTCTCGATGGTGTAGGTCGTCTTCTTGGACTTGTACGGTCCCACCTTGGGCAGCTTCCAGGCCAGACGCAGGGCCGAGGGTTCCACTTCTTCTATCTCAGGGCAGTAGATGGGTGATGGCAAGTCTACAGTGAACCACATTAACAAACATTAAAAAATGTATTCTAGAGCCTCGTGGCCGAGCGGTCTAAGGCTGGACTAACTTGCCTTGTCCACAGGCTAGAAACCTATGGTGCCCGACAGGTGTGGGATCGATCCAGCATCTGAGCGTTATGTTTCTCCGAATATTATTTACTTTCGACTCAGGCAACATCTCAGGGGTTTTCTTCGGGTACTCTGGTTTGCTCCCCCTTAAAATTTGAGCACGACTCAGACTGCCACTACGCCTTCCCCAGGGGAGGTGGCCCAGAAAAGGCACAATAAAGTGTCCAAAACAACAACAACAACAACAACAACAACAAACAACAGAAATGTTTGGGTTGTGTTTCCAGTCTTTACAAATGACAAGAAATTCAAAACAAAACAGACAAATAAAGCATGCAGTACGTTCTGTAATTTGAAGTGACTACTGCATACAACATCTATAACCACCTTCCAACAAAACTGATAATAATAATACTACCTGCAAGACGAGGCATTCGAGCAGGCAGGGAAGGTGAACTGTGGCCAAATTGGTTCTCTGCCTGCACGCGGAAGGTGTAGTTGCTATCAGGTGACAGTCCCGTCACAAAGTAGTTGGTGCCAGATATGCCACGCGCCAGAGGATGCCAGTCCAAATCAGGCAGGTGCTGAAATGGTACAAATAATGATAATGAATGCAATGACAATACGTGGGATGATGACGGTGGCAATGATGATGATGATGATGAAGGTGATCACATTTTGGCAATGGTAATGACAATGGTGAGAGAATACAAGCTGTGTATCTTTCCCCATAACAAAGTAACATTCTTCAAGGCTAAACTTGTGCACATTGGACTATGCATTAACCTGATAGTGAATGGAGTAGGTGATGGGCACAGAGTCTAGCAGGTAGGACGGCACTTCAGCTGGTCGCCATGACAGCCTCAGCGACGTTGGCTGGACGTCAGAAATCAGTGGCTCGGTCTGACGCATCACTGGAGGCACTGTTCATCAAAACCGAACCAAATCAATTATACAACAAACATGATAAATAGTATCTCCCAAGGAGGAATCAGGGCATATTCTTCCAGCCTAACGAAAAGTTAATCTGTAAACTTGCCCCCAAAAGTAATAATGTTATTCAAGATGAATAACCTCATCTCATTTCAACAACTTTCACCTAGCTTCAAAACACTAATCATTGATCTGGGCACAAAAAATCTATAATGTTTCTGTGCATTACTGTTTGTCGACTCACCTGCTCTCCTCTTCAAGAAGACTGACGGCGTAGGGTCACTGAGGCCAATGTCGTTCTCAGCTCGGATCCTAAAGTTGTATTCCTGGGCAGGCCGCAGCCCCATGAGGTGGAAGTGTGTGGTGGGAATGTGCCTGGCCACAGGACGCCACTCCGAGGACGGGGGTTCTTGGGCCTCCACGCGGTACGTCACGGGCGAGTAGTCGGTGATGCGAGACGGGATGTCCACCGAGCGCCAAGACAGCCACACGGAGTCTGGATGCACGCTGGATATGTAGGGTGGCTCTCGCAGCATCTTGGGAGGACCTACAATATCACACAGTCAAATATTGTCCTTCAGTTCTTTTTTCTAAGATACATTCATGTTACCCAAGGTTGAGATTGCGGATGTTTCTTCTCTGCACAGCAGAAGCAGTGCAATGCAATCCAAGGTTGGTGTATGATTGTTTCAAACATTCTCCAGTACTTTGGCAGAATGACAATGTTTGGTAAAATGCAACTATTGGTGTGTGTGTGTGTGTGTGTGTGTGTGTGTGTGTGTGTGTGTGTGTGTGTGTGTGTGTGTGTGTGTGGAACTGTGCATGATTTGATCTGAAGAACTTTTCCCAAGATAGGAATGCCCACTCAAACAAAACTGATAGATCATGTACACATACATTCCTCTAGAGTAGATTTTTGTTTTGTTTCGGATTTGGTGAGTTATAAATTTCCTTAGTACAATACTATTTTTTGGTCCCAAATTACAACAATAAAGACACATTTCAATTAAAAAAATCAAACTAGCTAAGGCTCACCCATTCTGTGAGGGAGATAGGCGCTGGCAGTAGGTTCACTCTCCACACCGTCCAAATCTGCAAAGACGCGGAAGGAGTAGTCCCTGTCAGGGTTGAGGAAGTTGACCGTGTAGTTGGTAGTGGGAATTCTGTCTGCCACAGGTATCCAGTGGCCACTAGGAGGCTCCCTCATCTCCACGCGATATGAGATGGGCCGTTTGGCGGACACACCAGCTGGCAAGGTGGCCGGCTGCCACTGGAGCTTGATGGTGCTGGGACCCACATCATGCAGGATGGGCTCACGCGTTGGCATGCTCACAGCTGTGGAAATCAAACAGAAACATGCAATCTACCAACCACTGAACAATGAAGAACAGTAAAGAGAGCGATTTTTTACCTCTAAAATGTTTAAGATTTTCACTTTAAACAGCAATATGGGGAAGTGCAATGTAGACCACTAAACAATGAAGAACAGTAAAGAGAGCTGATTGTTCACCTCTAAGATGTTAAAGATTTTCACTTAAAACAGCAATATGGGGAAGTGAAATGTAGCTGATTCAGATATCCTAAAACATGAACATTATCTTTTTTTCTTGCAAGCTCAGAAGCTGATGATTAACCTGTGACAAACATAGCAGCAGGAGTAAATGGGGTGTCTCACATTTTGCCAGACAACTTCCTCAACAACAAAAAAGTCTGCACCCTGAATGAACTCTTAACAGGAAACTTTCAATTGAAATGCTCACCAGGCTTCCTGTAGGCATGGACAGGCAGACTGTACTCGCCAGGGCCATACTGGGTCTCCGGCCGGATACGGAACCTGTAGTCTCTGTCTGCCCTCAGGCCTGACACCAAGTACGATGTCTCTGGTATGCCTCGTCGTACTGGGGTCCACTGCCTGCCAGGCAGCTGTAACCATTATACAGCATTGCATGTTTGTTTTGCTTACATTCAAGATTACTTCACAAAGTCAATTCAATGTTCAAAGTAAATTCTACATTCAAATACACTGTAATTACAAGCAGCCTCAATGAGGTCAGGCGCCAGCAGAATCGTACATTCTGTTTGGATTCCATGTTATAGTGTCTAAACAAAAGACAACAAAGAAATTGGATATATTTTACCTCCTGCATCTCCACACTGTAAGAGATAGGTGTAGACTCTCTGACATAATACGGCAACTCTGCTCTGGGCCACTCGAGACGCAGAGAATCCGGTCCAAGCTCCCTGATTGAAGGCTCTCGTGATGGCAGGCGAGGGCGCACTACGAACAAATTGGAATAAATCATAAATTACTTTAAACAACAACTCAGGAAATACTGTGTCGGCTCAAACACACAAATATCTGAGTTTGATGTCATTGTGTATGTCATTGTTTTTAATGTTTCCTTATGTATCAAGATCTTGCCAATACTTATTAATACCTACGTCATACACAGTCTCTCAAAACACAAAGATGAGGATATGCGCGCTTGTAATTACTGTGTGTTCGTTGACTGTGGCTTTGTTTCTGCACCCTGCCAGCAAAATATGACTTACAATTTCTGTTTTAAATAAGAAAGTCAAGTGCAAAATGTACCAGGGAGAGAGGTGAGAGTGACAGGTGTGGTGGGCTCATACAGACTGCCCGTTGGAGTCATGGCACGAACACGGAAGGAGTAATCCCTCTTTGGGGACAGGCCAGTCAGCTGGTAGGACGTGTCACGCACATCAGAAGCCAGGGGTCGCCACTGACTGCTGGGGTACTCCAGTGCCTCTATCTGGTAAGACAGGGGCTGGGGGAGAGGGGTAGTGGCACGAGAAGAAGGCACGGAGGATGGCTGCCAGGACAGGCGCATGCTCTCAGGCTCCAGGCTGCTGATGTACAGGTCTGATGACAACGGTCTCGAAGGGGCTGAAATTCAAGAACATACTCATTAGTCTTTAAATGGACATTTGTGAAGTAAAACAGTTCAAAGAAATAAATTTGTCATACTTAAAAACAAGACAAAGGATTTAAAATAATCCTATCACTGTGTATTAGGCACAGATAGAAAAAGACAAAACTAAAAGAGAAGAACAAAAGAGAAGAATTAAAACAAAAAAAGAGAAATGATTTAAATGATTGCAAATACTCACTGGGTGACCTGTAGAGCCTGGTAGGGTGGGATGGAGGACTCAAGCCATAAGGCGTCAAAGCACGAACTCTAAAGCTGTAATCATCAGTGGGGCCAATGCCAGGGACTCTGTAGCGAGTTGTGGGGATTCCAGACACCATGGGTCTCCATGTGTCAGAGGTGGGTTCCTGACCCTCAATCATGTAAAGCAGTGGCTCCTCATCGCTGTCGAAACATGGGATGTCCACGCGTCTCCACGATAGGCCCACTGTCTCGTAGTCATTTTCGTAGTCCTCAATTTGCAGTCGGTCCACAGGAGGCCGAGAGAGAGCTGCCATACAAAAGATACCGATCAAACATCAAGAACACAAACTTAATAATTGTTAGTTATAACAAATTCACGCATTTTATGGTTCCATCAGCATAATAATTAAAACATAGCTTTAAAAAAAAGAAGAAACTGCAGACCTCTGTATTTAAAATTCAGAAACAAGAAAACAAGCTTTCTGCCTCAATTGCTAGATTACTGAAGGCTAATAATTAATTAAACCCAAATCATATGAACACAATGAAAACAAATCTTCCACTTTATTTCATGTACTCAAGAAAAAACGTTCTCAATGCCTTTTTATTTTTACTGACCCAATGTTCTGTAGATGGAGGTAGCAGGTGAAGGCTCACTCCTCAACCCCTCTCTGTTCTCTGCTCGCACACGGAAGCGGTAGTCAGTGCCAGGCTCCAGATCCTGGACGATGTAGTAGGTATCATGGATACGTCTGGCCACCTCACGCCAGTGTGCAGAAGGAGGCTCCTGCATCTCAATCATATACAGCAGGGGGTCCTGCTCATGGCTGAATGTTGGCACATCAACACGGCGCCACTGCAAGCGCACGCTATCAGGCTCCAGCTCTGTGATTTGTGGCCTGCTAATCGGTACTCCAGTGAAACCTGACATTGTCAAACAAAGAAACATATAGTCAAAAACACTCGCATGTTACTATTCATGTCATACTTTCTACTCTATCTTTTCTACTGTGCTACTTCTCTTCAGTTCACATTCACTGGACAAAATAATATCGACTAAAAGGTCAGTAGACTATTAATAGGTCAATACAAAATATGCTTCTTGTCTTGTTTTTGTACAAACATCGTTTTGTCGTAATTACAATAAATACATTCACACGAATCTACCAACACACATAAACACAAATTAAGACATAAGAAATGTTATTCCTCCAAAACATTACATTGGAAAAGTTATTTCTGGCCGAGAATCAAAAGACCAACAAAGAAGAATAAAACAACAATGAAACAAGGAAGAAAACCCCAGAAACAAAAACTCAAACGAGATTACCAGTGGCTCTGGGCAGCCATACAGGAGCAGTAGGTGGGGTCACACCGTAAGGACCTTGAGCACGGACACGGACATTGTAGTCTCTGTCAGGCTCCAGGTCAGACAGGTAGAGGCTGGTGTCATGGACGCGGCTGGCTAGAGGGATCCACTCCTCACTGGGCAGTTTCTGGGCCTCCACGCGGTACGACACAGGTGGCAAGTCATAGCGGCGGCCAGTATCAGCGGGCTTCCAGCCCAACCTCAGCGTCTCGGCCCCCATGTCCATCACAAAGGGCCTGCTGTCAGGGAAACGGAAGGTGGCTGAAACACAAAGCAACAAGAAAGTAAAGCAACTGCTCCCACATGTTGCATCTGCCAGCTGCAAGATCTGTTCAAGGCAGTGTAATCTGCACAAGGTTGCGAGTAGAGCAAAGTAGACTTGGCTGATTTCCCCCCTCAGGATAATCTATTGCTTCAACGTTTCAGAATACAGTGCAGACTATTTACACTCATGCAAAATAAAATATGCTCAGCTTTTTATACAATATAGTAACCTGAAACTGCAAAGTCTTACCTGGGGATTCGTCCCTGCCATAGGCTCTCTTCTTCTCTTCTGATTCTGAAAAATAACATCACTCTAATGGAATCAACCATACCGTATGAATAACAATTACAAAAATATATATTGCAAGAAGATCAAATATTTTATCAAAGGCTTGATTTGCTGCTTAGATGTGGATACAGCTAAACACTTTAAAACATATCTGAGGATATGCGTGTAAGGGTATATCTCGAGCACTGAGAGGCCACCTTAAACTGAACTGAATCAGGATACAAGTGTAATCAGAATGAAGATGGACAGGTTAACCGAACCAACTTACCTTGTCTAGGAGCCAGCGTGGCAGGCAGCGTGGGTTCACTGGAGCCGTACTTGTTCTCAGCAGTGACACGGAACATGTACTCCTTGTTAGGGTTCAATTGGCGAGCCACATAGTTGGTGCCCTCAATGCCCGAGGCCAGACGAGACCAGCGGTTGCTAGGCAACTCGCGAGCCTCAATGGTGTAGGAGATCCTGCGAGCGTTTTCAGGCAGGTTGCTGGTGCGTGCCGGCAGCCAGCCCAACTTGACACCTTCATCTCGAACTTCCAGCAATGAAGGCTTGTCAAAAGGCAGGGAGGGGACTTTTTCTAATAAAGAGAAAGAAATTGTAATAAAAATCTAAAAGTAACTATATGAAAGGCTGTAAACAGTTACGTTCAACACAACAGTTTACATAGGGCACTCAAAATACCATAAGACCTTGTACTTCTCTACTCACTTGTTCTGGTATATTATTTTAATTTTAATAATTGCAATTATTCCATAAAACATAAACAAAGAAGACCATTGACAGATACAAGTAAAAAGAAGAAAAATGTTTTGCTGAGGAACAAGTTAAGTTTCGGTTTATAATAGTAAAGATATTGTCTACCTCACCTTCAGGGCTGACCTCTCTGTGTACGTGGTGTCTGGCGACAGGCTCTAGCAGCTCTTCGCGACCTCTTGACGGGGCACGGCCAGTTTCTGGCACACGCAGAGGCTCACGTTTGGGAGAGGCATAGCGGATTCTTTTCTCCTCTGGCAAAGTTGAAAGAAAGAACAGGTGTATAAACATTCACCACGCAATTTTTCACATCAAAATATAAATACAAGATCTTTTTTATAGATTTAATAACAAGAATAGATTTAACAACAAGAATAGATTTTTCTCTGGACACAATATTAATGATTCCAAATCTTGCTCTACCCCTTTTCCCTATTGGAAAAGTTTTCATTCCATGGGGGGTGGGTGGAGGGAGGGGAAGAACAACAACTTGAATCGGTGTGCAACATACCTGCCACTGTGAGTCCAGCCTTGGAAGTGGCTTTGCCGGCCTCGTTGGTTAGGATGCAAGTGTACTCTCCTGCGTCACACATCTCTGCACTATCAATCTCCAAAATGGCGGTGGTGCCTTCGCGACCAATCTTGATCTTGTTGCTGGGTTTCAGTGGCACACCATCTCTCTGCCACTCCACATCAGGCAGGGGCACCCCAAGCATGAGGCACTCAAAGCGAGCATGATGACCTGCGGCCACACGCTGGTCCAGCAGACGACGAGTGAACGTGGGAGGGAAAGTGAAGTCTGCCGCCTCCTCTGTCCTGAAACGCAGGAACAAATATGTCAGCGTTAGGAGTCAAGTGGCACAGGGCAAAAGGTTTTAATAAAATCCACTACAAAAAATAGACTACAGTTAACATGTCCCAGGAATACAATAACTCTGAGACTGATTTCTGAAAGCTAGTATAGGAAAATCATAATTTGGTATATGTTATTGCGACGTCGGTATCTGCTTAAGTCAATCAGCTACTTTTATTGCAGACCTATGCATGGAACATCCAAGTCCTCCCACATCCACTCCACCAACCAGAACTACTACTCACTTTCCCCTAGTTGGTTCCTTGGGAATCTCCTTGACAGACAACTCCACAGCAACAGAAGCATCGCCGGCGGCATTGACTGCTTTGCAAGTGTAAACACCAGCATTGTCAGGAATCACCTCCCTTAGAATCAGTTGGTGCTTGTCTCCCTTCTTGCGAATTACACGACGACGAGATTCCTATTGGCAGGATGAGTGAGAACAACACAGTAATTTGGCAAAACCACATACCCATGGTGACAAATTACCAATAAAAATCCTTCACAGGTAAATAAATCATTTTGTTTGTTTCTCAATGTTTGGAGAAACATGTAAATGCCAAGCTAATAAGATTAGCATGTCAGCATTGAACTAAGAAGAATTATCACCACAACTCTCTAATCTGAATTAAACAAACACACCTCAGGTTGTATTTAATAGTGCCCTGAGCATCTCTTGAGCTGGAAAATGTGATACAATTTTAAACAATTTTAAATGCATAGGATCTATTACAATCTATTGGGTAACAGCAAATAATAATAATAATAATAATAATAATAATAATAATAATAATAATAATAATAATAATAATAATAATAATAATAATAATAATGACAACAATGACAACAATGACAATAATAATAATAATAATAATAATAATAATAATAATAATAATAATAATAATAATAATAATAATAATAATAATAATAATAATAATAATAATAATATATTTTAGAATGCGCAATACTAAACATTATGTCTGCTCAAAGCTCAACATTCATTCATTCTTAAGCAATGCACAATGATATGCATTTCAATAAATCTATAACAAAATCATTTAAATGAATAACATACACACACACACACACACACACACACACACACACATATACACCACATTAACACACTTAAACACTTTCTAACACACACACACACACACACACACACACTCACAGTAGCACAATGATATCACACAACAACTCATCCACTCTTCTCACGCAGGTTAACAGGTCAACTAAGTTCCAGCCAGCCAGAGACCAAATCGCAACTTTGAGAAGAGAAAAATTTTGAGGGTTTTTAAAATTGTAAGGTAGTAGTAAGCGACTGAGTGCGACGAAGTTCAGAGGGAAGAGAGTTCCAAAGCCATGGGGCAACACTGCAAAAGACTTTTTCCCGAAGCAGTTCAGAGAATATCTTGGGACAGTGAGAAAAGAAGCATCTTGAGAGTACAGAGAACGGGCTGGCTGATAGCATGTTATAAGTTCAGACAGGTAGGTAGGAAATGAGTGTGAAGACAGTGAAAACAGAAGCAACTTTATAATCTATATGCGAGCCTTCACAGGCATCCGATGTAGTGTATGAAGTGCAGCGGTAGCCCTAGAGCGCAGTGGCTGATGGAGAACCATGCATGCAGCATTGTTCTGGGTTTGATGGAATTTAAAGAGTTTTTCATCTGGAAGGTCAGCCAGAAGAGAGTTACTGAAGTCAAGACGAGGCAGGATGAAGGAGACAGAAAGTTTGTTTGCAGCAGTGTCAACGGAGAGATAGTGGTGGATTTTGCTGACCCTATGGAGGTGGAAGTTCAAAGCTTTATAAAGACTGTTAATGTGTGTCTCCATTGTGAACCCTGATCAAGGTGGACTCCAAGATTGAGGACTGACTTTGAGAATGGATTCAGTTGGTCTGACACATTCATAGACAGTAGAGGGGTTTGACGAAGATTGGACTGTGTGCCTACTAACATGAGCTCAGCCTTGTCATCATTCATTTTCAGTCCGTTTGAGCCCATCCAGCCAGCGTGAGAACCAATGCAGTCAGATATACCTTGAGCAAGAGCCGGAAGTTCAGCTGGAGGAGCAGAATTGTGAAGCTGAATATCATCAGCAAAGAACTGGAACGAATTATTGAAATCACTGATTATTGAACTGAGAGATTGTGTATACATAGTGAATAACACAGGACCAAGAACAGAGCCATATGGAACTCCATACTTCAAGAGTGAGGGAGTGGACTGGCAGAGGTTCACTATGACAGACTGAGTACGGTCAAAAAGGTATGGACAGAATCATGCATGAACCTTTCCAGTACAGCTGAAGCTTTCTTCCAGCAGGGCGCAAAGAATGTTATGGTCAATGGTGTCCAAGGCAACAGACACGTCAAGCATTGATAAGATCGACACTCTTTCCTTCTGATAATCCGCGGCCAACAGGTCACTGACCTTGCGTAGTAACGTGGTCTCTGTACTGTGGCACTTTTTATAGGCCAACTGGAATGGCTCAAGCAGGCTGTTTAACTCAAGGTGTGACCTGAGCTGTACGAGAACAATCCATTCAAGAACCTTTGAAAGGAATGGAAAGTTTGAAACAGGATGATAGTTTTTGAGGATTTCACGATCGAGGTTGGACAATTACAACCATTTCACAAATTTATTTAAGTATCTGTAGCTGTTACTACAGGTAATAATCACTATCCCCAAAACACTCCTTGCCCTAAAAAAATAAGAACTTCTGAAAGCTTGTGTAAAACTCACAAAGAGCTCTCTGCCATTGAAGTACCAGATGACTTCAGGGTCAGGTGTGCCAGTGATGACACACTCAAACCTGGCCTCTCCACCCTCCATCACCTCCATGTTGGAAGGCTGTTCCACAAACAGCGGGCACTCCCCTTTCTTGGACAGATCTTCCTTCACTCGCAGCTTGGCACGACATGTGGCTTCTCCCAAATGGTTCTTCAGCTTACACACCACATCGCCTGCATGGTCCAGCTGCACCGATCTGGGAAAGGGAAAGAAATCATTCTAAGAACTTACAAACATGAGAAAGTAAGAAAAGCTAAATGTCATGAAGTAATATTGAGACAAAGTGGAATCAGAACACTTGATGGCTTGTTTTTAGTCATTCCTTGAGTCCCGTATTTTCATTTACTTGCTTCCCATGCATTCATTACCTGTCGATGAGTAGATGGGTGAGCAGAGAGGCATATTATGCAAGTTTATGTTTCTATCACAATTTTCCCATATCCTCTTACATCATAAACATTTTTTTTAACCTTACATTTTCTTTCTTTTTTTTTAAGCAGTGGCAAAATGTAACTTCAACATGAGTTTAATTTTCTGGAAGAGAAGTTTACAATTAGGTTGGGTTTATTTTGCCCATCTTGATACACACACCTAATTTTCTTTGAAATCTCACCTGAAAGCAAGCATGATTGTGTCCTCCTGCTGCCTGGTGAGGATTTCAAGAGAAGGCGCCACCTCACGTCCATTGATGAGCCATGTGATAGTGGGAGGTGGTCTGCCCTTGATCTGGCAGGTGAACTCAACAGGTACGCCTTCAATGCACTCCACATTGCCAAACTTGGTGGCAAAGAATGGAGCCATGTCGCCAAGCTCCTGGTCAGCTGCTAGGGCTACATGATAACATTAGGGTTCAGTATAAGAGAGCAAGCAGAAATTTAACATAGTAAGATAGTCAGTGCTCACATTACATTTGATGCTGGTGGAAACCTGGATACAAACCTTCAATTTCTAAAACATGAGCTTGCTGGGTTCTACCAACTGAGCTATTCTGCCACAGCTATAATTTAGCAGTGACAGCATGTTTCATACAATACAACATCTTATTTAAAAATGTGTCGATGGGTTACTTACCCAGTACATTGAGGAGGGCCTCAGTCTTAGCCTCTCCATACTCGTTCTTGGCCAGGCATGTGTAGAGACCGCTGTCCTCTGTCTTGACATCCTTGATCAGCAGAGAGAAGATGTCGTCATGGAAGTTTTGCAAGAGGTAGCGGTCTGTGGGAACCACCTTTCGCCCATCCTTCAGCCTGGGAAAAGTATGCAACAGAAAGATATAAGTGTGAAAATGTTAGCCCTGAAATTATGCAAGTGGCCCCCATTCAAAGCTACAGAGCAAATCATTTTGTATCAAGAATGACATCAACCTTTACTTCTTAGGTAGAATATGTACATGCTCAGAGGCTTTTAACAGATCTGCAGTACAGATCCCCAAGTGAGAAGATTACAAACATCCCTGATAGACAGCAATCAAAATATATATTTTAAAATTTACCTTAAAATGAAATCTAACTAATCTATTCTGAAATATTTTTAATGAGCATAAACAAAATCACACATGGAACAACATCAGTTTAAAAAAAAAAATCTTCATGGCTAACAATAAAGCAAATGAATTTTAAAATGAAGACACCTTTGGGCTATAATCAAACACATGCACCTTTGCCTTGGTAATTACACTGATTTCATTCACACAGACTGTAACAAATAAAGGTCTCACCAGGTGATTTCTGGATCAGGGTAAGCAGCAACACGGCAGTCAAAGCGGGCCAGCTGGCCAAGTTCTACCACCACGTCATTCATCTCGGCAAGGTAGTGAGGTGCTCGGATGGGAACCTCACCCTCTACAGGCTCTGGGATAGGCTTGAACTTGGATTCTGCTTCTTCTGGGGTTGCCTTGGTTTCCTCTGTTGGTTTCTCCGGCTCTGGTTCAGCAACTTCTATTTCTCGTGTAACAGCTGATTCTTGCTCAGCTATCACCTTTTTTTCTGCAGCTTTGTCTTCAGCAACTGGTTTCTCGTCTTCAGCGGGCTTCTCCTCAACCGGTTTTTTCTTTTCAGCTGATTTCTCCTCAACAACTGGTTTGTTTTCTTCAACTGGTTTCTCTTCAAAAAGTGGTTTATTTTCTTCAACTGGTTTCTCTTTAGTAACTGGTTTGTTTTCTTCAACTGGTTTCTTGTCCTCAACAACTGGTTTCTTTTCTTCAACTGGTTTCTCTTCAACAACTGGTATATCTTTAACAACTGGTTTCTTTTCTTCAACTGGTTTCTCCTCAACAACTGGTTTCTCCTCAACAACTTTTTTCTCTTCAACAATTGGTTTCTTTTCTTCAACAATTGGTTTCTTTTCCTTAACAATTGGTTTATCTTCTTCAACTGGTTTCTCTTCTTCAACAGCTTTTTTCTTCTCAGGAACAACAGATTCTTCAAAAATTTGTTTCTCTTCCTCAACAAATGGTTCCTCAACAGCTGGTTTCTCTTCTTCAACAGCTTTCTTCTTCTCAGGAATAACTACTTCTTCGACAATTGGTTTGTTTTCAACAACAGGTTTCTCTTCAACAGCTGGTTTCTCTTCAACAGCTGGTTTCTCTTCAACAGCTAGTTTCTCTTCTCTGGCTGGTTTCTCTTCACCAACCGATATCTCTTCTTCAACAACTTTCTTCTTCTCAGGAACAACGGATTCTTCGACAACTGGTTCCTCAACAGCTAGTTTCTCTTCAACAACTGGTTTCTCTTCAACTGCTGGTTTCTTTTCAATAACTGGTTTCTCTTCTTCAACAGCTTTCTTCTTTTCAGGAACAACTACTTCCTCGACAATTGGTTTTTCCTCAGCAACTGGTTTCTCTTCGACAGCTAGTTTCTCTTCCTCAATTGCCTTCTTTTCAGGAACAACAGCAACAGCTTTCTCAACAACTGGTTCAGCTGCTGCCTCTTCAGCAACCGGTTCAACTGGTTTCTCTCCAGCAGCTAGTGGCTCCTCAAGTGCTTTCTCAGTTTCTGGAACAACAGTTCTTTCAGTGACTGGAGCAGACTCTACTTTTGTCTCTTCTTTTGGTGCTTCTTGGGGTTTCTCTTGCTGAGCTGCTTCAGCTGGTACCTGTGTTTCTGGCTCTTTGCTAGCTTCTGGAACTTCCTTCTCTTCCTCTGTGAGTGTGGGCGTTGGAGGAGCTACCTCAGTTGGGGTCTTTTCTTCTTGAGATTGCTCTCCCTTTTCAAAACTGAGTCCTGCCAACAGCAACAAAAAACAAAAAAAAAAGTATATACAAAAGAGAAATGTGATTTTAAAAGTTATAAATGGTCGCCAAATATACATGAAAGCACACACAGACACAAAGACCACACACATACCAACTGATACCAGCCTTGCAGTATACAGTAATACAGTATACAAAAAAGTCTACGCCAGCAGTACAATTTCTGCCATGTCTTCTGCCATTTCTGTCGTTAATACAGATATGAGCTGAAGTAACACCCTCACCCTCAAGGACCACAAGCTCTGCAGCTGAAAGGATGGAGCCGTTGAGATTGGCAGCAAGGGCGGAATACTGTCCGGCCTGGCTCTTAGTGACAGACAGTAGAGTAAGAGTGCTGACGTCCCCTTCACTGGTGACTTGCGCCTGTTCGCTCTCCTTGATCTCCTGCCCGTCCTTAAGCCATTTCACACTAGGTAGGGGAGTCCCCCCTACGATGCAGTCGAACTTGACTGTGTTGCCCTCTGCAAGACAAATAAAGAAAGAACTGTAGGATATTTAATTTACGATATATAGCCTATTTTCAAAAGGTAGAGTGTGAAAGAGCCATTCAAAATGTGACCGCAATACCATCATCCTACAGTGTGTACCCTACAAAGTGTACCCTACAGAGTGTACCCTACAGAGTGTACCCTACAAAGTGTACCCTACAGAGTGTACCCTACAAAGTGTACCCTACAGAGTGTACCCTACAAAGTGTACCCTACAGAGTGTACCCTACAGAGTGTACCCTACAAAGTGTACCCTACAGAGTGTACCCTACAGAGTGTACCCTACAAAGTGTACCCTACAAAGTGTATCCTACAGAGTGTACCCTACAAAGTGTACCCTACAAAGTGTACCCTACAGAGTGTACCCTACAAAGTGTACCCTACAGAGTGTACCCTACAAAGTGTACCCTACAAAGTGTACCCGGTCCTGATTTGGCTCGGAAGAGTCCGCTGGACCTAAAGCAATAACCATGTAATGTAATGTACAAAGTGTACCCTACAGAGTGTACCCTACAAAGTGTACCCTACAGAGTGTACCCTACAGTGTTTAAAGTGTACCTCTAAAATCAGTTTTAAATAAACAACTTGTCAAAGACAAACATACAAACAAAACTGTAACAACACCAGCAGCCACGATGAGAGCAACCATAACAACCACCTTCTCTTAATGTGGAGTTCTCTACACACACACCGATATGAAGATTCCAGATGCCTGGATCTAATAAGCATAGCCTTTTGCCTGCGATTCCGTGTTCTCGCAATTGTCTTCAAATTTACTCAACCATTTTGAAATGTAATAATAACAGTTAAAGGTAAATAATCAGTCTTGAATGAATTGATGCAATTATCACTTATTATTCATGAGAATAATAAATAATGCAATTGAAATTAATTACTGTCATAAATGAGATTATAAAATCATTGTTATTTTTGTTGTTGTTGTTTTGCTTTTGTTGTGGTTTTCTGCTAAATTTGATGCGATCATCCCCGCTTTAACATTTTCCCCACCGCCCTACTGCAATGATGATTCATTGATGATATTCTTACCTTATTTTCTTACCTTCATGTTTTTATTTGATTTAACTGTCGGCTGTGAGTGTTCATGATGTGCGTGGTGTGTGTGTGTTTGCGTGTGTGTTTGGTTTATGTTTGTATGGTAGGACATGTGCTTATGAAATCGTGTGATAAACTTTTAAATTTCACAGGTTTTTTTAAACTTTTTTTTATGTATTTATTTGTTTCAATAATATTAGCTGCTTCTAAATCTTGTAATGGCCCTATGTGGATAAATAAAGTTGTATTGAATTGAATTGAATTGAATTCTTTCAAAAAGTTGGTGCAAGATATTTATAAATCTTATTTGTCGATGTTCAAGCCCGTCTGTCTGTCTGTCTGTCTGTCTCTCGCACAAACATCGTGTGCCCACATCTGAGAAAAAAGCCAGTTTTAACCCCAGAGTTACACTCCCAGATAGCAGAGGTAACAAATTTAAAAGGCTGTACATTCTTTGGCATCAGTCCACAGAAGCTAAGAGCAATACAGAACTTTACTGGGCCTTACGAATCAGAAGCCAAGAGCAACAAAACTATTAACAATCTCTCTGTCTGTCTCTCTCTGTCTCTCTCTCACTGTGTGTGTGTGTGTGTGTGTGTGTGTGTGTGTGTGTGTCTCTCTCTCTCTCTCTCTCTCTCTCTCTCTCTCTCTCTCTCTCTCTCTCTCTCTCTCTCTCTCTCTCTCACGAGTATCAGGGTCCAGCTGAAGCTCATGTACAGTAACAGGGCATGCATGCCGGCAGTTCCGTTTCTCGCAGGTGCTCTGTACATAAAATCACTTCATCACCTCACTTCCCCTCGCCCCTCTCACTATCCTTCCTCCAACCAGAACATCCCCGATCGTTAGAGTAGCCAAACTAATAATAAGAACAAGATATTCACTGAGGCCAGGCGCTGTGCCCGTAATGTCACTGCATGCATAGTACTCTCTATGCATTTACCATCCTTTTTTTCCTCCCCCTACACCCACAAGGGCAAATCTTTTGGAGCCAAGCATGGACCAAAGAATATTTTTGGTCCATGGAACCAAGATAAATCGCAGCCTCTGGTTTTGCTTGGCTGCCACAGCCTGAGTATCAGACACCACCCGAGCTTGCATTAATATGCAGAGAATACGATAGTGACAACATCGCTTGGTGCAGCGCTCAGCAGTGTGAAAGAAGAGACAGGGGAGACCACGGGCAGCTGGGTATTCACTCTGATAGCAGAGAATTATAAATAGAGCAGTCAGCGCTGCCAGGATGTCTGCGTGATGTTCTGGCTGTACGTACCGTACCGTTGAAGAGTTACACAGGTAAGGAAGGAATAAACGCAACATAGCCAGATAGGAATTGCAGAATCATACTAGAGAAGTATATTCCAGAAGCAGAAGCCAGCGCAGGCAGGGTGCGAAAGAACAGTGTAGGCGGACAGCTCTTCTGTCATTACCCCCAGAAAAAGTTCCACTGATATTGAAGTTAGAACTCCAGCATAGTTTAATTTTGAAATGATAAATGGCTTAAATAATAAATGGCTTAAATGATTTGGGTTGCACCTCGTTCACCTTCTCGCAGTCTAGTCCAGAATTAATTTTAATTAAAATCTTCTGTAATTTCATCGTCTAGAAAGACTTGTGGTGTCAGATTTTTACTGTCTTGGATAAACATTTTGTTCTGTGCAGGCTGTGAGAGTACAGAAAAAGAACCACAAAATCTTGCTTCTAACCGGTTACCAAAGATATTATATTGCCTGTGTGTCAATAATAAACAGAATTCTTCAAGAAAGCCCCTACAGCCCCAACATATGGAAATTACTAGAAGAGAGTAAATGATTTTGGAAGCAAGTGTCAGAATATTAACTTTACGACGACTAAGGAGTTAGAACTGCCGACATGTAAACAAACGGCAAGGATAGGGTCTATGTGTTGATGTGGCTGCCAATACTATTGACTACTGCCCACGCAAACAAGAAGCACAAAAGCTGGCGGCATCGTATGCACCTGTACATTCTTGTAAGTACACACTGCAAACACTTAGACCTCCAATTACTGAGGTGATAAGATAAGATAAGATAAGATAAGATAAGACAACTTTATTATCTTTTACAAGAAATTACATTGTGGTGTACAATTACAATCAACAAGGAATAAACATCACAATAATAATAACAACAATCATAATGACAATGAGGATAAAAATGCACAGTCACATATGAATAGAATTACACTTATGCATGCTAACATTAAAAAAAAAAATGAGATTATTTTGGGCAAACAAAACACACACACACACACACACACACACACACACACACACACACACACACACACACATATGTCATTTATTAAGTAATGAGACAGCCTTTGGAATAAAACTGTTTTTCATTCTGAGAGTTCTGACCCTTGGTGTTTGGTAGCGCCTTCCAGAAGGCAGGAGCTGGAAGTGGTGAGCAAGCACATGAGTGCTATCCAGCACAAAGCAAATAGCTTTCCGCACAACACGTCTTTCATACAACACCTGCAGACTCTCTTGTTTCACTCCCACAACCCTCCCACAGACGTTCACTACTCGATCCAGAATACTTTTGTTTTTTACACACAAACTTCCATACCAGCAGATAAAAGAAAAGGTAAGAACGGACTCAATAAAAGAAGAGTAAAAGGTCTGAAGGATGCGGCTACTGACTTGGAGATTTCGAAGTTTTTGAAGGCAGTAAATTCTAGACTGACATTTTTTGTGTATGGCCTGGGTGTTTGCAGTGAAGTTCAGTTTCTCGTCAATGATGGTTCCCAGGTATTTGTATTGGGTGACTCTCTCGACTGTAACACCATCAATGACAAGGTCTGGAATGAGAGTGTTGTTTTTACGAAAGTCAATGACCAGTTCCTTAGTTTTCTTGACATTTAAGTCCAGATAGTTTTGTTTGCACCAGGAGCTGAACCTATCAACTGCAGAGAAATACACAGCATTTGAATTGGACAGGTCCACAAGGGCAGAGTCATCCGAGTACTTTATGACCGGTGAGGCATCAGTTCCTCTGCAGTCGTTTGTGTAGAGCGTGAAAAGTACCGGAGAAAGAACCGTACCCTGAGGAGCTCCTGTGGACGTTTGTTTGAGAGATGAGACAGCAGAGTGAAAGCGGACAACCTGAGATCTGGACACGAGGAAGTGAACGATCCACAGGACGAGTCTAGGAGGGACAGTGTAAGACAAAAGCTTCTGAGCCATGAGGTGTGGCTGTATGGTATTGAAAGCAGAAGAAAAGTCTATAAATAGAATGCGGACAAAGGAACCAGAGGTCTCTAAGTGATCATACGCATTGTGGAGAAGCATCAGAGTAGCGTCGTCGGTACTACGATTGGGTTTGTATGCAAATTGAAGAGGATCAGTGAAAGGCTGAGTGTGACAAAGAAGACGAGAGAGAAGAATCCGTTCGAGACATTTCATAGCTATGGATGTCAGGGCAACAGGGCGATAGTCGTTGAGTTCTTTGGGTTTACTGTTTTTGGGCACGGGACAGATGATAGAGTGTTTCCATACACTAGGTACAACACAATCCCTGACTGACCACGAGAATAGCTGACTGAATACTAAGCACAACTGTGCAGCGCACCACTTCAAGGTCCTACCCCCTATACCATCAGGGCCAGTGGCCTTTCTCAGATTCAGTCTTTTAAACATGGACTCAACTGTGGCACCATCGATCTGAAAGTCAGCATCACCATCAACCACGTCTTGTTCTAAACGAGAAATAATATCATCAACGTCGTCTTTTGTGTCATCGCGTTCAAAACGGCAGTAGAATGAATTTAGTTCTTCTGACATTTTAATTCGGTTTTCAAAAGGAAGGTCACAGTTAGTTGACTTCAGCTTCGCTTGACCGGACAGAGTTTTCAACCCCTTCCATGCATCAGCCAGGTTACCACGCTCGAACTGTGATTCTACCTTTTCCTTATATTGCCGTTTAGCATCCTGAATTTCCTTTCTTAGTTTTGCTTGAACACGCCTGCGTTCAGCTTTATCATCAGTTAATCAGATCAATGAAGAAAATACTTATTCAAGTTATTGCAACATACAAAGAAAAGGGGCCCTCTCCCACCAATTACTCTTTATCCATATAACTGTCACAGTACCAAAACAAAATCTAATTTCCTCTCTCTCTCTCTCTCTCTCTCTCTCTCTCTCTCTCTCTCTCTCTCTCTCTCTCTCTCTCTCCCTCTCCCCTTCACACACAACCCCTATCCTCCCCCACCCCAACTTCCATTAAAACTCCCAACTCCAGCGTAAAATATTTTTATCGAAGAAATGCACTGTTCCAGAATGAATGTCATAATGATGTTATAAGCAATTAACAACATTGTCAGTCAATTAAAAAAAAAAAAGTAAAAAAGTAATCCGTTATTATTAGGAAAGATACAAGTATGTTAAATTAAATTCAACCCCAAGGAACCCACAGTACGCTTCATAATAATAATATGAACTGGAATCCAATGCCAAATAAAAAATACACCTTTAACAGACTTTCTAGAATGTTCCGGAGAATTCTTTCAGTGTATTATTTCGTTTTGTTTAGTTTTTTTTTTTTACCCCATGTGTTCATCATAGGCAACCAGCATATTAAACCCTACAGATCTATACTGCTGTAGCTAGAGCTTATCAGTAATACATAACACATCCCATCCTCTCTGCATCATCAGGCTCATTTCTTGTGTCAGCGCAAGGTGCAAAAAGGCCAAGAAAACGAGCACACTGAGTATCGTAGACCATGGGGGCAATCAATGCAACAAGGTAAGCCCTTCACTGTGTCAAAACAACCTCTTTGGTGTCAATAGATACCCTGATACTCAGTATTGGGTCTAAAGGCTCTCTGCCAAGACACAAAGTTGTGTAGCTGTGCTATCTATGCTCTCAATGACGTACGTACAACAGGTATGTATTAGTTTAGCTTTATCCACACTCTCTGCTTATGTACGGCTCCGTAAAAGCAGCTTCCATATACCAGCTTTGTTGTTGTTGTTTTTTTTTAATTGTGTCCACCGTATTCGTGCATCAATGTACGTATGTACATATGTATGTTGATGTGTGTAAGTATGTATGTATGTATGTATGAATGTATTATTTGTATGCATGTATGATTGTGTGCTGTGTGTGCTGCTCCTTTTATATGTAGGTGCGTGCGCGCGCACGTGTGCGTGTGTGTGTGTAGGTGTGTGTGGGTGTGTGTAAATGTGTGTGTGTGTGTCTGTATACATCAGTTGACGTATCTAATTATGTATTTATAATAAAGTCATACTAAATAAGAACAAATTAGTCTAATTGAAATGAAATTCACAACTCCCGTGAACCATATATTTTTTTAAAAATCCAAATAAAATGAGTAAATTCTATTTTCTTCCACGTAGGCAACAATGAAAGTAATTCACGTGCCAAATATGAATAGAGAGGCCACAAGTTAATCTCGTTTGGGTCGTGTTGACATTCTTCATCTTTGTACACAGGAGTCCACAAGATATAGCCTAAGAAAAGCCAATAGTACGCGCAAGCACTAATGAAGCTATTTAACAGATAGGCCTAATTACCGAGTGAGTCGGCATGATAGCAGCACCATAATCCACGCACAGAGGTCACATTGCCAGAGAAATCCCCACAAGGCTGTATTCACAAACACCGAACCCAACACGAAACAACTCTCTTGGAGTTTACACTGTTACGCAAAGCACGTCCAAATTATAACGGTTGGTTTCCCGTGCAAGGAGGAGGCGGCATAAAGTTCAAAGAAGCGAGACTGGCTAAGCTACCAGATCTCCACTGACGATGCTTGCCACCTGTGTTACGCCGAAAAGAGAGGCAGAGAAATACCTGTACCTGCCTCTACAGGATACCCACTGCTTCTAGTCTTCACTGGCGCTGCAGCGATACAGCCACTACGCCGCTCTAGGCCTTCTCAAGAGATAAGCAGGTTGGAATGCGCAGCAGCCACCGACAGCCAAATATTTTCAAAATGAGCCAACTTCTTCCAATCAGCTCTGCTCTTGCTATATCTCCAACACTTCAAAAATAACTTCCACCCCACCCTCGCAGCTTTGGCTGTGCCGATCTATCAGTGTACTCTGCCAATGGCTCTAACACTGAGATTCAGGGGATGATCAGTCTACAGAAGCCCGCAGCGTGGCAGTGATAAGGTTCTGTTAGTTTTACATTATCGCTCCGCGAAAACATAAAGCTGATGATCTGCCTGCCAGAACACGGTTCGGTTCCTTTCAAACTAGACCAGAGACATGAACTCAAAGTACGGTTAGGGTTAATAGACTGAGGTGTTGGGGAAATGTGGGGCTGAAGGGGGTAGCTCTGATAGTGTAAGGGTTTCACTCATTCATGCTGTCAGACACGTTTGCTATGGTACGATGTGACAAAACGTATATGTCTGCAGACTCCAATTTGTGGTACGGCCCAAGGAGCCGGCGGAGTATTAAAAAAAAGTGTAAAGCACTTAAAAAAACAAAAAAATTAAGTCAGAGGGTACGGGTGGCTGATAGAAACGA
Source organism: Oncomelania hupensis (assembly GCA_036898135.1). Lineage (NCBI taxonomy): Eukaryota > Metazoa > Mollusca > Gastropoda > Littorinimorpha > Pomatiopsidae > Oncomelania > Oncomelania hupensis. Next base: position 119,883,405 of record CM072512.1, read on the forward strand.
GTGCATATAAAAGCCTCATCCACAAACTAAAGCATCTACTGTACTGGCAAAAGCAATGACACAACCGACAATTCGAGTGATTGATCAACAACCAACCAGCCAACTGACTGACCAACTAACTTATTAGCCAAACAACGCCTGTGCTTTTACAACGTAAAGTCCATTAAAACACGAATGAACTATATAGTTCACACTTGTAGCAACGTCCGAAACAGAAACAGGCACACAATCACTTTGCCACTTATGGTAAACAGTATACATGCACTTCAATACACAGGCAAGCAAAACACTTTATAAACATGACAAAACCAAACAAACATCCACACTGGATATACAATACAGTATACACTTGGCATCATAATACCGAGGTTCATGTAGCCGTACGATGGAGCAAAAACAAAACGACAATTAACATATTCCAACTATATTCGTGATACCCTGAATTTCGCTCTCACATCGGTACTGGAACCCGTTACGTTGTAAACAAAACCTCCCCTCTATTACTAGTTTCACCACAAAAACTGACGAAAATTAATAAAGTGTTTGGACAACATCACACGAGTAAGCGACTAAACTGACAGCTTTCCTGGGGGACACGAAGAAAGAAAGAAATGCACAAACATAGAAACAAAACTGATCAAGGAGGTGGTGTCAAATGCGTCAGCTAATAAACAGTGTTTCGACAACATCATATTGTTACACTCGTTGTTGTTTTTTTTCAGTAGTTGATTCAGCCCCGATGCTTGAATCCTGATAAGTGTAACTCAGATTCATTTATCCACACAACCTGTTCACTCAGCAACAAGGCAGGAGTCGTCGTATGAAGTTTTCCAACTTTATTCAGCGTACATCAACAACTGCATACAATTGCTCAATCGCTTTTCACTTTTTCACTCTCACTACTCTGAAACAGTGCGGCACATTATATAGTTTTTCTACACTCTAGAGAACGTTCAAACATTCCAGCGTGAAATTCGTCATCACTTTCTTACGTCATACAACTTTCTTTAGGGTCTAAGAATTTCTCATCTACCGGTAGATCTATCTAGACGCTTCGATCGATAATAAACAAGCAATCCTAGAAAATTCTCCAACAATACCGACCAACGAAAATTATCAACATTATACCAAGTTTCTTCTAACAACCACGCAAGTCAAATCAAAGGTAAATACACTCTGTTATTGAATGCTTTGCTAAACAAAACGATCGGATCTATCGTGCGCGTCTCACACGTATTATCGTGCGCGTCTCACACGTACTATCGTGCGCGTCTCAAACGTAACACACACGAATAAAAGACTAAACTGACAGCTCTCTTGAAGGACACAAAGAAAGAAAGAAATGCACAAACAGAAAAAAAACTGATCAAGAAGGCGGTGTCAAATGCGTCAGCTTTACCTTGACAAACAGTTTTCTTGGGCCTCTTCTTGAAGCCTGGTTTGGATGTGCCGTCTTCAAACTCTGGCGCTGTGTGGTAGCTGCTGATGTCACTTTCCAGAGAGCTTAGAGAGCCGTAGTCTATAAAGAAAAAAACAAACCATGTGGTTGAGTATTCTTAGATATTAAGATATGATGATGATGATGATGATGATGATGATGATGATGATGATGATGATGATGATGATGATGATGATGATGATGATAATAATAATAATAATAATAATAATAATAATAATAATAATAATAAGGATATTTATAAGGCGCTTTTCCTAGTAAAGAACAGCTCAAAGTGAACCCTCACGCATTCACACAGTCATTAAACATTAGTACAATACACATACATACATGGCTGGGAGTAGGCCAAATCAAAGCGGACTGGGGAAGAGGCAACAATAAACAAAATGATTCCTCACACAAGCATACACACACATACACACACCTACACACACACACACACACACAAACAAACACACGGCGCACGAAAAGAATGAGGCGATATGGAAGAAAACGTTTGAAGACAGAACATATCAGGAGAAGACTTCAGAGAAGAAATGAGCTTTGGGGTTAGCTTTGAAGGTGTTGATATTCGGTATGCCGTGGAGAGAAAGTGGCAATGAATTCCAGGCAGTTGGTCCAAAGATAGAAACAGATCTAGAACCAAAACAGATCGAGGACAGTTTGTGGCGGGGTATCCTGGGAAGGAGTGTGTCGGATGAAGAGAGCAAGTCGCGAGAGGGAGTGTAGCATTGGATATCATCGGAACGGTATGAAGCCATGGAGACACTTGTAACAGAAAAGACAGATTTTGTAAAGAATTATTTTCTTTCAGTGAAGTGAGCGAAGAAGTGGAGTAAAGTGTTCAGAGTTTTTCTTTTTGAGAACGAGGCGAGCAGCAGCGTTTTGAACACGTTGCAGATGGTGGATGGAAGAAGCAGGCAGACCAGAAAGAATAGAGTTGCAATAGTCAAGTCGAGAGAGAATGTGTTACGTTGAAACGCCAATGGTAGTATGTCTGAAACGCGCACGATAGATCTAATCGTTTCGTTTTGCAAAGTATTCAATAATGGAGTTTATTTACCTTTGATTTGAGTTTGCATTGTTGTTAGGAGAGGTTTTGTATAACGTTGATAATTTCCGTTGGTCGATATTATTGGAGAATTTTCTAGATTTCAGTGTTTACTATCGATGGAAACTTCCCGATGGATATCGAAGTATGAGAGCATTCCCGGAGGCAGAAGAAATATGTATGACGTAAGTCAGTGATGACGATCTTTAATTCTGATTGGTTGGTTGTAATGCGTCATTTCTAGAACGACCTGTCGTCATCTCGAATGAGAGAAAAAATTATAAAATGGATGCCCTGTGTGGGGGTAAAAAAAAGTTGATTGTTGTCGATAGTGATTTGGAAAGTAAAAATTTTAGAGTGGAAAGGCGATTGAGCGATTGTATGCAGTTGTTGATGTGTGCTGAATAAAAGTGGAAAACTTCATACGTCGACTTTGTGACTTGTATGCTGATTGAGCGGGTTGCGTGAATAAACGAATCTGAGCTACACTCATCAGTACTTCAGCATTGGGGCTGAATCCACTACTGATAGAAAACACCAACATCAAACGGAGTGTAACAGAATGAAAGACGTCACAAGTTTAGAAGTTGCGTCGATTGTCAGGTATTTACAGATAAGTCCGATGGGGGCGAAATTGGTAGTGGCAGGCTTGACATGTTTTGCGAATAAAATCTGACACATCAAGGGTATTGTCCAGGACAACACCCAGGTTCTTTGCAGCTATTCAATTCCTAACCTAACCTAACGTAACCTGTCCCGTAACCCGTAAGTCGTAGGGGCACCACAGATGATCGTTTAACCAGCATACTCCATCTTTCTCTGTCCTCAGCAGCCCTGATGGCTTCGCTCAGTGTCAAACCAGTCCATTCTCGAATGTTGTCCTCCCACCTCTTTTTCGGTCTCCCTCTTCTTTTACCTCCTTGCACTGTGCCTTGCAGAATAGTCTTTGCAAGGCCTGATGATCTGGTGACGTGGCCATACCATCGGAGTTTCCGTTTCTTCACCACTGTGAGCAGGTATTCAATTCAACGATGTCAAATGCGGATGATGATGATGATGATGATGATGATGATGATGATGATGATGATGATGATGATGATGATGATGATGATGGTGGTGGTGATGATGATGATGACTACGACGACGACAACGACCAAGACGACGACAATTACAATGATGATGATCATTACAAAGACGACGACGCTGCATGCTGATGACGGCGATGGCGACCATGATGCTTATGCTGACGACGATACGATGATGATGATAGTGATGATCATGATTATGATGACAAGGACGAAGACGGTGATGATTACGACGGTGGCGCTGATCATGATGACAACGGTGTTGACAACGGTGCTGACAACGACAGCGACAATCAAGATGATGATGATGATGATGATGATGATGATGATGATGATGATGATGATGATGATGATGATGATGATGGTGATGATGATGATGATGATCATGATGATGTCGAAGACAATGATGAGGTTGAAGACTACAAGATGACGGACATGACGTTGACTATAAAACGAATAATGATTCTGATGAATTTAAAGAGGTAGGTGGGGTGGAGTGGGGTGAGGGTTAAACTAAACAAACTAACGTTCCATTATTGTGAAAAGGACGAATACTTACCACCGTCAGTGAGAGTGTGCTCTGATTCAGAGTCAATGTCTACAGTGGCGGTAATCTTCTCGCTGGTCTTTTTCTTCTGGATGGGGGCGGGGGAGTCCTGAGTACTGCTCACTGCCGTGACCTTCTCAGGCATAATGTCCGTCTCTTCAACACCTGCACGTCAACGTCAGTCCCGACATTTAACACCTGTCAATCCATCATCTTAACGCTAGTGCATTCAAACTTTGTAAGTGCAATAAACCAATTTTAACACAACATACCTTTAAATCCTGTAAACTAGTTGTTTCTGGAACACGCATTTCTTAAACCTCTGTCATTAGTTAGTTATTCATTGCTTACAGGGTCCAGCGGACTGCAAAGAGCCGAATCAGGACCACAACATCAAGACCACAACTTGGCTGAAAGAAGACTCACCCCTCATCGCATAAAAGATCTGCCGAAACAACCCCAGTGGTAACACTGTAGGCACTCCACCAGCCGATCACTGTACAATAAAGGCATCCCACGCAGGGGACGCTGAGGCTATACTCTATATCGAACCCCCGTTTATAAAAACAAAATAGAATACAAACATCAATAAAAAATATCAACAAAACACTTACATATATAATGCCTACATTGCTAAATAATAATATCATAGGAAACCCTAGTGACCATTTGGCAGAAAGCATCCAATATTCCCAAGCTGATCCAACAGACTTCATACACAACTGAGGAGATTTGTCCCGGAAGAGTTTTCAAGAAAAAAGGTAGGTGACTGGTCTGGCGAAGAAGAAGATAGTAAAGTAGATTGATAGAACAGAGTAGAAACGAAAAAGAACAAATGAGAAAGACAGCGGCAGTGGGAATTTAAAGCATTAAATTTCCAGAAAGTGTGGATACTATTTATACTGAATCCCCGGCACCTCCACGGTGGGTCCTCTGTCATGAACCATCCTATCGCCCAAGACACTTATGAGGAAGAGAAGCTACAACAATCTAGCCTAATTTGAGGTATTATGCATCTGTGTACATACCATTTCTATTTCATTGTTGTGTGTGTGTGTGTGTGTGTGTGTGTGGGTGGGTGGGTGTGTGTGTGTGTGTGTGTGTGTGTGTGTGTGTGTATGTGTCCTTGTTTATACAGTGTTATCTGAACAAATCAGTGAACATCTACATAACTTGTTTTGACATGTCTACTTGTTTTGACGTCAGAACAATGATCCGTTAGGGTTAGGGCTGGATAAGAGTTAGGGTTTGGGTTAGGGTTAGGGTTCGAACACTGCAAAGTACATAAAAATGGGGACGAAATATGACCCATTGTCAGCACAACGTATGCGGCGTTTCGGGAAAGTCATAATAATACTGTGTAACCTCGGCTGGGTTTGTGCGCGTGTGTGAATTGTAGGCCTATACTGACCCAGCGCCTTGAGGATCTCCCTGGTGTCCTTCAACCATGCCTGTTTGGCTGCGAGGTTCCTGGTCTGCACTGTGTACTTCTCGGAGGTGGCGGTGGCGTACCACAGCTCGAAGCGCCGTTCGTCCTCTGGAACGTTTTCATTCACCTGGACATTCTGCAGCTGTAACACAATCAGAATCAGAATCAGAGACTTTATTGTCTTCATAAAATTCCAAGGAATGTGTGTGTGGCGCACAAATCATCAACACAACGGCACCAATACAATGAAAGACATAAAAGACACTTAAGGAAATAAAAATTATATACACACTATAAGAAACAAAGAAGCACTTAAACACAACATAAATGCCGCATTCACATTATGACATAACAAAAAAAATGTTTTTTTTAAACAATATCACGCATCCAACATTCTAATCCACGGCAATACACACACACACACACACACACACACACACACACACACACACACATGCGTGTACGAGGTAAAAATGGGGTAATTTCACCAACTTCGCGGCCCTTAGGCGGCGAATTAGGTCAAGTTTCTTCAAAAAAGACACTTTTTCGCAAGAAGTTTGACCTAATTCCTCGCTCCTAAGAGACGAAGTAGGTCAAGTTACTTCAAAAAAGCACATTTTTCGCAAAAAGTTTGACCTAATTCCTCGCCTATTAGAGACGAAGTAGGTCAAGTTTGTTCAAAAACACAGCTAGGATAAGGAACTTTCCTCGACGATTAGGGTAAGGCAGTGCCTCGACGATTAGGGTAAGGCAGTGCCTCGACGATTAGGGTAAGGCAGTGCCTCGAAAAGGGTTAGGGTCAGGGCTAGTTGCAGCGCTGCAACTAGCCCTGACCCTAACCCTTTTCTGGAACGGGTGCCTTACCCTAATCGTCGAGGCACTGCCTTACCCTAATCGTCGAGGCACTGCCTTACCCTAATCGTCGAGGAAAGTTCCTTATCCTACCCGTCTGGAAGATGCACTACAACTACACCAGGTCAAGTGTACTTGTAGTGCATGTGCACTACAACTACACCAGACCTGGTGTAGTTGTAGTGCACATGCACTACAACTACACTTGGCCAAGTGTACTTTAAGTGCACATGCACTACAACTACACTTCGTGAAGTGTAGTTGTAGTGCACATGCACTACAACTACACTTCCATGTACTTAGAACAAATGAGCAACGACAGACAAACGGGGAACGACAAAATTACCTCATTTTGTACTAAAAAAGGCAAATTCCGTTCCTCAAAAGTGACGTTTCACAACTACACACACACACACACACACACACACACACACACACACACACACACACACACACACACACATTTTTGTAGAAACGACGTTCTGATAACTGTTGTGAAAAAAACAGGGATTATTTTGACACACTTTCCATTTTTTTGACATTATTTTGACATTTTCCAATTTTTGAAGCTATCCCTAACCCTAACCCTAACCCTAACCTAACCCTAAGCCTAACAGAGCCCTAACCCTACCGGAACACTAATTTGACGTCAAAATAACGGGGCCGTCAAAAAAAGTCAAAAGAAAGTATGTAGATTTTCAAGTGTACGTCAGGGTAACGTCGTTTCTACATGCCCACACACACACACACACGCACCCACACACACACACACTCACACACACACACACACACACACCCACACAAACACTAAACAATGACACACGAACATTAAATCTATACTACTGAGCTGAAAATTGAGCTGAAAAGCGTTATATAAGAATGATAAAATAAATATAACAAAACCAACCAAAAATATCACGAAACTGCAACCAAATGGGGGAAAATCCACCTTCCACAAATGTTTAACAAAAGAAAGCTAAGGCCAATAAACTTGTAACGTCTTCGACTACAAAAGAAACTAATAAAAACTCAAAAAAGGTTCACTCTTGTTTTAGGCAGTAGTATGTGTCTTGGAAGTAAACAGCACTACTATACTCTACCATTACCATTTAACACTACCATTAGTGTTTTAATGCCTGCAACACAATTCAGAAGCTGGTCATCACTCCTGACAACAAAGGCTTACTGACCCACTTCTCCACCGAGTATGCCATCCTGTTTTCTCGTTCAGAACACAATCATTCACATTTACAATCCAAGAACTGGGGAGCTCCGTTTGATCATTTTTATAATGCCGAAAAACTGTTGAATTTCGCAGGATACACAGTCTTCTTGCTGCACATACAATTACAGTATACATCAACGTCAATTACACCAGGAAACATTAAATCCACCCCGGCCGCAAAAACTTAGCACTAGATCGTGACATTTATTTATCAGAATGAATAACATCTACCGTTGAAAACTATTGGTACAAAGCTGTGTTTGAAAACAAGAGAATATGAATTGTAAACCAGCTGATTATAAGCCTTAATACAAGAACATCTCCCATAGAAAACGGTACTTCACAGACCAGTAATAGTAATAAGCAATATCAAAACGCTCTTGCACGTCATAATTTGACCTGCGTATGTAGTATCTGTTTGGCGTACGTTACATGTTAATCTGTCACACTATTACACATATGTTGGCTACACGCCTCGAGTTCCCATCTCTCTGGGAAAGAAACAAACGTAACAGAACATATTGGATGAGGCAAAAAGGGTGCTACCTGACACTCTCAACACACGCACTCAGTAGATCACATAAGAAGCAGTTTCTGGCCTAAGTCTAGGCTCTTGTTGAACTAAGAAGGCTCCTCTCCAAACAAAGAAAAGCCAGGTACCCTTCGGATGTTGTGAACAATATAATGTGTCTGAAAAACACGTTGTGCCTAGCGCCTGTCAAAAAATAGAAGATAATGACGGATCCTGATAAATAAATATAAAATAATGGTAATGGATCTGGTGCATAAAACAGATGATGAATGCCTTCTTTTCTTTTTCTTTCATAATTTTGTGTGGTGGGGGTAGGGTGGTGGTGGGTGGGAGGGAGACTGATTCTGCCTGGTTGCATGGTTTCACTGCAGCACTCCCATGCTTTTGAATAAAGATGCTGTTTTTACAAAGTGCCAGTAGAACAAACAGCAATTATTCTCCTGATTACACTTACTGTTTGTATGTGTACCTGCAGAAACTTTCTCGTCGTTGGAGAATTATACTGGCTAAAGATACTGCATAATCCTTATACCAGTGTTCAAGGCGTTTACACACAAAACGGCGACATAAAATCCATTGTTACAAACCTCCAGGTCCAGAAGGTGAAGTCTAATTTCCACGAAAGAAAAAGCGCCAGGTCAGCACAATGGGAGAGGCAGACAGAGCGAACGAGTGCAAGTCACTCTGTACAGTAAGGTAATAAACTCCGCAACTTCTGGTCAGGCGTGACCTTGCCCTGCCTTTTTACACTCTACACCCCAGGGTTAAGCTTACTGCACACACACACACACACACACACACCTACAGTATAATATGGTCGTACTGACATCATCTTGGCACTTGTAGAAACAATAAGTGTTCACCCTTACTCATCATATATTATTGTCCTAAGGCCGGGTATAGGTATCACTGACGTTCAATTACAGCAGGAGATGCAAAACAATCAAACTCCTTGATTTGTTTTGGGGTGCAGTTCTGTTAAAAATGTAGTGACATTTAATTGTTCAATACAAATATTCTAGTCTAATCAATCGATCCACACACAAAAAGCAATTCAAGTGTTTGTGAGGTAGGTCGTCATAGTTAAAACTATTCATTATGAAAACCCGAGAAATAAACCTGCTCTAATGTTTACTTATCAGGGGCGGATTTTGCCATTGTTGAGGGGGGTGTGCACTCTTCCCTGAAGCCACAGGCGCAAGCCTGCGAAACAGGCGAGTTAATTAGGAGGGTTCGGGAAAAAAAAATGGTTAAAATCCAAGGAACCTCCATGTTAACATCTGTGCAAGCTGGTGCATTCTGGGCATTATTTTGAGGACTGAAAACAGTATTGTTTTTTGCTAAAAGTCCTCTTTTAGCCCCTCTCCTCTCCTTCCCCCCACACACACTCCTCTGCAAACTCTGATGATAAAATTTACAATAGCAGAACATCTTGCATACAGGTTTATAAAAAGACAGGTAAGGTTTCTGCAAATAAAACAAGAAATAGCCACTCACATCAGTTTTATTCAAAACTGACTTGATGCATGTACAAGAAATACCTGTAGATCTAGATCTGATGAAAAAACAAAAAAATGTTTAAAAAAAATAATTTGGAGGTACATGAAAATGTGTGGTGAGTTTGTTTTTTTTCTTCTCCTGTTCTCCCTCCTTTTTTTTTTTTTTTTTTTTGATCGCTAGGGGTATGTGCACGTGCACAAGTGCACCCCCCCCCCCCAAAAAAAAAAAAAAAAAAAAAAAAAAAACGCCCCCGCTTATTTTTTGAGCGTGTGAGGAACGGGGATTTTAAAAAGTAGTACCAAAATCATTATTTTCCCGTTCTTTCCGTACCCTTCCGCTCTACCCGTATCCAATCTCTGAGCTGTTACAAATGGACTTTTGATTTGATGGTAGAGTCGGCTAAAACTAAACCTGATGATTCCTTTAACAATGTGTATCGCCCTGTACTAAATTTTCCACAAACATATTATTAGAATAGCACCCCCTCACTGCTAAAAGACGAACAGAAAGTACATATATCTGATGCTGCTAGTAGCATACCTGTAGTACCAGAGTTCACTGAGCTTGCTGAGCAGTGATGAGCACATATCAAAGGATTCGATGTTTACAGGGCCGGACCTGCCCTAGAGGCCCGAGGGGCCCGGGCCTCTACCCTTTTTTGAAAAAAAAAAAGAAAAAAAAAGAAGAAAAAAAATCAGTGGCAAACTATAGCACCAAAATTGTGCAATTTACATGCTCATTTTTTCCCCCTTTTCAAAAAATTTTCCGGGAGATCATGCCCCCGGACCCCCCCTAGCAAATTAGGCGCTTCGCGCCGTCGGCTCGGCGCTTCGCGCCTTCACTACTACCCTAAAATGCATTTGGGCCCCTACCCCTGAAAAACTTAGGTCCGGCCCTGGTTTATATTAAAAGATCTAAAACCCTGGCACAGTGAGTGCCAGTTATGGCCCCTCGGACATTCTCTTAGAACGATTTCAGCTTGTAATCGCCTCAGTTCTAGCAAATTGTGTTAACAGTTAAGTAACCCCACGTTCCAAGTCAACGTGTGCGGGTGGGGGAGAGGGAGATCATGCTATTCCATCCTCAAAAGCGAGCGTTGTGGCTGAATGGTCTAAGGCGGGACAACTTAACCGTATCCACAAGCCATAAACCAATGGGGCCTGGCAGGTGTAGGATCGATCCCTCCTCTGGCCGTTGTTTCTCCGAATATTATTTACTTTCGACTCGTGCAACGTCTCGGGGGGGTTTCTCCGGATACTGCGGTTTGCTCCCTACCCCCCCCCCCCTCCCCCGCAAAAAATTTCAAAACTCACAACTAATAGGTAGATTGGGTTTGAGCTCGCCACAGGCCAGAATTTCCCGATAAAAAGGGACAATAAAGTATCAAAATCACTTTCTATTAAAAAGATAAGCTGTTTAGTGTAGATAATGCTACGCCTGTTCAATGACATTTAAGCGTTGGTGTCCAACTACACTGACAGTAAAATATACAGTGTATTTTGCAACTTGCGATTTTGTTCCTGCACGGTTAGGTGAGTTATTCCAACCAACTATATAAATTCCCATCTGAAATGAAACATAGCAAGAGCGCAACCCTAAGGGGTGCTAAGTTCTCTCTCTCTCTCTCTCTCTCTCTCTCTCTCTCTCACACACACACACACACACACACACACACACACTCACATACACCTATCCTATCCGATCCTATCCTATCTCGTAACTCGAAGGTCGTTGGGGCACCACAGATGATCGTTTAACCACATGGCGTACTCGTGTACTCTACTCTACTAGTAGAGTACGCTATGTTTAACCAGCATACTCCATCTTTCTCTGTCCTCAGCAACCCGCGTGGCTTCGCTCAATATCAAGCCAGTCCATTCTCGAATGTTGTCCTCCCATCTCATTTTCTGTCTCCCTCTCCTTCTGCCTCCTTGCACCGTGCTTTGCATGATGGTCTTTGCAAGGCCTGATGATCTGGTGACGTGGTCATAACATCGGAGTTTCCGTTTCTTCACCACTGTGAGCATGTCATCGTGTTGTCCAATGGCTTGTGTGATGGTCTGTTTTGGAGACTGCACTGGTAGCTTTGTCATACAGGCTTTTTATGACTTCAATAATTTTAGGGCTGATGTTGTACACTCTCATGGTTGCCCACAGACCTGCATGCTAGACTTGGTCAAACGCTTTCTTGAAGTCTATAAACACATGATATAGATGTTGGTGCTGTAGGTATTTTCGCAGATTATTCTGATGTTGAAAATCTGTTTATGTGGTACTTCGCCCTGCCCTGAATCCTGCTTGTTCTTCAGCTACGATTTGTCCATCTTGGGGTTTCAACCTCTTCCCCCGGTGCCGGGGGTTTCTGTATAAATAATATCCACATTTTCTGGAAATTTAATGCTTTAAATTCCCACTGTCGCTGTCTTTCTCATTTGTACTTTCTCATTCCTACGCTGTTCTACCAATCTACTAAACTATCTTCTTCCTCGCAAGACCAGTTACATACCTTTTTTCTTGAACGCTCTTTCGGGACATGCCACAAAACTCCTCATTTTTCTTCTTATTAGTCTAATATCTTTATCCCTAATAAAAAAAAGTTTAAAAAGTTTAAAAAAAAAGTTTCATTTGTGTGTGAGGTCTGTTGTATCAGCTTGGGAATATTGGACGCTTTCTGCTAAATGGTCATTAGGGCTTCCTATGATATTATTATTTAGCAATGTAGGCATTTTATATGTATGTGTTTTGTTGATATTTTATAATGATTTTTGTATTCCATTTTGCTTTTGTAAAGGGGGTTCGATAAATTGGAGTATAGCCTCAGCGTCCCTTGCGTGGGATGCCTTTATTGTACATTGGCCAGCTGGTGGAGTGCCTTCAGTGTTACCAATGGAATTGTTTCAGCAGATCTTTAATGCGGATCAGGGGTGAGTCCTCTTTCAGCCAAGTTGTGGTCTTGATTTTGTGGTCCTGATTCGGCTCTTAGCAGTCCGCTGAACCATGTAAGCAATTAATAACTAACTTCAACCTCTTGAGTATAATTTTCAGGAGGACTTTGCTGGGATGGCTGATGAGGCTGATGGTGCGGTAATTTTCACACTCCTGAAGGTTACCCTTTTTGGGAAGAGTGATGACAAGCGACTGGGTCCATGTTGTAGGCCACTCCCCACTCTGCCAGATCTTGTTACAGATAATGGTGATGGCGTCAATCATCGTTTCTCCTCCTGCTTGAAGCAATTCTGCGGGTATGTTGTCCACTCCCGCTGACTTCACCTTTTTCAGCGATTGCACTTCTACCTCAACTTCTTCTCGGAGAATTGGAGGATTTCTTCTTCTTCTCTGTTCTCGGGACATGCTAGAACTGATGCGTCTCCGTTTGGTGTGTGGTTATAAAGGTCAGAGCAGTACTGTGTCCATTTATCCAAGACTTCTTGTTCTTCTGTAAGGCATATGCCAGACTCTACCAGATCTTTTTACAGAAAAGGTGAGGGCGTCAATCATCGCTTCTCCTCTTGCTTGAAACAATTCCGCGGGTATGTTATCTACTCCCGCTGACTTCCCCTTCTTTAGCGATTTAATTGCTGCCTCAACTTCTTCTAGGAGAATTGGGAGGGTTTCTTTTTCTTCTCTGTTCTGGGGACATGCTAGAACTGATGTGTCTTCGTTTGGTGTGTGGTTGTAAATGTCAAAGCAGTACTGTGTCCAAGACTTCTTGTTCTTCTGTAAGGCATATGCCAGACTTGCTTTGCATCGTGGTGACCTTGCGCTGTTTTACATTTGTCAGCCGTTTCACAGTCTAGTAGTCCTATTTGCTGTTGTTCCTGTTCAGACTGTTCTCTATTTCCTGGCATTGATCTTCTGTCCAGTTTTCCTTTGCTGTGTGCATGCCTTTTCAGATGTCATTGTTGATTTTTCGGTAGGCATCAGCTCCCTATGAGGGGTTCTATTTCTTTTTCATCTCTCTTCTTTTGTCACACAGGCCCAAAAGTTCAGGTGTGATCAACGGTTTCTTCTTTGGGCGGTGTTTGCCAAGAATCTCAGTGGCGGCATATCTCACAGTTGAGTTGAAGGTGGTGGTCATAGTGTTGACATCTACTTTACCAGCTCCCAAAATGAGCATTGGTGCAAATTTCTCTCCAATTATGGCTGGGAATATTTCTACAACCTCCGGGTCTTTCAGTTTGTCCAGGTCGAACTTCAGTCTGGTGAACTTTGCTTTGTTTACTCTCTTCAGGTGGAGCTGGAAAGATATCATCACGAGATCGTGGTCACTTCCGATGTCTGCTCCTTAAGTGCGTGTCCTGCCAATGTCGACGCTTGATCTGAAGCGTTTCTTGATCACGATGTAGTCAATCTGGTTGCGATGCTTCCCGCTGGGACTGTGCCAGTTCCATCGTCTGGATTATTTGTGGGGACCAAGCGTGTTTACCAGTATCAGATTGTTGTATCTGGCAAACTTCAAGAGTCTCAGACCCCTGTCATTTGTCTCGTTGTTGCAATGGAGTCCACGTGTGTCTCCCAGTTGTGGTACGCCTCTTGGCCAACCTTGGCATTCCAGTCGCCTTCCACTATGACTATGTCCTTCCTCGGCACTTGGTCAAGGACAGCCTGAAGATGTTTATAGAAATCCTCGACTTCGCTATCGTCATAGTCTGATGTTGGGGCGTAGCCTGGATGATGGTGGTGTTGAAAGGAGCAGCTTTCAGACGGATGGTAATGAGTTTAGTAAGTTAGGCTTATTCAAATCAAATGTGTTATCTTATATAAATAATGCAGCTAAACTAACAATTCTCAATTCGATATCTATAGTTTCAACTACTTTCTCCGAAGGAACAATAATAAATGGTAAGTGGGCTGTGCTCACTCCTGGCAGCCCAGGCGTAAGCCAAGCCAAGACAAAGCTGGTATGGTACGTACAGTAGCGAGAGTGTAGCTAGCCTTATCATTATTCGCTGCTTGCGAACCTGCATGCTCATCCGGCACCTGGCTCCCATTAGTCATCAGGCCTACCTACTCTCATTTACATCTCTACAGCAGGTAGAAAAGGAAAGCTGGGTAAAAACTAACATAGCTTATACATGCAAGCGCCTGTAGATAATTATATAAAATAATTGCCTCCCCTCTTCCTAACCCTACCTCCCCTTCCCCACATCCCCTCCATCTATACCTACTTCCACCAGTCACCGCTTAATAAATAGTGTGATTATTGGAGGAGAAGGATAAACAAACACATCGCAGATTATTATTCAATTTATTGTATTTCAACCTTGGCCGACAACAATTATTAATGCTCTTGCGTTCTTTCGTAATTTAAATTAAATTAAAGAACACAGCGAAGTAGCTGAATGATCACTAATTGGAACCCCCGTTGGAGTGCCGGGGGTTTTCAGTATAAATAGTATCCCCACTTTATGGAAATTTAGTGCTTTAAATTCCCACTGTCGCTGTCTTCCTCATTTACTCTTTCCTATTCTTGCTCTGTCCTTCACTCTGCTATACTATCTTCTTCTTCGCTAGATCAATGACCTACCTTTTTTCTTGAAAACTCTTCCTGGACAAGACTCCTTGTTTGTGTATGAGGTCTGTTGGATCAGCTTGGGAGTGTTGGACGCTTTCTGCCGGGTGGTCACTAGGGCTTCCTATGAATGTACTATTTAGCACTATAGGCATTTTATATGTATGTGTTTGGTTGATGATTTATAATGATGTTTGTATTCTATTTTGTTTTTGTAACCGGGGTGTTCGCGTAGTTGAGGTCAACCCTCAGCCGTCCCCCGCGTGGGATGTCTTTATTGTAAAGTGACTGGCCGGTGGAGGGCGTTCAATTTTCCCACTGGGGTTGTTTCAGCAGATCTTTTATGCGGATCGGGGGTTGTCCGGTCCTGATTTGGCTCGGAAGAGTCCGCTGGACCTAAAGCACCAATAAATCAATCAATCAATCAATCGATCACTAATTGAAACAATTAAACAGTGGCATTAAACTATGTACTTCAACCTTAAAAAGTGATCGAAATAATATTGTTGCTTTTTATGGCAAACAAAATGTCTGTTTACGGTAACATATGAAAAAAAAAAAAAAGGCTTCTTTTTTTATTTTCTTCTTCTTTTTTTTTTCAAATTGTTTTTTAGACGATCCCCCCCAAAAAAGTTTAGGGTCCGGCCAAAACATTTATGATCTGTCGGGACCGTAAACAGACATATATATATATATGAAGACAGAAGTGACGAATTATTTAAAATTATCAACAATCTTCATTATTAAATACATTAATTACTCTTTGTCTTTCATGCTACGAACAATCAAACACACTCAATAAATCACTTTATGCAACTGAACCCAAACTCTGTTTTAGATCTGATACAACCCTTTTCACCTCTGATTCTAATGAATGGCAAAACTGTATACTTATAATAACTTATGCTCCAATATCATATGCTCCCTTAATACTTCACTCGGTGTAACTTCATACAAACAAATAATTCACTTGGTGCAACTTTACACTAATTTTTGTTGTTGTAGTTCTTTGATTTTTCTTTTGATCTCTAATCCTTGTGAGTGGCAAAACTGTATACTCAATAACGTTTGCTTCAACGAGACGTTTGTATCTGGACACGCGAGCGCCTATGCCTGTGACGTTCGTTCGTTTCGTTCGTTCGTTCGTTTCGTTAGGTAGATTACCGTCCCCGCGTCTTCCTTGGCTATAGCCAAAGGGAGACGCGTCACAGGCATAGGCGCTCGCGTGTCCAGATACAAGCGCCTATGCCAAATGCAAGCCAAACATAACAATAATGCTGGATGACCTAACATAATGCAATAATTATGACAAGGTAACGATCTACTTCGGAGTTGAGGACAGTCTGCTGTCTCATGTAATAGCTATGACAATGCAAAGAAACGTGCTTTAACGCAAGTATCTCTTGGAGTTTCAGTCTCTAGTGCGTGTGTCACCTACCGTGGAGCTGCAGGAGATGGATGCCGACGTGATAGACAGGTGGGGAAAGAGCATGCAGATTAAAAAAGGCCATTGAATGGACACCAACGCTCATGTCAGACTAACATAAAAAGGCCGCTGACAGAGCTGATTGGCTTCCTTCCTATAACTGCTCCCACCCACTACCCTCTCCGACGACCTTACAGATTAAGGGACTAGATAGATACCAGACTGATAGAATCTATGCGCAAATAAAAACAAACATGGTCTGTTTTTTTCTTTTCTTTTTTTAAAGCAGCCTGCATGGTGTGTCTGATGCGATTATTAAGATAAAGAGACGAAAATGTGCTATAACCTCATTAAACACACGCACACACACACCCACACACACACACCTACACACACACACATACACACACACACAATACACACATCATGCTAAGTATCAAAGACCAGTTGCAAACCTGATTGACAGAATCACACTGTACTACCTGTATCTCAAAAACCCTGGCTTCCTCTACTGCACGTCTGTTTTGATGCATGGAAGATGGAACACCAAAGAAACATTTTGCTTCTCAAGTCCACCCCTCGATCGTTCCTCTTACCCTTCCCATAAACGACTGAACATTTAAAAAAACAACAACAGGAAGTGCCTGTACAAAAGTAAACCGTAATTCAGGAAAAGAAATCGGGTTAAATGAAGGCTAACTGTTAGCAATCAATTCATCGTAGGCAAACCCCCTCCCTAGCCTCTCCTGACATACAGCATAGCGATCAGATTTCAGCCTGGCACATGTCCTTCAGAGGCCCTGCAAGGGATGGGTATAGATGAAACATCCAACAAGCTTTTATGGTTTTTGGCACCTTTCATTCCGTTTTTGGCTTACAACTAGTCTATGGCCATCTAATCTAACAGCGTATTAAATAAGAAATACATAGTTGTCGTTGTTTTCCCTCCTCCCATAAGCTCTTTTACAATTCTTCAGATAACCTTCACGGGGTCTGCAAGTTCAGCAAGAAAAAGACGGGACAAGAGCTCTCACACATGCACAAAATCAGTATTTTCCAAAGTATTGCTGTAAATCAGCTTTATCTTCATTTTCCAGGATCAGCAGAAAACGGCAGTTCATGGCAATGCAAACTGCTGTTCTGAGAAAAATAGGACAAGGATCTATTAGTATGGATCTTTTTTTTTTTAATATAAAAAAATCAGAAAATCATGTGCAATGAAACTGATAAAACCATCAACTGAACTACTCCACTGAAATAAAACAACTGACAACGGTAATATAGGGAATAAAAAATAGACCTTTTTGCCGCTAGTTACTTCGCGCGCGGAAGTGTTCAGTCCTTATCACAGGCGCTTGTGTCTGGACACGCAAGCGCCTAGGCCTGTGGCGCGTCTCCATTTGGCTATCTATGCATGTTACGCGTCTCCCTTTGGTTATCTATAATAGCCAAATGGAGACGCGTCACAGGCATAGGCGCTCGCGTGTCCAGATACAAGCGCCTGTGGTCCTTATAACCTGGGGCTGATACGTTAAACGCTGCCTATCATATATGTTATAACCCCCCACTCAAGAAGAAATTTACCCAATTTCTTTCAACCACGTTGAAACGTAATGCACAAACAAAGTTTTAATTCTGGACTTTCTGAATACTGTCATTGTGCTCAGTTCATTCACACAGAGTAAATGTTCTTCCATCCGCAAGTCTATCTGGATATTGTCAATGTTCACACTTTATCTACATAGAGTCAATGTTCTTTACTCACACACTCTGCTGAGGAAGTCCGCACCAACATTGTCTGATCCTTTAATAGATTCTACTCGCATGTTAAAGTTCTGCAAGTACATAGCCCATCTCATGATGCGACTGTTCACAAACTTGGCAGAGTTCAAGTAGGTTAGCGGCTTGTGATCAGTCTGTAGCACGAACTTCACTCCTTGAAGGTACAGTTCGAACTTCCGGATTCCCCATATGATGGCAAGGCACTCTTTCTCCATGGTCGAGTAATTTTTCTCGGCCCTGGACAGCTTCTTGCTGGCGTAACTGACCGGAAATAGTTTCCCTTCGTGTTCTTGCATCAGTATGGCGCCGATGCCTTCGTCCGCTGCGTCTGTTCTTAAGACGAATTCCTTGGAAGTGTCAGGCAGTCGTAGCACCGGATCCTTCGAAAGGAGGTCGCGCACAGTCTAGTATGCCTTCTCCTGAGACGGTCCCCACTGCACTTGGTTTGGACAGCCTTTCCGCACCAGGTCCGACAAAGGTGCTGTGATGGCTGAGTAGTTCGGTACGAACTCCCTATAATACCCAGCCAATCCCAGGAAAGACCGCACTTGCTTCTTCGTTTGGGGACGTGGAGCGTTCAGAATCTTGGTGACATTTACCAGCAGAAGCCCCCTTTGTCCTTCTTTCAGCGAATGGCCGATAAAGTCGACGTTGTCAGTCCCCAGAATGCACTTACTGGGTCTCACGGTCAGGTTAGCTTCTGTTAGACGGTGAAACAGCTCCCTCAAGGTCTGCAGATGCTCTTCCCAGGTGTGGGTGTGGACTAGCAGGTCGTCCCAGTAACAAACGACATTGTCCATCCCTTTGAGCATCTTCTTCATCCCTCTCTTCAGGGTAGCTCCGCTGTTGACCATGCCAAAGGGCATCCTTAGGCACTCGTACGTCCCATCAGGAGTTATAAAAGCAGTCTTTGGTATGTCCTGTTGACGCACGGGGACTTGCCAATAACCCTTGCTGAGGTCAATCTTCGAGAATATTTTACTCCCCGATAGTTGGCGGAAGAGGTCTGCTGCAGTAGGCATCGGCTCGGGGTCGAAGACGGTGATCTTATTAACCTTCCTGTAGTCGATGCATACTCTGTTGCTCCCGTCCTTCTTCTTCACGACCACGACAGGGGACGCGTAGGGGGAACTGGACTCCCTGATGATGCCCATCTTCAGCATCTCATCGATATCTTTCTTCAAGGATTCACGGGCCTTGAAAGGGATCGGGAATGGTTTGGATCGAACAGGGATATTTGAAGTGAGGTGGACTTCATGTTCGACCAAAGTCGTAGAGCCTGGGACATCATTGAAGTTATGGGGAAACTCGCCCATAAGGTCCTTGAGCTCCAACTTTTGACCTTCCGTCAAGCTCGGTCCTAGCTTAACATCATCGATGCCTTCTTTGCTGTGGAAGTCTCCTAGTTCCAACAGTTCCTCGCTGTTGAAGCTGTCGTCGATCTCAGCTGCTGTTGCTACGTGTACAGTCTCTGGCGGCCTCTCCATGTACAGCTTAAGGAGGTTGGCGTGGTATATCTTGGAATGCTGGCCGACCTTCACCTTATAGTCGTTGATCCCCACCACGGTCTCCACTTCGTACGGGCCTTTCCACTGCATCAGCAACTTATTATGATCAGTAGGAAGCAGCACCAGCACTTTGTTGCCAGGTTTGAACTTCCTGTTCACAGCCCTACGATCATAGTAGTGCTTCCCACAGTCCTGGGATTTCTTCAGGTTTTCTCTGGCTATCTCGAGAGTTTGCTCCAGCTTCTCCCGTAGCTCAAACACGTACTGGTAGCTGTTCTTCACCTCTGGGGTCTCTACTTTTTTCGTCCACAGTTCTTTCAGGATGTGCATCGGCCCTCTGATAGTTCTTCCGTACAGCAGCTCGAACGGAGAAAAGCCGGTGGACTCCTGCGGCACTTCTCTGTAGGCGAACAGTAAGGCGTTGATGTAGCGATGCCATTGTCTGGGCTGCTCGCTGCAGTTTTTTCAGGGTGGACTTTAGCGTAGCATTGAACTTTTCGACAAGCACGTTACACATTGGATGGTAGGGTGTCGTAGTTAAATGCCGGATGCTCAGCAGTCTGTTGACCTCCTTCATGCAGTCAGAGACGAACTGCGTCCCGAGGTCTGTCAGAATTTCTTCAGGCACTCCAAGTCTGCTGAACATGTCCACCAGTGCCTCTGCCACAGTCTCAGTGTCAATCTTCTTCAGAGGGACTGCTTCTGGGTACCGAGTCGCATAGTCCACTAAAGTCAGTACCCACCGATGACCTTCTTCACTTGGAGGTCTTATTTCGCCGATTAAGTCTAAGGCCACCCTCTTGAAAGGTCGGTCGATAAAAGGCATCCTCTGCATAGGTACTTCCAGGACCCTTCCTCGAGGTATGGTCTTCTGGCAAATGTCACATGATCGGCAGAAACGGCTGACGTCCGCATGAAGTCCTGGCCAGTAGAACACCGCCTGGATTCTGTCCGACGTCTTCTTGATGCCTAGGTGACCTCCCATGATTGAGTCATGCGCTACTTCCATCACTTGGCGCCTTAGGGGTAACGGTACCAAGACTTGACGTAGTGGTTTCCTTCCGTTGACCCTCGGGTGCTGGAAGATTCGATACAGGATCTTGGCCTTCACCTCCTCCACAACTTCGACACGTTTGGTTGAGGCAGGCCTCCATTCTAAATCGGGGTCGTCGGGTCGTCTCGCGCCGTCGATATTCCCGATCATCAAATCATACAGCGGCTTCTTCAGGCAAACCGCTTCTACTTCGCCTATGTAGAAAGGGGTGCTGACTTGAATCTTCGCAACTGGCGCTTTCACACATTTGCTGTCGGCCATGAGTGTCCATTTTGATCCGCCAGTAAACTGTTCTTAAGCGATTAGATCTTCTCTGACGATGACCCCACTGCAGCCAGAGTCTCTTAGAACAATCACTTCATGATTTCCGACGCGTCCCTTGGAAACAGGCATGTTCTGGACGGTCATAGCTGCGCTGGCGACGACGGGGATGGATTTCCCGTTGGCAAGGAGAAGTTGGCCATCGGTTATGCACTCTTGCACGTCCGCAGGAGTAGCTGCGCGCTCGGTCTCACTCGGAAGAATGACGCTCCCGCCGCACACTTGATGGTCAGATCTACTGGTTTGCCGTAGATTGGAGAAACGTCTCTGTCGGTTGCCCGCCGCTGCATTGTTTGTACTGCTCCGCTGTCCGCTACTTTTGTTTTGAGGACAGTTAGCCGCTCTGTGGTCTGTAGCGTTGCAAGTGAAACAGCCTCTTGAATGCCCTTCCCTGTGTCTCTGGCTCGTCTGACTCCCCTGGATCTGGTTCCCATGGCTTGCAGTTTTCTGAAATGGCTTCGTCGCCTTGGGTGACCCCAGCGTTTTCCTGTGAGCGAGGAGATATCTTTCAGCAACCTCGGTCACATCATTAAGCGTCTGCAGCTTCTGTAATTCTAAGTGGGTCGCCAGGTCCTTGTGACAGGCATTGAGGAATTGCTCCTTCACGATCAGGTCATGGAGACTATCGTAAGACTTCCCTTTGCCTGATAGTTCCACCCACTTGTGTAAGTATGACGACAGGCGCTCCACAAATTGCTTTGGTGTCTCGTCTGACAAAGGCCGGCATTCACGGAAGCGTTTACGGTAGCCCTTCTCTGTGAAGCTGTAGCAATGCAATAGGGCCTCTTTCAAGACGTCGTAGTTTTTGGCGTCATTGTTCGACAGTCTGGTGTAAACTTCGAGTGCTTGCCCCGTCAGAAGTGCACTCAGTCGAATTGCCCAGTCTTGAGGTTGCCAGTTAGAGCTTTCAGCGAACCTTTCGAATCTCGCCAGATAACTGTCAATCTGGTACTTCCCGTCGACGAAAGCTGGCAATTTTGGAGCCGTATGGTCGTTGGTGACTTGTGGCGCATGCTGATTGTTTTGGATACGCGCCAGCTCTAGCTGGTGCTGACGCTCAGCTTCTCTTTCTTGCCGCTGCTCTTCTCTTTCTTCACGGCGACGTTGCTCCTCTATTTCTCTTTCTTCACGACGTCGTTGCTCTTCTTTTTCTTGCCGCTGCTGTTCAATTTCTAGACGCTTCTGTTCTAATTCTATTTCTTTTTCTAGACGCTTCTCTTCCAATTCTCTTTCTCGTATTCTCTCCTGAGACTTGACGTACTCCGTCAGCTGCTTGCCTTTTAGATTCAGTTCAATCCCTCTCTGCCAGAAGTCAGCCATCTTAATGCTTTTCTGGAAAGTTCTTTTCTGAAAAGTTCTTTTCTGGAAGGTTCTTTTCTGGAAAGTTCTTTTCTGAAAGGTTCTTTTCTGGAAAGTTCTTTTCTGGAAAGTTCTTTTTCTAGAAAGTTCTTGACTGTGCTGCACCCTTCTAGACTGTTCTAGAAGAGCACGCTTTCTGCAGTAGCGCTGATGCTTGTCACAAGTCGCCTTCGCTGACGCAGGCCCTGCTGTCCTCGTCGTATGCGACGCTGCACCACGCTGGTGTTGATGTTTACGCTCCTGTGCTGAAGTAGACGCGACGTCCGCTCGTCGCTCCCTGTAAAACTGGCGATGTAGCTCAGAGACTGTCCCTCGACGTAGTCTTGCGGCAGCCACGTAGTCCCGATATGTTGTTCGCTCACGAAGCAACTCTTCAGCGACTACACGCCCTTGCAGTCAACCCGAATCTATCGAATGTAGTCCCAGTATGTTGGCCCCTCCCGACGCAACTCGTTGGCGGCTACCCTCGATGACTGCCTCTCGTAACGTTGACTCGCTTGTTGTAGCAGTTGAACCCTTGGCTATGGCGTAGATCGCGGCTTGACCCCCAAAATGTTACACTCGATCGATGTTGGTGTTTTCTATCAGTATGTGATTCAGCCCCGATGCTTGAAATCCTGATAGGTGTAATTGATTCGTTTATCCACGCAGCCTGCTTACTCAGCAGCAACAAGGCAAAGTCTTCGTATGAAGTTTTCCACTTTTATTCAGCACACATCAACAACTGCATACAATCGCTTTTCCACTCTCAACTTTTTACTTTCCAACTCACTATCAACAATCACTTTTCACAAAACAGTGTGTCCATTATATATTTTTTTCTCTCAACTCGAGATGACCTCAGGACGTTCTAGAATAACGCGTTACAACCAATCAGAATTAACTTCGTCATCACTGTTTTACGTCATACAACCTTCCTTTCTGTCAAAAGAATTTTCTCAAATATCCCGAAACTTCGATCGATAGTAAACAAGCAGATCTAGAGAATTCTCCAATAATATCGACTAACGAAAATTATCAACGTTATACAAAGCTTCTTCTAACAACCATGCAAACTCAAATCAAAGGTAAATACACTCTATTATTGAATACTTTGCAAAGCGAAACGATCAGATCTATCGTGCGCGTTTCAGACATACCATCCTTCGCGTTTCAACGTAACAAGCCTGTATGTGCGTGCGCCTTCATGTCATTGCAGGAGATTGTGCATATAGTAATAATGATAATGTTTCACTGATAATGTTATATGACAAACAAGTACCGTGCTGTTGATTGATAAATGTTGTTAGTTAATTGTTGTATATGAAGAGCGTATTGTGTGTTTTCTCCAAGTAGGCTATCAATTCTGTCACATGCGTGCACTTTTAAAGTGAAGAGAGAGAGAGAGAGAGAGAGAGAGAGAGAGAGAGAGAGAGAGAGAGAGAGAGAGAGAGAGAGAGAGAGATTAAATAAAACTGAATGATCTGTTCTGAACGTATTGCGTTTACCGAAGTGTTTTACACGCGCGCTCGCGAAAGCAGGGTCGAGATAAATAAAGTAAACTCATTACATGCGAGGTTCATCTTTATGTAGTGAATCAAGTGTAGAGACAGATGTTTATTAACAATTTCTTCTTCAAATATTCATTGTTTCTACTCACAAATTTCCCACCAGCAACGGTTTACCAGCAATTCCCTAACGCTACGTAGATCTAACATGCGTTTAATGGTCGCTTTTACAGCAGCTCTTGTGCTGTAGCATAACGCTTCATCCTGGGACCAATTTCAAGGTCCTTTTAGAGGAAATCGGTCTATTGGATGTTGTACATAATGACTAAACTTGTTGTGAACAAATTAGCGCAACAGCATTTTCCACACAACGTAAAGAAAACTAAATTACATTACATTACATAATTGTTGTGTTAGGTCCAGCGGACTCTTCCGAGCCAAATCAGGACCGGACAACCCCCCAATCCGCATAAAAGATCTGCTGAAACAACCCTAGTGGGAAAACTGAATGCCCTCCACCAGCCAGTCACTTTACAATTAAGACATCCCACGCAGGGGACGGCTGAGGCTTTACCCCAACTTATCGAACCCCCGTTTACAAAAACAAAATAGAATACAAACATCATTATAAAATTATCAACAAAACACATACATATAAAATGCCTACATTGCTAAATAATAACATCATAGGAAGCCCTAGTGACCACCTGGCAGAAAGCGTCCAATATTCCCAAGCTGATCCAACAGACCTCATACACAAACAAGGAGTCTTGTCCCGGAAGAGTTTTCAAGAAAAAAGGTAGGAGACTGGTCTAGCGAAGAAGACGATAGTATAGCAGATTGATAGAACAGAGCAGGAATGAGAAAGAGCAAATGAGAAAGACAGCGACAGTGGGAATTTAAAGCACTAAATGTCCAGAAAGTGGGGATACTATTTATACTGAAACCCCCGGCACCCCAACGGGGGTAAGAAAACTAAATAACCCACTGAAAACATTGTGGACACTTGAACTGGGAAAAGTTTAGAGAAATTAATGAGGAAACTTAGTTTAAAACAAAATCTTAATCACAACACTAATAGGGAAGCGTTGTCAACAACAGAAAGATGGACTCTATAATTCTACTGGAAAATTTTGTTATATTTCATGAAGAATACCAAAATCCGTTTTTTATTCTTACTATATTACACTCGAGTCATTCTCTTCCTTTGAGGCAAGATGGACATAAAAAAATGAATGAAATGTTCACAGCTCCACCCCATGTCACTTGAATAAGGAATTTCTACTCTATCATAGCAAACACCCTAAAGCCAGAAAAGCAAACGACTGTCTAAATTTCTACTAGCTACAAGCTGAAACAACCTCAACCGAAAAAAACACAAAAATGAGCAAAACAAAATAACACCAACAATTAAGGATCGAAGCAGCTTACAAAAACAAACCAACTGCCGCTTTCCCAAGGAACAAAGTAAAGAGTATAGAAACTTTCTCCAGCTACTGACCTCAACGGCGCTCTTGAATGTAAAAGATGGCTGGTCAGTGGCGTCAGTCTTCTTCTTCTTTGTGATGACCACTTTGTCCTTGAACAGGAAAAGGTGGCGATCTTTGCCGCGTGTTGTTCCGGTATCGCTCTCCCACAAGATTACATCATCCTGCAGTCATCATCACCATTATAATTATTATTAACATCATCAGAATCGTCGTCATCATCATCATCATCATCATCATCACCGTCATCCTGATCATCCTGCTCCTCCTCCTCCTCATCATCGTCACCACCATCATCCCGCTTCTCCTCTTCCTCATCCTCATCATCTAATGTAGAAAAACCTATAGTAATGGTACCACACTCTGTAAATATGAGAAATAGTTATGAATCTTGAATGGATGGAATGATTTGCTTAGGGGCTGGGTCGGAAATGGTTAAATATGGCTTAGTTTGGCACAATGATAGTTTGGTATAAAATTATTAATATTACACCGTTTTAGTCAGCACGACAGATGTACGTATGCATCGCAAGGATAGACTAATAAAGATCTTAATCTGAATCTAATGTCATTATTAGCAATTTAATTACTACCACAATTTTGTCTTTACAATGAAAAACAAACGGATAAATAAGTAATTATAAAACTCACATGTCTAACAAGCTGGCCAAGACTGCTGACATCACCACTCAGACCTTCAATGTTTTGCAGCAATAGATGGTGCTTCACCTGCAGCTCAATGGTGGCCAGCATAGCAATGGCCTTCTCTAGAGAGGAGCAGTCCTCCCCAGCCCTGGCCGTATAACGCAGGATGTCCTTCAACAGAGTCTGGTATGACGCCAGCCTGGCCAGGGGACTCTCCAAAAGGCGTGGGAGAGTCTTTTCAGAGTCACCGATGGAGCGACTGTATTCCTGAACAGAAATAGTTTAATGTACAATAATAACAAACAACACAATATTAGTACAGACGCTTGAAATCGCTTGTATCTGGAAACGCGAGTGCCTATGCCTGTGACGCGTCTCCCGAATGGAGAAGCGTCACAGGCACAGGCGCTCGCGTGTTCAGATACAAGAGTCTGTGTACTAACTAGACTTAACAGCATTACTGGGAAATAAGATAACCAAAGAAAGACGCGTCACAGGCATAGGCGCTACCAAAGGGAGACGCGTCACAGGCATAGGCGCTCGCGTGTTCAGTTACAAGCGCCTGTGGTCTGTACATATTACTGTGTTTATTCCAGGCATATTGTATAGTATCAGGTCTGAGGCACACATGAAAAAAACTGCGCCTAGTAGGAAAAGTTTGCATAGAAAATAGATTTGTGTCAGCAGATAGTGTGCTGGATTTGGAGTATTTTCAAATGAAAAGGTTCTTCTTCTTCTTCTTCTTTCGTTGGGGGCTGCCAACCTCAACTTATTGAGGATGCTGCAGCCAAATGCTGGGTATGTTCTTGTTACCGGCACTCACCCGTCTAGGACATGAGCGTCAGGATCTTTAAAGTCCGTTATGATGGAGTGCATGCGACACAGACTAGACCTCGGTTTATACTCTCATCCGAAGGAGTAGGAAACGGGAGTAAAGTGTCTTTCCCAAGGACACAACAAAATGGCCCGGACAGGGCTCGAACCCGGGACCTTCAGATCCGCAAGCCAAAGCACTACCATTAGACCACCATGCCTGCCTTGTTGTTGTTGTTGTTGGGTCTTGTCCCCCCCTTGTCCTTATTGGTGTTGCACTACGGTTACTATGTTCAATTTTTCTGAGAATACCACCTGAAAGTTACAAACGAGCGGAAGGCGGGGTTTTTGAGCAGTCTCAAGTATGCCTGTAAGTATAGCAAGGAAGGGAGGGAAGGAAGGGAAATAACCACATTGTGGTTTCAGTAATACAAGAGTTGTCCAAATAACTGTGGGCCCTACATGTATTTGAGTTGTCCACTTACTTTCAGAAACTCTTGGGCTTCCTCAGTTTCCACAAACACCTTTGTAGACAGATGGTCTGTCCAATATGTTGTGTACATGCTGAACTTCTTTTCCTTAAAAAAAAAAGTAAAGTATACAATATTAATAATTATATAGACCGATATAATATGGCATTCAAATACATCATACAATCTTCCAACAAAATTATGCCAAGAAAAGTAGTAACACTTGAAGACAAATGTGAAATATCAAAAACAAAATAATAAGCTTTAATTATTCAGTAAATATAAACGTAAAGTTTGCAGTAAACAATAATCTAAACACATACCTTGACAAGGAAAGCATCACCAATCAGTCCAGTATTTGCAACAGAAGTTTCCAAGATTTTCAAGAAGGTGCTGGAACACACAAATGAAATAACAACAATTAATAATAATAATAATAATAATAATAATAATAATAATAATAATAATAATAATAATAATAATAATAATAATAATGCGATCAAGCGCTTTTTCTTCAAGCGAACTCAAAATGCGGCAATAACTCAAAGGGCAACATTCATGTATGCTCCATTAGCTATGTTTATTCATTGAAGTGTTGTTTCATGCTTCAGAAAATCAGTCCCTTGAAATTTTTACCACGTCCAGTCGGACACACTGATGAGCTGAGAACACAGGGAAATGGCCATCTGAATCTATAACTAATTACTAATTAGTAATTTTGTTCCCCTAGATCACCATGAAGCCTGATTTTGTACCCTTCCTGTTGTTATTATTATTAGTTGTAGTAGTACTGTTATTATTATTATCATTGTTACCATATATTAATTATTATTTGTCTGTTGGTGCTGCTGTTGTATTATTTTTTAGTAGTTGCATTGTTATTATTATTATTTTTATAATTACTCTTATGATTATTATTATTATTAATATTATGATTATTATTTTGTATTATTATTATTATTATTATTATCATTACTATGATGATGATGATGATGACGATGATGATGATTATTATTATTATTATTATTATGATCTAGGATGGATCTAAGGCATGGAAGAATGGGTGAGTGTTAGTAGTTTTGTGTATAACATGTATTGTGGAATAATTATCTGTGTGTTAAATGTATACACATGGGTATGTGACTGGATATCTGTTTATGCATGTATGCTAGTGTTCATAGATTTGTATTTTAGTATGGAAGTTGTGTTTGATAGTATATCAAATGTATTAATATTGTATGTCTATGTTTTTAATAGTTTTGATGTTGTTATCTCCTTCCTTCTTGCACTGCTAAACAAATATCCATGCCATGTGTTTGGACAATAAAGAATCTTGAATCTTGAATCTATAGCATAAATCCACAAAGGCAAACCACTGGCAGCAGAGAAGGGGAGATAAATCTTTCCTAGCATTCCCCCATTCCACGAGTAGCGCCTACTAAGGATTTTATCCAAGATGCTATCATTCAACTCCAATCCCATCTTTGTAGGCGAGGCACCTTTATCTCCCTGTGTCTTCCTTAGCTAGTTCAGTATGGTGCCACTCCAGCCACTTTTATCAGCACCCTGTTATGAACGATTATTGAAATTTAACATCCACATTGGTGATATGGCAGACAGGGATGACCATCTCAAGGAACCACCAGAGCCATTAGGGGTCTTTCGGAATGGGTGAAAGTGATTGTGTGTTCGTTTCGTCCAACGAGAGGCATGCCGCGTTACGAAACGAAACGAACGTGTTTCTGTGCGCTTTCGATTCCAGCACCTAGTTTCGTTGTGATTTTGCGCGAGTGACTTCTAACAAATCATGATTTGACACGAATGTAACGATTAGGTTGAACTTTAAAGATGGATTAGTGCTCTAACATTGAAGATATTTTACATTCTATATTCGAGTTTCATTTTTGTCACATAAAACAGTTTTTGGACTGCTGATTGGTGATACAGAATAGATAGATTCTAGACAGCCATGACGGCATGAGGGTTTGGGCACTCTTTTCAGTAGCTCGTTTGAAATTATGTTTTAAGTCTGAGACCGAGTTTAGATCCCCATTATTACTTCTAAAATGGTTGAATAATGTACCATATACAAATTCAAATCATTTTTGGACATTTTACAAACGATTTAATAACCAAAATGTACTCACGAACATTAGTTCGTGGAAAACCTGATTTCCATGAAGTTTTATTCGTTGTGGTAGGCAGACTTCGTGACCTTTCACCACGGGAAGTAAAAGCGTCACATAAATTGCTGACGTCAAAACAATAAGTAGTCCCGATTCACATTCACTTTCACTTTCACCCGCTTCCGAAAGATCCCTAGTATATTGCTAAGATGGACGGTAACAAATGGCCACTAACCTTGCCTACCACAAGATTCAAACCCGAGTTCTCAGTGTGCCATGCGAGCGCTCTACCACTGAACTACAGTGGTAGTATAGTATGCAAATACTGAAGTTAACTTCTAACAGAAGCAGTATTATGAGAGAAACTGCAGCTGCTTCTGTTGATGTTCAGGACAGGAATTACACTGGCAAGGAAGGCGTATAAATGCCTGGTGAACTTTCATTAATCGCATAATGCTGAAGCTAGGGAATGTATAAACTGTAAACTGAGTTGTGGATATTACATAATGTACACTAAAACCACTTGTTTGACGCCCTGCTTGGCTCTTATTTTCTCTTTCCTTTGCAATGTACATTCAAAGTTTAAACTGGCTTACTCATTGTGGAAATCCAGAATGTCATTAACATTTGAGAAGATCAAGTCTCGCTTGTCTCGCAGCACTGCAGGGGTGGAGCGCCTTCCGAGCTTTTTGTGGTAAGACTCCACCAGCTTCTGCAAGTCCCTCACGTATTCTCTCTCACTCTCCACCAGTTCAGTCACAGCGTATCTGGTTTAGGCAGACAACACGATCATTCACACTGCAAAATAGTACATTGATGGTTTGCCTTCAAAATCAACCCTCTCGGCTACGCTATGTCTGCCAGAGAAGTAGTAGTCAACAAGAGGATGATGCAAAGAAGTACAAGAATAATTCCAAGATGACATATGATGGTATCTGGGGCTATGGAGCAGGTAAACTAAAAAGACAAATGGTCAAATTCATTCGAGTCAAATCTCAAACAGGTTTGAATGCATTCCAATTTTAGCTGGATTATCATAGGTTTGAATGACAACATTGATTTTGGAAGCATACGTATGATAAGTGGACAGGTTCCACTTTAAAACACACAGCAATTTAGAATAATAAATTTCAGGGAGGATCAAACTACAAAAATATCAATACAATAAATAAACAATTTAAAAGAAAACTTAATTTGTTAAACTTCAACTTTGTAATATTTTCAAGTGATATTTTTACAAAGTATTGTGATAGCATGAAAATATTCAGATAATATTTTCTAACAATAATTTATACAACGTTATAACAGAACTATATGTCTAACGTGCATTAAACAAAAAAAGACTATCAATTGTGATTAAAGGTCAAGGTTTAGAGTGCGGTTGGTGAGAGAGGTAAGAAGTACATTCAGTTTGTTTCTCCCTAAAATGAATTATATACATTTACTTTCTGAAATAATATTATTTTAATATTGATTTACTTTTCCAGTACATTTCAAATTAACAAAACAAACACACTACGTAACAATCAGTAAACTTCATTAGTGTTTTAATTTTAAATACTTGTGGAGTGACATGGAATTTTTATTATGAATAATGTAAATGGACTTTGGATACCAAAAAAGCAATCCTCCAAACACCTGAGTATATTTAACACAAAAAAACAAGCTCGATAAAATACTATTAAACAATACAATACTACTAATGTGGGTACCAACAGCGGATGTGCATGGTGAGAGAACAGATGGAAAGGATGGAGGGGGAGAGGGGCGGACAACATAAAAATTGCTCTAGTATAATGTCAACCAAAAATACATATTAAATACATGAATATTCTGTGTTAAATAGAATTAATTGTCATTGCTGCGACTCGAACCCAGCCCATGCAAAATCAAAGAAAAGTGAGTTTGCTATAATACAAAAGCTATAGTGGTTGCCTTGCTGCAAAAGATACAAGCAATGTAATCAAATCAAATCAAAATCAGTGGTGTTTCCAGTACTGCCACCAAAAACAAATGAAACACACAATACCAGCCCATTGTTTGTAAGTAAAACGTAAGCTGCAAACAAAAAATGAAAACAAACTCAAAGATCAAAATGCCCACAGAAACCATTAAAACTGTGTCAGCCATGCATTTGACATCGGGCAGACTCACTTTGCTGAAATAGCATCATTTTCTTGCTCCTCTGGGCTATGGAAAAAGCAGAAGGGGAGATTGTTCAAGGACAGCAGGAGAAGCACTAACTTAAATCTACAATGATTTGAAAACAGGTGCACAAAGCATTGTCAAGATCTTTTTGTATTTCCGTCATCGCTTTGCATTCTTTCAAAATCCTATCCCAACCCCGTTCGAAGCACTACACAAACACTAGCACCTTGTCAAATCATACTCTCACCCCAATGCAGCCTTGTTTTTGTCACAGCCAAAATCGCATCTCAACATTTCGTAACATTAGCAGCATGAACACCCAAATTCAGCACACACTATACCTGTTTTTTCTACGCCTTCAATTAACTTCATTTTAATACTTTGGTATCTGCTGATGAATATTAGCCATTATCATCCCATAGAAAAATTTGATTTTCATATGACATAATTTGTAGCCCACATAATAACATGGACCCAAATTACAAAAATAACATTTTAAAATAATGCAGTCAAATATTAATTGGTTCCATTTTATAAAGTTGTATTTTCATGTGTTTTTAGGTTCCCCTTGGGAGCTAACAAAGAGAGAATGTAAAATAACAACATATGTACACACTTCCACATAGGTAAAAAAAAACAAACAAAAAAAACAGAAATACAAAGAAGTACAATCAATTCCCCTTAAATCCTACCTCCTTTTCAGTAGGGCCTCTTGCTGTTTGTTGGAGATCTGCAGCACGTCCTCCCTAAACACTTCACGGGTGGAGCGGCGTGGGATGAGCGGTGTGGTCGTTTTGGCCTCCAGGTAAGCGGGTGGCACCCAGCCCTGCTTAGCAGTACTGGTCTTGGTGGGTCTGGTCTGTACCAGCCAACGGTCAGCTCTCTCCATATCCATTACCTCCACTATCTGACACTCTGTCAGCTTGAACAACTCAGCCTCACCGTTCACCTGAGGCGGATTGTAATCAGCGATCACCACGTAGTCTGCATATTTCTGAAACAGTAGCAAAACGAATGCATTAAGGGGCATTGCTCTAAATGCACATAACATAGCTGTGATCATGCTGTTTTGTTGAAATGTGTGTGCGCTAAATACGTTTTCATTCATTCATTCATAGAACGGTAGCAACTACAGGACTATTGCAACTCTCTCCTTGCTGGCTCCCCGAAACACATCATTGACAAACTACAAAAGGTTCAGAACTCAGCAGCTAGACTAGTATTCCGAGCTAAGAAACGCGATCACATTACACCTCTACTACATTCCCTTCACTGGCTTCCTGTGCAAGCACGCATAGAGTACAAACTCTCTGTTCTCTGTCACAACCTCTTCACAGATTCTTGTCCTTCCTACCTTGCTGATCTACTGTCTGTCTACTCCCCTTCACGCACTTTAAGATCTTCTGCTGACACTCGCACACTCAAGGTTCCCGTCACCCGCACTAAGACATACGGCCAACGTGCATTCGCTTACTCCGCACCTAAGCAGTGGAATTCCCTTCCCTCCCATATCCGCAACATGCAATCAACACAAGCATTCAAAAAGGCCCTCAAAACACACCTCTTCAAACTGCATTATTCAGACTGATTTGTATCCCGCTGCCATTCTCTCATCTTTTGTCTATGTCTGATCCGTAAGTGTATAAACGGCTGTAAATATTTATACTGTTTTTCTTCCTGGGCCTAACCGGGCATATAAATAGCTGTGAATAGGTTTTTGCTATTCTATTTTCTGTCTTTTTTGTCATTTGTGTACATAGTTGTAAATAGTATATTTCTGTCTTTTTTGTAATTTATGTCCATATTTGTAAATAGTTTGTACCTTTACTGTCCCGTCTTTTGGTGTATTGTAGTAAAAGTGATGTTTCATCGAGTGCACGTATTTATATGTAATGACTATGTAAAGCGTGGTGAGTCTGGTCATAGGCTGGAGTACTCGCTATATAAAAATCCGTTATTATTATTATTAAGAACCAACTATTTAATATAAATATCTTGATAGATAAATTGCAGTTTGAAGTCTTCGGAAATAGTTGCTTCAATAATTATGAAGAGAATGGAGAACAAGAAAAAATCTGCACATCGCTCTAAGTTTACTTAATTCAATACGGACAAGATGGAAAAAAGCAATCTGCACATTACAATCAGTATACTTCATATTGAATATGGACAAGATGGAAAACGCAATCTACACATTACAATCAGTATAAATATTCAATATTGACAAAATGGAAAATGCAATCTACACATTACAATCAGTATACTTGATATTCAATATGGACAAGATGGAAAGCGCAATCTACACATTACAATCAGTATACTGATGTTCAATATGGACAAGATGGAGAAAGCAATCTACACATTACAACCAGTATGCTTGATATTCAATATGGACAAGATGGAAAGCTCAATCTACACATTACAATCAGTATACTTGATGTTCAATATGGACAAGATG
Source organism: Oncomelania hupensis (assembly GCA_036898135.1). Lineage (NCBI taxonomy): Eukaryota > Metazoa > Mollusca > Gastropoda > Littorinimorpha > Pomatiopsidae > Oncomelania > Oncomelania hupensis. The sequence goes on from CM072512.1 coordinate 119,917,678, forward strand.
GAGAAAGCAATCTACACATTACAACCAGTATACTTGATGTTCAATATGGACAAAATGGAGAAAACAATCTACGCATTACAATCAGTATACTTGATGTTCAAGATGGAGAAAGTAATCTACACATTCCTATCAGTATGCTTGATGTCTGGTTGTTAGATTTACCTCACGCAGCTTGTTCCGGTCTTCATCTTCAGACGTGTCAATGAAGTCCCTCTCAACGCCGCTGAGACGATTGGTGGGTGAACGAGATTGTTTCTCCCTCTTCTTCACTGGAGCAGCTGTAACCAAAGGTGAAACAAAGCAAATTAATAATGAGTAAATAATATACATAAACCAATGCTTTATCCATTTGTCCAAAGCAAATAAATGAATACTTACAAATATTACGATAGTGATCTTGTGGAGGGGGTTGGAAATGGGGAGGGGGAGCAAAATATAGAAGTTCAATAAATAGGAAAATTGTAATTTTTAAATCAATGTGACTTTACCATATCAGTGAATGCTTTCACAAAACATTGGCATGGTCAAGTTGTCTGTCTACTGCAAGTAGAAATTGATGTAAAGTAAATGAGTACAAATATTCACCACAGCACTGGAAAGATGTAATTTACTAATCTCAAGTAGTTATTTTAAATTTATTTTTGTTTCCTTCATGGTAAAGGTTAAAAAAAATGTGTTTACAAAAATGACTGACGCTTGCATCTAAACTGTATGATTACAACTGCTTATTAGACGAACTGTCAGTACTTACAGTAAAACACAAACAACACAATAACCTACAATCAGACTGATCCTCTCCTTTCTCTTTCAGGTATGAAGAAGGAATGAAGCACACCTGTGTAATAGAACAAAGTTTGATTTCACACAAAAATAAAAATAAAATAATTCTGCATCACAGTAAACTTTAATCTGTCTCCATTCCCATGCTAGTTGTGGTAAGAATCCTTGAAATTTTGTTAATCTGGTTCAATACCACATCCCTCCAATGCCAAAATATGATAATTGCCAAAATAGCGATACTCAAAATGGAAGCCCATCGCCATTCGTAAAGCCCCTTTATGTATTTAATGTTTGTAAAATAATATATTTGCTAAATTGTTTATATGCGATTGAATGCATAATTTTGATAATGTTTATTTATTTCTGTAATATATGTGCCCTATAAAAATCTATGTATTATTATTATTATTATTATTATTATTATTATTATTATTAATATTATTATTATTGTTTTGTACTTATTTTTTATAAAGTTAAATAAGACCACCCCCACACACACAAAATCAAACTAAATCTCTAATTTGTAAGATACTATTCAACAACAATAATAAAGAAAATAGACCATTCTGCTTTGTCCATCTGTTACAAAAACAAACACACACACATACAAATAAAAGAATTTCTTTAAAATAATAAATAAATAAATACTGATGATGATAATAATAATATTAAAAATAATAAAAATACTACTTAACTACTTTTACTACTATTACTACATTGATCTATATAGCGCACATATCTTACACACCAAAAAGAGTGAATTAAGGCACACAACTGTAGTATATGAAAGCTTACCTGTTGACGATCAGTCTGCTTCCTGACCAGCCACATGCCGTTCTTTTGCTTGGCATCCAGAACTTCAACGATGTCACCCACAGCGAAGAATACCCTGGTGTCTATGTCTTCGTAGGCCCGAATCACCTCGCACACGTGCAGGAACAGCTCCTGATGGTAATGATCATCGTTTGTAAGCTGGGTGGGATCGTTTTTTTGTGCGTAGAATACAGCAGCTTTACAACATCCATCCATGCAAGGTAAAGCCAACCCTGTAATGCTGGACGTCTCATGTAGTAGTAGTAGTAGTAGTAGTAGTAGTAGTAGTAGTAGTAGTAGTGGTAGTGGTAGTGGTAGTGGTAGTAGTAGTAGTAGTAGTAGTAGTAGTAGTAGTAGTAGTAGTAGTTGTAGTAGTAGTTATAGTAGTAGTAGTAGTAGTAGTAGTAATAGTAATAGTACTCTTACTGGATTTCTCATGCTGGGTTTCTCCATACTGGATTTCTCAAACTGGATGTAGGTAACGTCCATGCCACTATAATTATAAGGTTTGTAAAGAAGGTAAAAACACAAGAGATTTATTGGATACAATTGCTTGTGTGTAAATTGTTATAAAAGCCATTTGTAAGATAGGTGGAAATGCAGTAGTCATTGTATGCAAGGTGACATGCTCAAGACTTTGTTATGAGCTTTGTACGTTTCTCATGCAAGATGCTGTGGGGTTTGTGAGTTTGTCATTTACTATTTCCATTTAAATTCTTGTTTCAGACAATTTTTGTGCACACAAATTTGTTTTCCAAGCTCATGCGTAAAACTCACACAAACACACGGGTACAATGAAATGTCATACACATTGGTTAGACTAATACATAATTGGAATTAAGATGAAAAGAAATCAAACACAAAGCTTTTTTTTTTTTAAATAACAATTTACTCACCTATAAATCTGGCATCATTATAATCATATCACTTCCCAAAATTTGATTTGAATAAATATTTGATCTCTTTTCTTCCAGCACAACTTCATTTAAACATCAGACCTCTAATTACAATGTCAATAATATTGTTCGTAAGAAAATCAACAACAAGGAGAGATTTTGTATGAAAATTAGTTGACTTCTAAAAAATAATAGTTCAGGATTGTTAACTACACAAGAAGCACATACTACTTTCTCACACTATTTTCTGCCACCAATCAAAATACCTCTGTATCTCGCTATTATGTAAGGGGTTCAACACATTTCTGACATTTTCTCGATTTTTCTTTAATATTAAAAAAATGTAAACGTTGGTTTTTCTTTTAAAGAATACAGCAGCATGATTTCTGGACGACACAGTGTAATAAACACAATACACAAATTTCACTGAGTGAAGAAAAGAAAACTGGTTCACAATCAACAAAACATCATGCAAACAAAGCATGTATGATTGATCAGTTAGATGCACTACGTCTGTATTGTGAGATCCTTCCCAATTATAAGTTATAGCTGTACTGCGATATCATTCTCAATCATCAATTAGCTGTACTAGGAGATCCTTCTTAAATTTCTAAATGTTTTTAAAAAATGTATACATTTTTTCTTCAAAGTTGTATTTAAACATTTATAATTGATGTAATTCAAATCTTCATGCTTTAATGATTTGGTACTTCTTCTTTTCTGCATATTCCTACCACAGCATTGTACTTTTGACAAAAAATTAGCTCTAACATTAGCACATGCAGCATCATTAAATGTGACTGAAAAAAAAAAACAATAACACAAATGCTGCAACTCAATAATAGTACAAAAATTAAGAAAAAAATTATTTCAGATCATTTAAGCAAAAAAGTTTGCACTCTCGGCCATTAGGATCAACTAGAGAAGAACTGTGATAACAAGCCAGAAGAGCAAGATACGCTATAGGCGTATGGCCTTTATGTTCTTACAACAGGGTGGAGAACAACTGAATCAAGAAATCTCTGAAATCCGGCCGGGGCCCAGGGGCCAAGCCCCGGTATTCTCCCCCTGTCCAAAAGAAAATGAATGTATGCAATTTTGAAAGTAAATTAGGGCCTCTCCTGAAAGCAAAAAGCACAAAGTAAACATGAATAGAAACAACAACACAGAAAAGAATGTTTTATGCACATGTCTTTCAAAAAAGTTAAGAATCTTGATTTGTAGGCCTAACAAAGTTTGAGGTCCACCACTGTTACACACAAACTCCACATTTCCAATTTTACTGGGCACACGGTTGTCTATTTTTTAGCTGTAAACAGGCAAGAATTTTTATAATTTTAGAGATATTTAGGGGTACGTTAGTAAAAACACCACATCTTAGGTATTAGTGACTAGTGTATAGATTTAAATGAAATAAAATGCAAAATGAACAGAAATAAATTCTATTTTGTTTATCTACCTTTTTATACTTCTCTTGTCATGTCTTGTTTTTTTATTACTCCATGTGTATACAAAAAAAAAAGTTTTAAAAAGTCCAAACAAGCCTCCTCCTCTTCTTCAATTTCATGCCAGTCTGAAAGATCGCATACATGCACACTTCTGACACTAATGTCAGTACCGATCTCTTCCTTCGACTCCAAGTCCATTTCTCTCACTTTAATGTCTTATAAATGGAAGCCTGTAAACTCCCCTTCATCAGTTGAAGAATCCAAACCATCCATTTTAGACACACACGCAATACAATTTGAAAATAAAATCGAAAAAACGAATGCATCACAGAGAAAACTTGTGGAAATGCAGTCGAATGTTTTCTTAACAGAATAAACCGGAAGTAAATTGCCGGAAGTCTCGCAATCTTTCAAACAACGCGAGAATATAACCACATGGTTGGTACGGCCGCTTTTGGCCGCTATGCCCAGTAAAGTGTAGCCCCTCAGCTTCTCACACTCGGAACTCAATATTTTTTTCTCGGAAATGCAAATGCCTTTCGCGGAAATCCGCGGATTCGCGGAGAATTCTCCACCCTGTTACAACTATAAAAAGGCACAAAATCGTGCTAAAAATGGTCACTGCTACTGCAATAAATTTTCAATTGAATTTGGAAATACCACAGCAAACAAAACGTTAATTGTTTGACAAACAGCAGCATGCAAAAGCATCCTAAAATGCATTTCCGATTTAACATGCAAATGAAACACATTCTAAACATACAAAAATTGTCAAACAGGAAAATCTATCATTCAGAAGTTAACATAAAATTGAACAATCAAAATAGAACACAAAAATGTATTAACAATATGAACTAAACATTGAGTTCAACTTCTGTTACTACAGCATAATTTTCCAACATTCTTTCTACAGCACACATATGCAACAATTGCTTGTAGTACAGTATAAGCACTGAAGAATTATAAGATTGTTCCTGATATGTAAATAAACCCAAACTATGCTTTTAATTCTGAACACGTGAAGAAAGTTCAAAACCTTTCTTATGCACTGGTCCCAGATTTGAAAATATGTACAAGAATTGCACTCAATTATCCTGAGAATTTAGAATGCTGCACAATTTGAAACTAGAAGGGCAAAGCCCATATGACTCACATGTTCCTTATGGAACTCACAATATTTAACATGAAAATGAGTGCCCCCAAAACCCAAAATGAAATGTTGGCATTAAAATAGTTGTATTATGCCAAAATAAAAACCGATTACTTTGGGATGACCTTGACTTTTAGTGACATTGACCTTGGGATGAACTTAACCCTAATGCGATCACTTATGCATGTCTGATCAAATAACTCAATGTTGGTGCATACTATGGGTTAAATAAACAGCCATTCCACTGTAAGATGACCTATTTTTTGTATGTTTTTGCAAGGCCTAAAATGACCGTGATCTTCAAGATCAACACAAAAATGGAACATATATGAAAGATCAACCTATTATTTCTAAATACAAGTTTGGACTTCATAGTTTAGGGTCAAGGTCACTTCAAAGTACCTGTACAAATTGACTTTGGACAGTAAGTGACCTTGACCTTGGAGTGAGGTTGACCAAATTTGCAAAGTATGTGTCTAATTGATTAGCATGCATCAAAGAATTATAAGTTCAATAATAATAACCTAGAAAAAAATTATGAAAATTGTCATTTTTTTACTAACATTTAATGACCCTGTGGCCTTGCCTTGAAGTGAAGTAAGTCATTCACTTATCATTTATGAGAACTCACGTGTATCCATCATCTTACTAAGTTTGGTTGTGATAGTTGAAATAGGCTCAGAGTACTTAAGGTTTTTTGCACTGGCTGACAGACAGACGGATGGATGGACTTTTTTTTTCGATATCATTTTTGGACTATTCAGGACTTATCTTGCACAGATTTGCAAAAATCTGGAAAATTGTTGTTTTTTTGGGTGAGTACATAGACTCACATTGCTATCCATGTGAGTCAAAAATAAGTAAACTGGTCCACAGTGAAAATAATTATAACGTTATTAAAAAAAAACAACAAAAAAAAACCGTTTGTTTTTTCTTTGATTCCTCCTTGTTTCTACGCCTAAATTATGAAATAAATTTAACTGTTAGGGCAATCTAGACTCCAAATATACAGCTCTGTGTAGAATAAACTTTTTTTGCTTTTATTGTTCTCTATTTTTGCAGGATTAGTTCTTTCTTGATTTAATTTGATAAAATTGAAACAAATTGCATTGTTTCTGCATTATTTTCTACTTTGGCAAGTTTTCTACCACTTTCTTGATGCCGAAAGCAGCTAAGGAAAAGGCTGCTGCGGCAGCCACAAGCTTCAGGTAGCGGATAGTGGCAGGTTCTAAGGTACTAACATCAGATGAGGATTCCCGCTGGCTCAGAGGTTTCAAGGCTCCTGCCCCTTCCTCTGCTCCAGAAACACTGCTCTCTTTGCCTGCATATGACAAGTCATATAACAAATCAGTCAGTCGGCGAATCAATCAAACAATTACTAAATTGGTCCATAAATAAACATAAAACACATTCTTTCACTGATCAGCAAACTTAAAAGGAATTGATTCCCCAACTGAAGAAAAGTAGCACTTCATTTTCAGTTTATAAACACTACAAACGGCCACTTGTGAAAGTATACACCTCCTTAATCAAATTCAGACAATGCTCACAAGCTCTTCCCATGTAAAACTAAGGCGGAAGGGAACAAAAGTAAAAAAAGAGGATGCTCACATCATTACCTCATCTTAGGCCAGTAATTTCTAGAAATGCATGAAATGGGTCAAAATCTGTTTTACTAACTAATGAGAAAAGATAACTTTAATTTTCATTTCTATTTCTCATTCTTGCCTCTGTGCCCACACAATCTTATATTAATAATATAAACAATAAACGATGTATCCTACACTCACTTTCCACAAAGACAGAAATGGAGCAGGAGACGCTGCCTTGGCTGTTCGTAGCAGTACATGTATAATCACCGCTGTCCTCAGCATTAGCACGGGGGATCTCTAAAAAGTACTGGCCCTCCGATTCGAAAATGGAGATGTGGCTGTCTGATGCCAGTGTTTTCCCTTCTTTGCTCCACGCTATAGTTGGTGAAGGGTTGGCTGGAGAGGAAAATGAAGAACTGGCTAAAATATATGTGAGGTCTAATGTTCATATTTTTATCTTCAATTTGAGAAAGGAACATTAAAAGCGGTCAAAAGATTATATCATTATTATCGAGGATTTTTATAGCGCACATATCTCGCTGTACCTGGTGACTCAAGGCGCTGGCCGATAAAGGATCTAACTCAAGCCGCCCGATGCCAACTTGCAACCTTTGGGCGCATAGTAATAACCCTCCAGACAACTGAGCACGATCGTGGGCAGCCAGAGATGGGGGAGAAGGACCTAGGTGCATGCTGGGTGTGTTCTTGTCACCGGAACTCACCCATCTAGGAAATGAGCGTCAGGATCTTTAAAGTCCGTTATGATGGAATGTATGCAACACAGACTAGACCTCGGTTTATACTCTCATCCGAAGGAGTAGGAAACGGGAGTAAAGTGTCTTTCCCAAGGACACAACACAATGCCTTGGCCTGGGCTCGAACCCGGGACCTTCAGATCCGCAATCCAAAGCTCTACCATTGGCCCATCGAGCCTCCCTATATACATAGTTAAAAGCAACAACAAAGCATACTTGACTCTCTCCATCATTAGTTTCAACACACACACATGCAATGATGCACAATAAACTTTCATTGATTGAATTTGTTGCACTTTCAATGTTCAATTTGTAAATTACAGAAACTGAAGGGGAAAAAAATGTGTAGGCAAAACATTCACCTGCAAAACCACCACCAAAGTCTAAACACAATAATTCAAACAATAAAAAAATTACTCCACATATACATGGCTACAGAAATAATTCCTATTGGAGACAGGAGAGTTGTAAAATAACTAAATCAAAGACAACGAACGAAGTAAAAATAAATATTTTGCCATTACTTTTTAACAAATTATAATTGTTGAGGCTGGGCACATTGCATACCTTTGATGGTGCAAACAAGCTGAAGCTTGCCCAGCTCTTTCACTGTCACATTGCCTGGTTGTGCCACAAACTCAGGAATGCTAAGACTGGCTGTCACCCTGTTCACAAAGCATGGATTATGTATGGCTTACAAATATTTTGATTACAACCAAACAAAGTCTAACTGTTGTTTTGTTAAATAAGCATACAAACTGGGGAGAAAAATACACGGTATTAAAATGATGATATTAATTAGCCAGTTCATAATTTCAAACTTCATCATCATGATGCACTTGATGAAATACAATTTTAAGCATTTTTGAACATAATTACCAGCTTGAATCATTCTTTCCTGCTAAAACAAAATTTTGAGCTCAGAACAAACAAACTTGATAACAAAAGGTAGATATAAAGTTTGCTTCATTAGGAGACAAAAAGTTTAGTTGGCAGTTAACTAAACACAATTGACATTTGCTCCATATGTTTGAAATCTGACTACTTTATTAAGTAGTGTACCAATAGATACTGCTTGTTATGTATTAGAATAGAATAAACGGCATGTCACAATGTGCAGATAAACCACTTACTTTCCGTAGCTATGGGTATTTTTGTACATTTTTAAATAAAAGTATTTCATTACTACTTGATATCTTTGAGAGAGGGGAGAGAGTGAGAGTGTTCTTACCTGATTTCTTCGTCAGCTGGACCAATGCTTGGTGGAATGCTGACAGTGACTAGCACGTCACTGAAGATGGTTCCCTGTGAGTTGTGAGCTGTCAGAGTGTAGGTTCCTCCATCGCTCTCCAGGGCGTCCGTAATCTCCAGAGTAAAGACATCGTCTGCTGTAGCCAGGGTGATTCTCTCCCCTGCTTTCACAGTGTCACCTGCCTTGAACCATTTAACTTCAGGAGTTGGGTTGCCTGTTGATAGGGACAAAAATACAATGAAAATTAGTTGAAAAGCATAATGAAGCAGGCCATATCTATAACCATTAAAGAGCTTCAGCTTTATAAGAATACAAGAATAATTCATGTTATAATTCCACGTTATATCAAGAACGTACAGCACAGACCAAAGAAAATCCAAACGTGTTACTTGTTGAGTTGTTGTACAGTTGTGAAGTAACAATGCAAGAGAACAAATTATGATCAGATTTGATAACGCTTCAAAAACTTGAACTTTACTGATATTAGATCTGATAAAGATTACATTATAAATATACTTTGTAACATACCTTTTACGATGCTAATACAAATCTCAGGATATTTATCGATGTAAATCAATTTTCAAACAAATGTACCTTGGACTTGCGATGCAAGGCGAATAGCCTCTCCCAGCACCACAGCAATGTCATCAGGGGCAGCCACAATCCTTGGTGCACTCAATCCTGCTACTGCTGCCTCTGCTCTTCCTTCTGGCTTTACAGCATCCACTGAACTCTCAGCCACCTCCTCCCCAACCCGAGGCCTCGCTCGCTCCAGCCCCAAGACATTCTGAGCTGAGATGCCTTCATCAACTTCTAGCCTGGACTCATGGCTTTTCCTTGGCTTCTTGGAAGCTTCCACACTAGAGTCTGCAATATCCTTTCCAGCGACTTGCAGCTCATTGACCACAGAGCCTTGCCTGGCCAAAAGTCTCTCAACATTCACTGCCGCTTCCGCCGCATTTTCAGCTGCAGCTATTTCCAGCTCAGCTCCAGCCTCCTGCTTTTTATCTGCTTTGGCCGTTTCTGACTCCTTGTGCTCCTCCACCTTCTTGCCCTCTCCTTCAATGGTGAGGGACTCCGTCTTGGTGGTGATCTGATCCACCCAGCGGCCTCGCTGATCACGATCCTCAGCAGCTGCCTCAACCTCCTGCTCTTCTGCTACTGCAGTAGTGGGGTCAGGCTTCTCATCCAGAAGACCCGTGATATCTCCACCCAAAGGGGTGTCCTCTGAGACTTCTTCAGCAAGGGAAATTTCTTTGGACACCTCCGTGGTTTCTGCCTTCACTAAAGTCTCTTCAGTTATGCTTGGTTTGGAACTCCCCTCCAACATGCTTTCAACTCTGGATGTTGTTTCGGTTGTTTCAGTAATCACCAACTCCTTCACATGAGACTTGTCAGCTTCCTCTTTTGTGGCTTTGGCACTGAAACTTTCTTCCAAAGAAACTTTGGCACTATCCACAGCCAATTCCTCGAACAGAGTGCTGTCCACTGAGAAGCTTTCAAACTGGGATGATTCCACCATGGATGCCTCCATGAAGCCACTGTCATTGCCCAGGCTAGTTGGACCACTGTCAATCATGTCCCTGGCAGGTTGGTCACCAGGATCATCACCACCCAAAGGCTGCAGGCAGCACTCCTCTGGCACTTCTTCTACAGTGACTTCTGAGACTTTGGCTTTGCTCTTACTAGATGTTTCAGATTCTGATTCCACTGATAGTTTGCTTTCCTTGGATGCCACACTTGATAACTCTGCTTCAGATGTCCCCACACATATCTTCAGCTTGCTGCTCTGTTCTTCTATTTCTACACTGGTTTCTAAGCTGCTCTTAGATTCTGTCTTAGATTTGAAAGATGACGATGATTGTTCTGTTTCAACAGAAAATCCAACAATGGTCTCTTCAGAATTTGAACAGCTTTTAACTTTGCTTTCTTCCACTGATGATGACACAGACAAATGCATTTCTTCAGTTTTCTTGGCACTAGATGACACTGACTCGATTTCAGATTTCGATGACATGGAAGACTTAGCTGATTCTTCAGCCACAGACTTAGACATTGAATATGGCTCAGACGTCACACTCAGCTCCTGCTGGGACACAAGTTTGATGACTGAATCATCCCCCAATGTGCTCTTCACCTTCTTGCTGCTCTTGGGGCTGCTGACCTCCTCGTATCCATTTACACTTTTCTTGCTGTAGGACGATTCCTCGATGCTGCTGGAAATCGACTTGCTGACTGTGCCATTGACAATCTCTTTTTTGCTCTCCTTCTCCTCGCCCACAATCTCCTCGAAAGTGCGCTTGCGTGTGGCGTCCACCTCCATCTCCATGTCGTCATTGTC